>CALYLW010000976.1:107268-320961 GCA_944989445.1 Ampullaceana balthica
TAGCGTTGCTGGGGATGAGATGACGTAAAACAGAAACTTAAAAATAAAACAAACCCGTAAAAACAAAGTTTTTGACTATAAATCCCTTATATATGAGACATAACTAACAGTATTGATTATTTTCAAACGCGACAAACATTTACAGGCTGAATCTGTCTTAACTCAACTTTGCTTTATAACCCGTGGTGTTTGGAGAGGGGAAAAGTCTGGTCACCGATCGCTGGACCGAGCTCAGCGTGACACGTAAAATGTAAACAAAAGCACCGCGGTACATCGCGTCAACGCGCGAACTGAGCTGTCACGTGAAAAAAAAACGTGAAATTGAATTACATACCTAGTATAGAGATAAACTAAAAATGCATTAATTTAATAACGATACGTTCGATCCATCTGAAATTTTGATACGATGCATTGTTAGGTGACACGGGTCACGGGTCCGTGTGCCAAATTTCAGCTTGATGGCTTAACGGAAAGTGGATCATTTTTGACTTTTGTTTTTCCGCCCGCCCAAGACAGAGAGACATAAAGACAGAGAGACAGAGACGCTGGTGAAGTTAATATAAGGGATTTAAAAACAGAGTTGTGTCCCCTAACGTTTGTTACAAGCGTGTTTCTAGTTTTATGTTGCACCAAGAGTTACCTCCTCAACAAGATTGGAGTAGATCAGTCATGATAATAGAACAACGAGTACGTTTAGAGTTTGGACGGTGATGGTGGAGTGGATGAAAGTACACAAACATCATTGCTCTATAGCCAGCGTCATATGATCTGCTTTATTGTGTATCATTGCTCTACAGCCAGCGTCATATGATCTGCTTTATTGTGTATCATTGCTCTATAGCCAGCGTCATATGATCTGCTTTATTGTGTATCATTGCTCTATAGCCAGCGTCATATGATCTGCTTTATTGTGTATCATTGCTCTATAGCCAGCGTCATATGGTCTGCTTTATTGTGTATCATTGCTCTATAGCCAGCGTCATATGATCTGCTTTATTGTGTATCATTGCTCTATAGCCAGCGTCATATGATCTGCTTTATTGTGGATAAGAAATACCATTTCAAAAAACAACATTGTAATACATGTAATTGTATCCATTTTCATCTCATAGCGTGAGAAATGATGACGAAAGATTTCCGTCTTGGATATTACAAAAATAAATAAAGGTACAAAAATAATTTTTAAAAACCACGTTTTTACAAGCGGACTAAAAAGAAGAAAATAATTTAAAACTTGTAAGTTCAAGTACTTTCATTTAATATGACTAAAAACGTGGGGCGGGCGCTTATGAGGTTTAACATATGCGGTTCACTCATACTCTCAATTATAGATCTCTCTTTTGCCTTCTAAATTAGAAATCTTTAATTTTTATACCAAACAACCAATATAATAATAAATCGAACCATTTAAAGGACTAACGTGTGGGTGATTAGATATAATACTGCACCAAAAAAATAACACCCGAACTCCAGTACTATTTAAATTACTTTCAGTTAGCATGTTTAACAATTTCCTTATTTCACTTTTAGCAAGTCAAAACATTTCACGAACCTGTAGCAATGTAATTATTGGGCCATTAAAATTTGTTTTGTCTAATTTTAGACTTTGTGACATCTTTCTTAATCATTATCGTTATGATATAAGTATACTGCATGACAAGATTAAAGACATACTAATAGGATTATTTGGTGGTGGACCTACAAGTTACAGGAACCGTTGGTGGCCTTGTAATAGAAGTTTGGAGGGCAGCTGTAGATGGAGGTCTCACCCTTGTCACACACCACAAACCCCGTGAGGTCAGCGCAGTAGCCGAAGTAGCCATCAGGGGCGGCGATGAGTCCACCGTCAGGGTTGGTCAAGCGGCATGAGTCCAAGCATGCTGGGTAAACTGGACGGCCTGGTAGGAATGGACAGGAACCAGGGAGATTGGTCTTTGACGGGTGTCGTATTGGAACATGTCTTGTTTTATTTGGTAGAGATAGTAGTGTTGTGGTGGTATGTATTCAGATATTGTGATGGTATGTATTCAGATATTGTGATGGTATGTATTCAGATGTTGTGATGGTATGTATTCAGATATTGTGATGGTATGTATTCAGATGTTGTGATGGTATGTATTTAGATGTTGTGATGGTATGTATTTAGATGTTGTGATGGTATTTAATCAGATGTTGTGATGGTATTTAATCAGATGTTGTGATGGTATGTATTTAGATGTTGTGATGGTATTTAATCAGATGGTGTGATGGTGTGTATTTAGATGTTGTGATGGTATTTAATCAGATGTTGTGATGGTATTTAATCAGATGTTGTGATGGTATTTAATCAGATGTTGTGATGGTATTTAATCAGATGTTGTGATGGTATGTATTCAGATGTTGTGGTGGTATGTATTTAGATGTTGTGATGTATTTATCGTCTTACCTGCGTTCATCTTAAGTTAAATGTTAATTTATTTTCTTTGATTTTCTCACCTGTTGTGAAAGTTTCTTCTCGTCTTATCTTAACGGATTAAATTAATTGCATAAATTCATAATATATTTTCTGTAGACAGCATAATTCAGGTTCCTCGTCCAAAAGCAATGTTTCCTCTAAGATTTTTGGGTCCATGTGCAAAGTAAAAAATAAAAAAAAACACTGGTGTGCACCGTTGCACAACATTCGTTTTTGAGCAATATTTGACCAAATCGGCTCGAAATTCTGACGTGGACATTAAATTTAAACAATTGGTTATGAATGATTGGAAAAAAAGGACGGGGGGGGGGCGGCATGAAACTTATACGAGCGGGGAGGGGTGGGGAGGGGGCGGGGCACGTGAACAATCAGGAGGTTTGTATTATTCTTCGACCTTTAATTTATGTTGTTGAGTTACCTGCCAGGTGAGTGGTGTAAGTAAATGTTGACACTTGATCTGATGTACTCCCCCCCCCCTCCTCATACACACACACATAAACTATCACTGTCTCAACTCACCTGCACTCCCTGGTTTGACGACCGACATGGGAGAAGGGATGGACGTCGTTGGTCCACTTTGGTCAGCAGGGTAGCTGGGTTTCTCGGTTTTATTTGGTTTGCGACTGATGAACGAAACAAAATGAAAAGAAATTGTTTTTTTAGAAAGGTTGATTTTAAAGAACGGCAAGTAACAGTAAAGGCTGTTTATTAAAATACTGTTTATTTAAAGGCTGTTCATTTAAAGGCTGTTCATTGAAAGCCTGTTCATATAAAGCTTGTTCATTTAAAGACTGTTCATTTAAAATGTGCCTGTTCAAAAATGTTTGTTTCAAGACGACTGTGTGTGTATCTGAAACTGTGTGCTAAATTAAAATGGAAGTTTTACAAATTTTATTTAAAATAATCCCATTTATTATTGTCATAACCTAGAAGAGTTTTATTTTGCTTTAGTTTCTTGGCTAATTCATGAGAGGGAGCCCCTTAAAGATAAAACTGCTATTTATAGCAACATTTCATGCACGGTTTTATGTGATATACACAATGCTTACTAGTTATAGCAATCTAGTCATCTCTAATAGAGTTAATGGCTTATTGACTTACTAATTACAAGAACCGTTGGTGGCGTTATAGTAGTAGGTTGGAGGGCAGCTGTAGATGGCGGTCTCACCCTTGTCACACACCACAAACCCCGTGAGGTCAGCGCAGTAGCCGAAGTAGCCGTCTGGGGCTGTGATGACCCTCCCATCTTTGTCCGTCACCCGGCATGAGTCCACACATGCTGGATAAATTTGTTGGCCTGATAGGATGGAACAGCAGCCAGGGTGATTGGTGTTGTATGGTAACCATGGAGATTGGTGTTGTATGGTAACCATGGAGATTGGTGTTGTATGGTACAGCATTCATTTTGTGTACAATATTTTACCAATTTTTCTGCCTGTTTATTATAAACCGCTGCGCGGTGCCGGCCAGATATCTTCTTACCTTCTGACTACTTTCTAAACTCACCTGTAGTCCCTGGTTTGACGACTGATATGGGAGAAGGGGTGGACGTCTGAGTTCCACTTGGATCAGCGGGGTAGCTGGGTTTGTCAGTTCCGTTTGGTTTGCGACTGATAAACGGAAAAAAATGATATAAGAACTGCTGCTGTTCAAAATCGACACTAAACTGATGGTTAAATGCATGAGCGTAGAGAAGGGGGGCAAGGGGGGCAAGGGGGGCATTTGCCCCCGCCCCCCTACATTTTGAAAAATGTCATTAAAATGTCATAAAGTTATTACAATAAAACTTAACTAAATTTCCTGAAAGTTTATTACATTGAAAATTACTGATTGTTCAAAATATTCCAGTTGTTTAACAATTTCAGTCACATTTTCAGCAAAAATCCGCAAGCTTTTATATTTATATGTCCATCTAGTTTCACATAGCAAAGGAACATTTGGAATTAGTTTTCTTTGCTGGTTACTTCCTGGGGAAAACACTATAATTGACTTAATTGTTCCTATTCTGTTTCGTACAACATTCACATTATTTAAATCGTTCACGAGATTTAGTTTATGTGAACTGCCATGTACAAAGCTGCTTTTGGGTATTTTTTCGAATTATTGCTTGGACTCCTCCTTCTTTACCTGCCATTGTAGAACATCCGTCGTATTCGTGACCAAAAAGCGCTGTCATTTCTAATCCAAGTTCTAGTGAGTTAGTAATGATGGTGTTGGCTAAACCTTCAGCTGTTCTATCCACACAATTATATCCCAGGAATTCTTCTGTGACCATCATTTTCCCATTTTGTTCTTTGACAAATCTAACACCAAGTGACATCTGCTCAATGCCTGAAATGTCATTTGTCTCGTCGGCAAGTATAGAAAATGCAACTGAATTATTTGCTTCACGAACAATGTCTTCACGCAAGAGAGACCCACAAATTTCCATTTTAGTGTTTTGTGTATAGTTGAAGAGATATACTCAGCGGGTACCCGTCAAAACGGCCCCTACTTAACGGCCCTGGTCTAAACGGCCCCAGACAAATTGTTAACATTTTTTTTTAAAAAAAACGTTCTTTTTTGGCATTTTAATTAAGCTTTTGTCAATTTTTTCACCCTTAAAAAAGTGGTAAAATTGTAAAATTATTTCTTGTGATGTTATTATATTGTTTCTTGTCAACAAACAACCGTGACTTGGTACCATATCGAGTAAAGGCTATTAAATTCATTCTTGTGATGTCATTATTATTGTTTATTGTGAGCTAAACCTGACACTGAATAGGTGAGTAAAAATACGAATATAATATTATTAATATTTGATTGTACATTTTACTATTAGTCCATCTATTAGTCCGGGGCCGTTTTGTCGGTGAACCATACTCAGCACTACCAGAACCAATTGACAAATGATTACCAAGAACTTCATCTCCAGATTCAACACGAAACTTTAACAGGTCATAAAAATTACCAGTATATGATTCTTTTCCACGAATTGCTAAATCACGCATGCAGCAAAATAAGATTTTTGAAATGATGGGACCCCGTTTGTTGCGATTTCCTTGAATTTGTCTTCTAAATGATGAGTCCAACTGCTCATCTATAGAAACTGCTTTGGCTTCCAATAAAGCAAATAAAATTGCTTGCATCTTCATGAGAGCCTTTGTGCCATGTGCTTTGCAGGTGGCTAAATGCATCTTCGTTGAAATCTTTATATTTTGTACATGGTTTGATGACAAATACCCACTGAACTCATAGAATTACTTTTTGAAGAAACAACACGCAATATTTTCAAAAGGCACCTTTTAACATTTGCCAGTATACAAGCCACGGTGAGTAGTCTGATAACCATGCATATCTAAAAACTAAAAAACTCTGTTTCCATCACTTCTAGCTCTAAAATCATACTTTTTATCAGGGGTCCAACAATCACGAATCAGCTGCAATTTCAACTTATTTGAAAGGCCGTGTGTCCAGAGATACCTTCAAATTTCCAATTTAGGATATGAATAAGTGTCAGCGACAATCAAATTAGGAAAAGTTGCTTCAGTTATGTCTGGCTGTTGAACGTGTACTGTTGTCCTCAATGCCAATGATAAGTCAGATGCTGCAGACGCCCCAAAATCTTCTAATAACGGCATTTCGGAATCCCGCGATTAGTCTACTTTTCGTGTTGCTTTTTTGAGCCTGTAAAAAGTATCTGATATCCATCCTTGGTAATACTGTAGTTTCTACGCGTATATCATTTCAAAGCAAAATTCAATTTTCTCGTGAGAAGTTATGTTTTTATTTATTAAATGCATTAATATATGTTGTATTTTAGCTATTACAGCCCTAATTTGTAAGTTTTATTTATTTATAAGGCTTTTTTTGGTCCTTATTGCTATACTTAACTTTAATTTAATTGAAAATTGAACCTGTATGGCATTGTCAGTAAAAAAAAATTAAAAAAAATTTGCCCCCCTCCCCTGGAAAAATTCCTAGCGACGCCCATGGTTAAATGTAGAAATATAAATTGCATTAAATCCAAAATTAAACACAGGCCCATTGGCCAGGTTTTAAACTGATGTTTTCAAGAAAGCCAACTACATGAAGCTTCAGCGGGCATTAAACACATATTTAGCTGCAATTTCACGTCACAAATAACCTTCACTTGTATAAAATATTTAAACACATTTTGACACAACTTTCCCAATTATCAATGTATAACATTCCCACAACTTTCCCAATTATCAATGTATAACATTCCCACAACTTTCAAAATTATCAATGTATAACATTCCCACAACTTTCCCAATTATCAATGTATAACATTCCCACAACTTTCCAATTATCAATGTATAACATTCCCACAACTTTCCCAATTATCAATGTATAACATTCCCACAACTTTCCAAATTATCAATGTATAACATTCCCACAACTTTCCCGATTATCAATGTATAACACTCCCACAACTTTCCCAATTATCAATGTATAACATTCCCACAACTTTCCCAATTATCAATGTATAACATTCCCACAACTTTCCCAATTATCAATGTATAACATTCCCACAACTTTCCCAATTATCAATGTAAAACATTCCCACAACATTCCCAATTATCAATGTATAACATTCCCACAACTTTCCCAATTATCAATGTATAACATTCCCACAACTTTCCCAATTATCAATGTATAACATTCCCACAACTTTCCCAATTATCAATGTATAACATTCCCACAACTTTACCAATTATCTATGTATAACATTCCCACAACTTTCCCAATTATCAATGTATAACATTCCCACAACTTTCCCAATTATCAATGTATAACATTCCCACCATTAAATGAGAAATTTGTATCTCAAAGTAAAGACAAAGAGAAATAAACATTCATTAGGTTCCTGACCTATTGGAAATGACGTGTTCACCCACCTCCCTTTTGTGGAAATTTATAATTACTTACGTAGTGTCAAAATGTTGACCAAGGAAATAAACTGATTTTAGAGAGGTTTATTTTAAAACGTGATAAATAACTGTAAAGGCTGTTTGTTTAGATGTACCTATTTTCTATAGCAACCTTTTCATTGTGTAATGTGACAGACAAAACGCTTACTAGTTATAGCAATCTAGTTATGTCTAATAGAGTTAATGGCTTATCGACTTACTAGTTATAGCAATCTAGTTATGTCTAATAGAGTTAATGGCTTATTGACTTACTAGTTATAGCAATATAGTTATGTCTAATAGAGTTGATGGCTTATTGACTTACTAGTTATAGCAATATAGTTATGTCTAATAGAGTTGATGGCTTATTGACTTACTAGTTATAGCAATATAGTTATGTCTAATAGAGTTAATGGCTTATTGACTTACTAGTTATAGCAATCTAGTTATCGCTAATAGAGTTAATGGCTTATTGACTTACTAGTTATAGTAATATAGTTATGTCTAATAGAGTTAATGGCTTATTGACTTACTAGTTATAGCAATATAGTTATGTCTAATAGAGTTATGGCTTATTGACTTACTAGTTATAGCAATCTAGTTATGTCTAATAGAGTTAATGGCTTATTGACTTACTAGTTATAGCAATCTAGTTATGTCTAATAGAGTTAATGGCTTATCGACTTACTAGTTACAAGAACCGTTGGTGGCGTTATAGAAGTAGGTTGGAGGGCAGCTGTAGATGGCGGGTCTCACCCTTGTCACACACCACAAACCCCGTGAGGTCAGTGCAGTAGCCGAAGTAGCCGTCTGGGGCTGTGATGACCCTCCCATCTTTGTCCGTCACCCGGCAAGAGTCCACACATGCTGGATAAATTTGTTGGCCTGATAGGAAGGAACAGGAACCAGGGAGATTGGTGTTGTATGGTAACCATGGAGATTGGTGTTGTATGGTAACCAGGGAGATTGGTGTTGTATGGTAACCAGGGAGATTGGTGTTGTATGGTAACCAGGGAGATTTGTGTTGTATGGTAACCAGGGAGATTGGTGTTGTATGGTAACCAGGGAGATTGGTGTTGTATGGTAACCAGGGAGATTGGTGTTGTATGGTAACCATGGAGATTGGTGTTGTATGGTAACCATGGAGATTGGTGTTGTATGGTAACCAGGGAGATTGGTGTTGTATGGTAACCAGGGAGATATGTGTTGTATGGTAACCAAGGAGATATGTGTTGTATGGTAACCAGGGAGATTGGTGTTGTATGGTAACCAGGGAGATATGTGTTGTATGGTAACCAGGGAGATATGTGTTGTATGGTAACCAGGGAGATTGGTGTTGTATGGTAACCAGGGAGATATGTGTTGTATGGTAACCAGGGAGATTGGTGTTGTATGGTAACCAAGGAGATTGGTATTGGGGGGGAGTGGTATTTGAAATGTTTCACAAAGAAACATGGCTTGTTGCATTGGATCGCGATAACAGTGTTGTGATGGTATGTATTTAGATGTTGTGATGATGGGTTTTTACATCCTGTGATGGCAGGAGTTGTGATGGCGGGCCATTATATTTTGATGTGGTATGATTTTGTGTTGTGGTGGTATGTGTTCGTTTTTATGTTTGGGCTAAGTTCATCTCAACTTCAAATGATGGATCATGTAATCTAAAATCTTTATTTGAAACTGGGTTTGTGTATGTTGATTTTCTCTTTCTGATGTTATATTTCTGATTCTGTACTGTTGGATTTTTAAAAAGATGTATCTATTTTTTTACTTTAATGAATTATTCTTTTATCTGATGCCCTCTTTTTTTCATTCTTCTTGATTTTATTTTACTTTTGTTATTAAAAATACTGTATTTATTGTCTTTGCTGCATTCATTTTTACGTTAAATATTGAATTTTGATTTGCTTTTCCCACCCCTTCCCTACTTCCAAAATCTCTCGTGTTATGTTAACGGATTATAATCAAGTGCATAGATTCATTGTCTCGTGCTATGTTAACGGATTTAAATCAAGTGCATAGATTCATTGGCTCGTGCTATGTTAACGGATTAAATCAAGTGCATAGATTCATTGTCTCGTGCTATGTTAACGGATTAAATCAGTGCATTGATGCATTGTCTCGTGCTATTTTAACGGATTAAATCAGTGCATAGATGCATTGTCTCGTGCTATGTTAACGGATTAAATCAAGTGCATAGATTTCATATTTTATTTTCTGCAGACAGCATAATTTTGGTTCCTTGCCCACAATTATTTTCCCTCTTAGATTCCTTGGTCCGTGTGCAAAGTAAAAAAAATCGAGTGCAACGTTGTACGGCATTCACTTTCTGTGCAATATTTTACCAATTTGCTGCAAGGTTATTCTAAACTGCTGCGCGGTGCCGGCCAGATATCTCTTACCTTCTGACTACTTTCTAAACTCACCTGTACTCCTGGCTTGATGACTGATATGGGAGAAGGGGTGGACGTCGGTGGTCCACTTGGGTCAGCGGGGTAGCTGGGTTTGTCAGTTCCGTTTGGTTTGCGACTGATAAACGGGGAAAAAAATGAAATAAGAACTGCTGCTGTTAAAAATCGAAATTAAAGTTCATGGTTAAATGTAGAATATAAATTGCATTAAAACCCAAAGTTAATCACAGGCCCATTGGTCAGGTTTTCAGCTGATATTTTCAAGAAGACCAACTACATGAAGCTTCAGCGGACATAAACACCTATTTACCTGCTATTTCACGTCACAATTATAACCTTCACTTGTACAAATATTTAAACACATTTTGACACAACTTCCCAATTATCAATGTATAACATTCCCCCATTAAATAAGAAATTTTTATCTCAAAGTAAAGACAAAGAGAAATAAACATTCATTATGTTCTAACCTATTGGAATTGACGTGTGCACCCCCCTCCCTTTTGTGGCACCCCTCCCCTTTTGTGCACCCCCTCCCCTTTTGTGAACCTCCCTCCCCTATTGTGCACCCCCCTCCCTTTTGTGGAAACTTAAAATCACTTACGTAGTGTCAAAATGTCCTCCAAGGAAATAAACGGATTTTAGAGACTTCTATTTTAAAAAGTATATATAATAACTGTAAAGGCTGTTTGTTTAGATTTTAGATGAACTATGTTCTATAGCAACCTTTTCATTCTGTTATGTGAAATTACAAAATGCTTACTAGTTATAGCAATCCAGTTATCTCTAATAGTGTGAATGGCTTATCGACTTACTAATTACAAGAACCGTTGGTGGCGTTATAGAAGTAGGTTGGAGGGCAGCTGTAGATGGCGGTCTCACCCTTGTCACACACCACAAAGCCCGTGAGGTCAGCGCAGTAGCCGAAGTAGCCGTCTGGGGCTGTGATGACCCTCCCATCTTTGTCCGTCACCCGGCAAGAATCCACACATGCTGGATACACCTGACGTACTGTGTCCACGGTACAAGAACCAGAGAGTGATGGAAAGGGGGGGGGGAGGCGGTGATATCATTGGAATATTTTACCCCAAAGAAATTTTATTTTATTTATGCAGCTAAACTATGTTTGAATTTTGAATTCATGGTTACGGTAAAATAATTTTTCATGAGCAAAAAATTATCTAACATGTAATAAACGGTGTAGTTTTGTGAAACAATGCGCTATTATTTTATTCATGATCTCTTTGCTCATTTTTTCATTATTTTATTAAACAAAGTGCAACAGTTATTTTTACATACTTGATTAAAGTTTGTTAAATTATTTTTATAAATAAAACACCGCCCACCCCCCTCGCAATGGTGCTTGTAACTCAGTGACCGCATTTCTACACATCTTTCCTTGCTCACATTATTGTTGTCCACGACAATTATTTTATTTTATCTATTACAGATGCTCCCTATACAAAATATTGTTGCGTCTTACGCTTATCCATATTACTTCGGGCTTCGACTGTTCTCACTAATACCATCGTTGCCATAGTTACCATCATTCTTTTATTATTTGTGTAAATTCTTAGACGATAGTGAGATAGTGAGATAGTGAGATAGTGAGATAGTGAGATAGTGAGATAGTGAGATAGTGAGATGTGAGATAGTGAGATAGTGAGATAGTGAGATAGTGAGATAGTGAGATAGTGAGTAGGAGCAGTTCACGATGGTGCCCCAACAAACCAACGACGGGTTAATGGGATAGTTCAAGTTCAAGTTCAATTCTTAAAATAACCGTGTTTAACTCACTCAGTCGGTGAACATGGAACATAACGCTATTACGTGTTCCTCTACTTACCTCCATTCCCAGGTCTAACCACTGTCATTGGGGCGGGCGTGGCTGATGGTGAACTTGAGTCAGGTGGGTAACTAGGGTTACTGGTTCCATTCGTTGGCACGCTGGAATAGGAAAATCAGACCTTTAAACAAATATATTACAGTGTATTTTTATACAGGGTCGGGGTGGGGAGGGGGGGGTGTAGAGTTATTTTTTCAATAAAAATAAAAACATCAATATATTCCCATTTGGAAGCGCAAACTTATTAAATACGCTATTGGCTAATGTATAAACATTATATAAATTTAAAAAAATTCAAGAGAATTATTTAAAGATATAGGCCTTGTCATAATATGGCGGAAATCTATAAATAAAACTATTCGGGTCTTTTTTATGGACGAATTTCATAAAAAATTTAATTAAAGATACGAGTCAAAATGTAAATGTAGGTACATTGAGAAGGATGTATTTTGTCGGCTATTTGTTAATTCTTCGTTAACTCAAGACAGCTTATTGGACTAGAAAAAGGAAAAATAAGTTTCGTAATTTTACTATGCTAACAATTTTGAGAACATAGTGATTCGACTTTATTTATGCTTCAAAACATTGTTCCTCTAAAATGTAATCTAAAAATAGAACATTAATCATTGAGCTATGACGCTTTCCGGTTTTAGAAGTGACAATCCCTATAGTTATCAAACCGGATGTTACTAGTATGTACTGGAAAAAATCAACAGCAATTTTTTTAAAATCGCATTTAGGTTTCTTGAATAGAAAGAAACATGGGAAATACAAACCAATACCGCAAAGATCATACTAAATTACTCTAACAGTATAAGTATACAAGTAGCTGATTGCATGGTTACAGATTAGTTTTACTTAGAACAATACGGTACATTCCAATGATATAGTATCAAATGTTAGAACAATACCGCACATTCCAATGATATGGTATCGAATGTTAGAACAATACGGTACATTCCAATGATGTGGTATCGAATGTTAGAACAATACGGTACATTCCAATGATATGGTATCAAATGTTAGAACAATACCGCACATTCCAATGATATGGTATCGAATGTTAGAACATTACGGTACATTCCAATGATGTGGTATCGAATGTTAGAACAATACGGTACATTCCAATGATATAGTATCAAATGTTAGAACAATACCGCACATTCCAATGATATGGTATCGAATGTTAGAACAATACGGTACATTCCAATGATGTGGTATCGAATGTTAGAACAATACGGTACATTCCAATGATATGGTATCAAATGTTAGAACATTACGGTACATTTCAATGATATGGTATCAAATGTTAGAACATTACGGTACATTCCAATGATATGGTATCAAATGTTCGAGAAGTGGTTTTGTTTTCACCCCAGTTTCTGTGTTTGTATCGAGTGTCTCTTGAAGTTATTCACAGATCAAAAACTTGAGCTCCAATCATAATATAGACAATTACTTATATTCTAACTCATTTAGGTTTGAGTACATTTCTTGTTTAAACGCCGAATAACCCCAACTCGACATGAAGACTTACTACAATACAACTCTGGAAAGAGCTCGGGAAAGTGGGAGATCTAGCTACAATATAACGGCCGTCAGCATGGACATTTTATGCGTTTTAATTAATAAGATACTTCTAAGAAAATTGGTTCGAAGTAGAATGAATTGGATGCCAAATTATAGTCAATGTCGTCTCTCTCTTAACTAATTTTACACGCACAAAAATCTTCATAGGGTCTCTGAC
This sequence comes from Ampullaceana balthica, assembly GCA_944989445.1. NCBI lineage: Eukaryota > Metazoa > Mollusca > Gastropoda > Lymnaeidae > Ampullaceana > Ampullaceana balthica. The sequence goes on from CALYLW010000976.1 coordinate 120,641, forward strand.
ATAGACTCTATTAACGGTATGCTGAAAGTTAACGTCATGGTATTGATAAATAACGATAAAGATTAGTCAATGAATTATTGCTTGTCCTAGGGTTGTTAATTTTGGTGCCAAACCAATTATCGGTTATGTAAATCCGATTTTAAACCGATTATCGTTTTCCCGATGACTTCATAGAAATTAGGGGTGTACCAGTTTCGGCTCCGGCAAATCCGGAATCTGGCAATTTTTACAACTCCAGCACCGGCAGAAATTTACTTCATAAATCTGGCTAAATCCGGCTGTTCGGCTTAGTGATAAAATATATATAAATATAATAGCTCTGCTCCGGAAAATCCGGAATCCTGCAATTTTTACAAATCCGGCTCCGGCTTAGGCTCCAGCCGGATTTCACTTTATAAATCGGCCCGAATTATATGCGCTTATCGGTTTGGGAAATTTACAACCGATTATCGCTTTCAAAACCGATAATTGGATTTCCGATAATCGTTTAACAACCCTACTTTGTACTGAGGAAGGTGGTTAATTATTGGCAACTGATTTCCAACAACATATTGCTATTTGTATCAATGTGCTCACGTGACAGCGTCCACTCACCACTTCTCACTGGGGTCAAGCTGACACTGACCCCTGCCTCCCTTGTAGCTCAGCCCGTCCTTGCAGAAGTCAAAGTACGTGACCCCGCCCACGCACGTGATGATGACGTTGCAGTAGCCGCAGTGCGCGTAGAAGCCGTCTGGTTTCGGGCCGTTGTACCCCATACAATCCACGATACATCCGGGATACGCTGAAACAACAACACAAACATGTCTGTGAGATGGTGGTTGTCTGCCCTTGCTTTGAACGTATCTTATCTTATCTTATCTATACAGACGCTCCTTCTATGCAGAAGATAATTGCGTCCACAGACCATGACAGATGATCTGTTGGCAAGTGATGCAGCGTTCACAGGCCATGGCTTTGTGGGTTCCACGCATTACCCAGCCGCCTAACTAGTGTTAGGTACCCATTCGGAGCTGGGTTACTCAGGGGCGCCCTAGGCCCCGGGAACAAATCCTTGCCTTCACATGGATTTGAACCCGCGACCATCGGTTCGCCAGTCGAGCGCGCTGCCTCTCGACCGTAAACTAAGAAATTAAACATCGTTTACTTATAAACAAAAAATCAACTGTATTTGTGTCTATGAATAAATAATGTAAACACTTAATTAGTCGATCCTGTCTCACCAAGTATTACCGTATTTCACAACAAAACGACCAAATAACGTTTTCATTATCTGGATTATGGTGATTGTGTCACGACCTTGGATTGATGAATAATGACTCGCGTTCTGGTAAGGGTGGGACGTCAGTATTTGAGAATCCCTGTAGGTGTGTTAAGCTGATTGAGCGAACAGTTTAGAATAAACTTACATTGTGGTAGATTGTAGATCTGTGTTTGAGAACCAGGTGTAGATGGGGCGGGCTTGGCGGAGCTGGAGAGCATGAAGAAATTGTCGATAACAATGAAAGAATTAAAACAATTTATAAAGAATTTTTAAAAAACAACGACCGAGTATATAGCATCTGCCTATTGTAACATAAAATAATTATATAACTGACTTAACTAATTAGCAAAACATTTCTGTAAAAATTGCGCCAAAAAATTAAATTTAGGTGCCATTTTCAAAATGTAATATATTTATAAAGTTATTATTTTGCCTAAAAGTGTAATCTTGTTACTCTCTGAATATAATTGTAGTTCACCCAAAAAACACCTCCGGTTGAAACACACAAATAGTATGTCACGTTTTAACGATGTGATCACGTGACATGTTTGTACGCGTTAAAAAAAAACCCGTTGTAATTATTTAATTGAAATTATTTTTGGTAGATGTCGTAGTCATTGACCACTGAGTTAAATCATCGGAGTCTATGTTACAAGTCATACCTAGATGCCTGGCCAAACAAGTCTTCCTTGTAATAGTGAAACAATTTGACATGCTATATCATATCTCTGCATGTTATACTGACCACTGTCCGGTGCTGTCCACTACACACTGCCCCAACTTCTGGTCGTATACGAATGTGTCGTTGCAGAACCTCCTGACAGTGTTACCGGCTGTACACTCCAAGTACACGTTACAGTAGCCGCAACTTGCGTACCGGCCATCAGCGACAGGACCGTTACTTCCAGTGCAACTGTCCACGCACAAGTCGTACGCTGCCAGAAAATTAAAAGTGAAAAGGGATTTATTAATTTATTAAACGAAAGAATTTGTGTTCTAATTATGCGTGCCCTACAGCAGTGCTTCTCAAACTTTTTAGTATGGTGGACCGGCAGGAATTTTTTCCATTGCACCAGGGACCGGTGCACTATTTTCCCTGCACTGACAATTTTTTTCTGTCCCATTTTGACAACTTCTGCGGACCGGCGGCGGATGGCCCACGGACCGGCACCGGTCCGCGGAACACCACTTTGAGAAGCACTGCCCTACAGGACTTTAAATAGTGGAATATTGCTGGATACACAAATAAGCATTTCAAAGGATAAGAGAAAAAAAAATTTTCGAAATTCGTCTAGCAATTAATCACAAATAATTATTTTTTAGTTATTATTAATAAATACTTATTAATTAAAACTTTCACATTATAATTTATGATTTGAAAATATATTATTTGCTCTACCACACGTGCGCATCTCTTCTTATATTTTACAGACGCTCTTTGGTATTTTAGTCATACGCTTATATTTGGTTTGTGTCTAGTCCTGCGTGTTTATTCGAGTGTTGAATATTGATAGTGTGTTGTTTTTTCTTGGTTTAATTAGGCAACCCATTCCACGCCCAAATTCCAGACGTGAAAAATGATTTCCATATGTTTGTTCTTGAACTTTGAACAAGAAACGTGTTTGTATCCTTTTGTCTATTTTGAGTGTTGTGTTCGATTACTCAAAATTACTGTTGTGTTGCATTTCCAAGTTAAAATTGATTGCCTTATTATCATTACTAATTTCGTCTTTGCACATACCTGGCCGGGTTGTCGTAGGTGGTAAACTGAGGGCAGAAAGAAATCAAATTAATTTGTACATGGTACCCGTCAAACTGAATGTTTCAATATTTAAGTGAATTTAGTGTTGTTTAATACACACACACACACACACACACACACACATACACACACACACAGACACACACACACACACACACAGACACACACACACACACACACACAGACACACATATATATTAAAGCTCTATTGGTGTGAAACATTATCCCACATACTGCCCCCCCCCCATTCCTTGAAATTTTAACTGTTTAAGTTAATAATCAATGCAATATAATTCTCCAATAAAATGAAGAACAACATTAAAAGCTAACTATACAACGTTTAAATCTAACCATACAACATTTAAATCTAATCATACAACATTTAAATTTAATCATACAACGTTTAAATCTAATCATACAACATTTAAATCTAGGCATACAACATATAAATATAACCATACAACATATAAAGCTAACCGTACAAGATTAAAGGCTAACCATACAACATTTAAATCTAGCCATACAACATTTAAATCTAATCATACAACATTTAAATCTAGGCATACAACATATAAAGCTAACTGTACCAAGCCTTGTTGACGTCCGGCACGCAGCTGCCCTTGGCCAGGTCAAAGATTTCCCCATCTCTACAGAAGACTCTCTTGTCCTTCTGGCCCACACAATCCACGTAAACGTTGCAGTAGTCGCAGAGACCGTACCTGCCGTCGGCCTGGTTGGTGCACGACTTGATGCAGTAGTTGAACACAGGAAAAGTCGGGCCCAGCGGTGCACTGTGTGTGAAAACGATTTAGTTTGGAGAGTTTTATAAGTGGGGTCGGAATGTAATTTGCTTTTGTTTTTGTTTTTTTAAATTTTATAATGAAAAGTTTTGGAGAGTTTTATTTTATTTTCGTACTCCTATTAGGTTTGTTTTTGTTTGTTCGCTGACGAAGGCTTTTCGCCGACACGTTTGTTTTTGTGGCGTCCTGTTAGGCGCACGCATACCCTTTTCTTTTAAATAACATTTGGAGAGTAGTATCATTTCCTTTTCTAATTGAGGCATTCTGGGTAAAGGTTCTGACGTCACATGATATGTTACTGCCTTGCTTGCTACACCTGTGCGAGTGCTAATCACTCTTTAAAAAACAACAGCTTGCTCTTCAACAAGCTAACTTCACATCCTGATGTAACTAATTACTCCTATAATGATTACCTTCATATGGTTGTTGATGACTGGTTGCGGGAATGTATGAACGACAAGACGCCGGCTGCGTAATTTGGCTAAACTCAAATATTGCCACCACTCATCCTCTCTACAAATTCCCACTCACCACTCGTTTTTGACGTCATCCACGCAGACCCCGCCCCTTTGGTCGTAGATCTGGCCGTCAGGACAGAAGACCCTCTGCTCCTCCCCCTTGTTGTCACACACCAGGTAGACGTTGCAGTAGCCACACAGACCGTACAGACCGTCCAGGACGGCGCCACTGCTTCCCAGGCATCTGTCCACACATCTGTTCTGGGCTGGGAGAGGTGGAATAAGAACAAACACATTGACTTTGTTATACTAAGTATAAACTTTAATTTTTAAAAAACGTTTTAAAAAATCAAGTCTTTTTACTATAAATCCTTTATATATGAGACATAACTAAAAGAATGTTCATTATAATACGCAGCGCACGACAATCCAAAAATCCAAAATTTTTGTTATGTCTCGTAAAACATGTTTAATATAATGCGCACCGATCGGGAATATATTTTTAAAAATTATCGTCCATGTTGTACGCACCGAATCGTGCAACAGAAAAGTATTAAAAAGGTCGTTCATTAAATACGCACCGCGACACTCTATCTCAAAAAATAACATGATACATAGAGATAAATAAAATAATCTAAAAAATCAATAATTTAATTACAGTACATGCGATCGATCTGAAACTTTAATACATTGTTTTTATCATCGGTAAAAAACTGCCTGCAAAATTCAGCTTACGAGGAAGTGGGTTAAATAAAAATCGATCCAAAGTTTTTTTCGACAAGCAAGCAAGGGCTCTAACAAACAGACACCGCGAGTTAATATAAATGATTTTAAAATATATGATATAACATTCACCACTTATTGTACTTGAGTGTTTCTTGAGTTCGTTGTTCCACGGGAAAACCTTGTCACAAATTTTAAGAAAATTGTTTATGGAAAAGATATGTGTGTACTTGAAAAGGCCAATGACAAGGACGACATGTAGAGAACCTTTGAGTGACTTCGGGATTAAATATACAAGCCCGAAATGTGTTGGAGGTATGAGGTAGCTGGGGCGTTGCAGAGATTAGTGCCACCCGGGGTGTTACGCACTCTTTACAACGTCTTTACAACGAATTTACAAAATGAAGCCAGCAATGTTCCTATATTCCGCCCGTCCATGTATCTATCGTGGCGCCAAACGAGGTATCTGATAGTTGCTCGGTATGTGCATTAAACTGGTCAATGTGAAACGGAGTTTGATAATTATCGTCATTGTTTCTGTGTTGTTAAACAAGTGGTGACTGAAGCAAAATTAAACACCGAGATGAAAGTTTCGTGAGTCATTAGTCACTTTTTGAGTGGGCAAAAAAAATAAAAAAAATACCTCGCCCGATAAGGGATTTGAACCCTTGACCCTCAGATTAAAAGTCTGATGCTCTACCGACTGAGCTAACCGGGCCCATGTAGTCATGTTGTAGAAATTTGTTATTCTCAATTAAGCCATATATGACCATGTGACATTATAAGTAGGGTGAATATTTTGTTATGTAATATTTGTTACTTCTCTAAACTGTTGCCATCCGACAGAACCAATGAGACCTGGAAATAGCACACATTTAAATAGCGTTGTTTGTGATCTTACACACATCGGAGCGAAATCATTTTTCTCGTTTGCAAACCGGGGAAGAAACACGTCTCTTGTTGATTAGAGGTCCAAAGAATTTCAGTAACTCTAAGATTTCACGGCCAGCTGGGGTAGATGCCGGACATTTCACGGCCAGCTGGGGTAGATGCCGGACATTTCACGGCCAGCTGGGGTAGATGCCGGACATGCCCCGTTTTCATTGGTCGGCGGCGTGTCTACGTCAAGAATTGGTTTGAAGACAGAGAAATTGAATGTGTCAAAGATTCTCGACCCAGATCCAAATGTGAACATGATTAGGGGTAGGGGAGAGGGGGGAGGGAATCCCTTGGCGTGCGGAGTTTCTTGAATCGTTGGCACCGAATTGTGGAACAGTCTCCCGAAATGTTTGAAAAATGTGTTTTAAAAAAAAGGGGGGGGGGTATTTCGAAAGTTTTAAGGTATACTTGAGAGAGTTTTTAAACATCGGAGTGCAACGAGCATGAATCCTGTCTCCCGTCCGCAAACTTTTTGTTTCAGGTCGGTGTTTAGTTGTGTATCAATCACAACTTTTGGTTTCATGTTGGTGTTTATTTGTGCATCGATCACAACTTTTGGTTTCATGTTGGTGTTTAGTTGTGCATCGATCACAACTTGTTTAAACAACAGAGAAAAAGGGACAGTTATATATCAAACTCCACTACTTTTGTTACTGGTTACAGTTGCTACAATTATTTCAATGACAGATGGTCCCAGTACTAATGTGGTTACAGTTGCTACAATTATTTCAATGACAGGTGTTCCCATTACTAATCTCTTCATCACCATTCGAACCAACTGAAACTTTTAGTGTGTAGCGTATCTTTCTTTATAAATCGTGTTTTCAGAAGTAGTTTTTAAATCAATAAACTCCCAGCCATAAATACCCGCAGTAATTCTTGCGTTACTTTACCTTTGAGATAAGGCGGCACTGAGTATGGTGGAGTGGGGCGCCGAGTTGTCTGTGAGGGTGGCGCCGATGGTGATGGTGTTGGTGCTGGGGGGCTGTACGGTGTGCTGTGAGAGATAGAGTTACGTCATATAAAAACCGACTTCATATTTTTTTTTAAAAAGGGAAGAAGATAAAATATAAGTTTTACAAAATAGCGCTTCAGAAATTTAAAGAACAACCCTGAGATTCCCCAAAACGTTGAAGTAGCGAATCTTTTGTTTGTTATACGATATTTACCTCAATAAATTGATGGAATCTGATATTGATATTTAAAAAATAATAATTATAATAATTTACGCGTGCAACTACTAATTATTTTTATTTTTTTGACATACATGTCTTCTAACTTGAGACAGTTTATCATTCCTGTAAGAAAAAAAGACCAACCAAGTCCTGTCTGTGTCCGGCAGGCACTGACCACTCGGTTCGTCGTACTGGTAGCCGTCCAAGCAGAACCTCCTCGTGGTCTCCCCGCGCTCACACTCCAGGTAAGCGTTGCAGTAGTGGCATAGACCGTACCGTCCATCAGGCTCTGACCGATACACGTTACGGCAGGATTCCAGACATCTGGGGTAAACTGGAGAGGAAAGGGAAGGGGGGGTTAGGTCAAGCTCCAGCTGGACACCCCAAAACTCGGGGGTCATGTCAAGTTAAGTCGTCTATTTGACGCAAAAAAAGAATAGTTGTGGGGGGGGGGCACTCAATGATAGATCGACCTCATCTTTGGCCAAATCACAAGTTTAAATATTAAAAATATTTTGTTCCGATGTCATTTTAATTATTTCCTTTACTTATGTAGTACTTTGGTCTTTATATGCGGTCTGATGTCAGGCTGATGTCAGTCTGATGAATTACAGACTATTTGGATTTTATAGTCGGAGACGATTAGTCAATTTAGTCCAAACGCTCATTTGAATAACAAAATATTTGTACTCTGTTCGTAGCGGGTTATGAAGTACAATTACTGTTTAAACAATCTAAGGAGTACACAGAACTCATTTATAATGAGCAATATTTTTTTTAAAAAATCATGTTTAAATATAACCAAATGTGGTTTTCTTTAAATGATATTTCTACCATACTACCACCTGTTTGAATTAAATGATGCTAAATTGTTGCCAATTTAAAATAATGATTAATTACTATTTTGAAGAGAAGATAACTCCAGAGGGCTAATTCCGTTGTAAAATTGAGTTCTTGTTTTATCCTCACCTTTATAAGAGACTGTTGCTGGAGTGCTGGGAGCAGTTCCGGTCTTGGCGCTTGGAGGATAAACAAAACAGAACGACGTATCATTTAGGATACTTTTTATCAGAACACGTATTAGAATTTGACGCAAAGAACACGCAGGCTCTTGCCAAAGATCTTTTCTTTTCTTTCATTAAAAATCACCATTTCTTATTTCTCAAAGAAATATAGTTTGTTTTTTTTTGTTTTTTTTTAAAAATGAAACACTCATTAGTAAAACACGAAGTCCCTCCCTCAAGGGCGGAGCTTGTGACTGTGTGGGCATCACACATATCGATAAAATCCGAAAAGGTAGGGAAACAAAGACGAGTCTTTCATCACAATCTCAGTTTTCCGGGAAAAGCTGTAGTAACGGGGTGCATAAATATATATATATATATAAATAATAATAATAAATGAACAAATGTATCACTATTTCTTTGGATATTTCACTACTTTGCAGTGAGACTCACCACTTTCCGTCAGTGTCGTGATCACACACTCTGATGTCGGCGTTGTAGTAGGTGCCGTCGGCACAGTTCTGTACCGTCAGGTAACCATTGGAGCACATGACGAAAGCATTGCACAGCAGACAATGGGCGTATATGCCAGATGGCACAGGGAGACCGTTGCTATCAATGCAGGAATCCACACATCGGGTATTGACTTTTAAAATAAAAACATTCAAAAATTTTGGCAAACTTTTTAACCATTATAGAACATAATATGTGTAGTCCGTTATTTTGGTCAATCTAATTTTCTAATGACTTCAAGTTTATTATCTCTATAAAAATGATGTAATAAAAAACTGAAGGAACTTTTCTGAGTCTCAGTTTAAGATGTATTGTACATCAGTGCTTCTCAAACTTTTTAGTATGGTGGACCCGCAGACATTTTAGCATTGCTCCAGGGTCCTGTGCACTTTTTTTGGTACCTGTACTGACGTAGTAGCGAAATGTATTTTATTTTACTTTATTTGTTTCATTTCATCTTATCTTAGCTTATCTTATCTTATCTATACAGACGCTCCCTCTATGCAGAAGATAATTGCGTCCACAGACCATGACGGATGATCTGTTGGCAAATGATGCAGCGTTCACAGGCCACGGCTTTGTTGGTTCCACTTATTACCCAGCCGCCTAACTAGTGTTAGGTACCCATTCGGAGCTGGGTGACTCAGGGACACCCTAGGCTCCGGGAACAATACCTTGCCTTCACATGGATTCGAACCCGTGATCATCGGTACGCCAGTCGAGCGCGCTGCCACTCGACCACCATGTGCTTATTGGCGTAAAATCAACAAATTTTAAAGGCCAGAATGGAGGATTATAATTATATTTTTATGTCCTTTATTCTGCGGACCGCCCCGCGGACCGCCACTTTGAGAAGCACTGGTGTAGATATTGGTATAATTGATCCTATGTAAACATACATGCAGAAGTTATGGAATAGTGTACTGTAAGCCTGGGAAAAGACAAAGACACAGGTTGATGAAAGCGTGTCCTCTCTCTGGTTGGTGTCAGTTTGGATTTACTCATAGCATCCAAGTTTGGCATTTTAATTACATGTACGTCTTGTTTTTGTTTGCTGGCCGAGGAAATTAGCCGATGTGTTTGTTGTTTTGTCACGTCTTTCTCAGGCTTAAATATACACTTTTCCTTACCTCCCTTTCCATCTTAGCCTCACACATAGTTTCGTTTAATTTTAAAGGAAAATATAAGAATGTTGAAGAATTGAAATGACGTTCTTACCCGGCCCTGAAGACCATGGCTTATCGTAACTGTATGAAATGCCAGTCGTTAGGTAGTCATAAGGCTTCTGGCCTGTTGGAGGCGGGGTAGGGCCGTAGTAAATTGAAGGTCTTGGCGGTGAGACAGGGTCGTTGTTGGTAGGTGCTGGCGGTGAGACCGGGCCGTTGTTGGTAGGTGCTGGCTGTGAGGCAGGGCCGTAGTTAATGGGTGCTGGCGGTGAGGCAGGGCCGTTGTTGGTAGGTGCTGGCTGTGAGGCAGGGCCGTAGTTAATGGGTGCTGGCGGTGAGGCAGGGCCGTAGTTGATGGGTGCTGGCGGTGAGACAGAGCCGTTGTTGCTAGGTGCTTGCTGTGAGACAGGGCCGTTGTTGGTAGGTGCTGGCTGTGAGACAGGGCCGTTGTTGGTAGGTGATGGCTGTGAGACAGGGCCGTAGTTAATGGGGGCTGGCGGTGAGGCAGGGCCGTTGTTGGTAGGTGCTGGCTGTGAGACAGGGCCGTAGTTAGTGGGGGCTGGCGGTGAGGCAGGGCCGTTGTTGGTAGGTGCTGGCGGTGAGGCAGGGCCGTTGTGGATGGGAGGTATTGGCGGTGATGTAGGGCCGTAGCCTTGTCCAGTTGGAGGAGTCCCAGGTGAGGGATACTTTTGTTGGCCAGACGATGCACTGCAAACATCCATACACACAAATAGTACAATAAAAAATCTAAATAAAATGCACAAAATGAATACTCGGATAATTATATCAATGGACTTCAGCCATGAAATGATAACGCCTTTTTATAATCGCAACACAACACATCTTAACTTTATATTTACAATTACCATACACGTTTCAGCATACACAGAAATCATGTATAAACATGTTATCTAAAGGTATACAATAAATATTTAGTCTCCATTCAGTACCCACCAGTTCTGAGAGTTGTAATCGTGGTCGCAGACTCCTAGCTTAGTGTCGTAGTACGTCTTGTGGGGGCACGCCAGGATTTGGTACTCGCCGTTTGAGCACATAACAAAGGCGTCGCAGTATTGACAGTGCGGGTATTGTCCCGACGGCAGGATGCGCCCTTGTCGATCGACGCACGCAGTTGTGCACGATGCGAAGACTGGCGTGAAAAACACAAAATATTTGGTTGCCCATAGAGACACAAATAGTTTCCCGTAGGCACAAATAGTTGCCCATAGACACAAATAGTTGCCCAAATACAGAAATAGCTGCCTACAGACACAAATAGTTACCCATATACTAGGGGTCGGGAAACTATGGCTCGCGAGCCAGATTGATGGCTGTATATGGCTCTCAGAAAGTTGTTCAAATATTATTTTTTTTAAAGTTTATTCAGACTCCTTTGATCTACAAATTAGTTGCATATAAAAAAAACAGCATAAAAATGTTATTTAATAGAATTAAGAGACATAATTTTTGTACTTTTAGTGTTGAAATTACACAAAATGCACACATTTACTTGAATTTTTAGTTTTAAAGATAATGTATGGCTCTCACAGAATTACTTTTTAAAATATGTGGTGTTTAGTTCATGGCTCTCTCAGACAAAAAGTTTCCCGACCCCTACCATATACCATCTAAAATGGAGTGATAATTATATGTGTGCTCCTATGTACTGTAATGATAATTATATGTGTACTCCTATGTACTGTAATAATAATTATATGTGTACTCCTATGTACTGTAATGTTAATTATATGTGTACTCCTATGTACTGTAATGTTAATTATATGTGTACTCCTATGTACTGTAATGTTAATTATATGTGTACTCCTATGTACTGTAATGATAATTATATGTGTACTCCTATGTACTGTAATGTTAATTATATGTGTACTCCTATGTACTGTAATAATAATTATATGTGTACTCCTATGTACTGTAATGTTAATTATATGTGTACTCCTATGTACTGTAATGATAATTATATGTGTACTCCTATGTACTGTAATGTTAATTATATGTGTACTCCTATGTACTGTAATGTTAATTATATGTGTACTCCTATGTACTGTAATGTTAATTATATGTGTACTCCTATGTACTGTAATGTTAATTATATGTGTACTCCTATGTACTGTAATGTTAATTATATGTGTACTCCTATGTACTGTAATGTTAATTATATGTGTACTCCTATGTACTGTAATGTTAATTATATGTGTACTTCTATGTACTGTGATGTTATAATATGTTGCAGTTAGGATATGAATGTGAAACATTAAATGCAGTGATAATTATATTTGTTTCGCTTTGAGCTCTGTTGTTAAATTTCCTTGGGACAGCGCTATATACTAATAATTTATTATTATTAATACTAAAAACACAAATAGTTTCCCATAAACACAAATAGTTTCCTAAAAACACAAATAGTTTCCGATTGACACAAATAGTTTCCCATAAACACAAATAGTTTCCCAAAAACACAAATAGTTTCCGATTGACACAAATAGTTTCCGATAGACACAAATAGTTTCCGATAGACACAAATAGTTTCCGATAGACACAAATAGTTTCCGATTGACACAAATAGTTTCCCATAGACACAAATAGTTTCCGATAGACACAAATAGTTTCCCATAAACACAAATAGTTTCCCAAAAACACAAATAGTTTCCGATTGACACAAATAGTTTCCGATAGACACAAATAGTTTCCGATAGACACAAATAGTTTCCGATAGACACAAATAGTTTCCGATAGACACAAATAGTTTCCCAAAAGACACAAATAGTTTCCCGATATACACAAATAGTGGCCTATAGACACAAATAGTTTGCCCATAGACACAAATAGTGGCCCATAGACACAAATAGTGTCCCATAGACACAAATAGTGGCCCATAGACCAACGAAGACAAAAACAATGGGTTGGCGGGTGGGGTGATCAAATGGACGACTAAATCAAACGGCGACAAATGTGTAGACGACTAAATCAAACGGCGACAAATGTGCAACTAAATATTTCAACTATTTTGGTCTAGCAACGGGAATTGAAATTTCCCACATAGGATTTCAAAACTTAAAGAGATCCAATAAAAGTAATGAACATACCTGTATTGTTGGGGTCTTTACCAGCAGATTGTGATGGTGGCACATAGGTGTTTGGTCGGAGGCGATGGTGGCACATAGGTATTTGGTACAGGAGGCGATGGTGGCACATAGGTATTTGGTACAGGAGGCGATGGTGGCACATAGGTACTTGGTACAGGAGCGATGGTGGCACATAGGTGTTTGGTACAGGAGGCGATGGTGGCACATAGGTATTTGGTACAGGAGGTGATGGTGGCACATAGGTACTTGGTACAGAAGATGGTGGTGGCGCAGGGAATGAATGTGTTTGGTACGGAAGGTGGTGGCGTAGAGACGTAGATATTGGGTACCACTGGAGGTGGAACGCTGAAAATATGAAATAAAGTCAAGTATGGAAATAGTAGTGAACTGCAATTGGAAAGTGATCCTATCAATATTTTGTACAAACTTAACAAGAGTTGTACTTACATAGTGAGAAGATAACTCTTGTTTGTTGTATTTCAATGTTTGTGAATTAAAGATGCTGTATTTCAATGTTTGTGAATTAAAGATTGTTGTATTTCAATATTTGTGAATTAAAGATTGTTGTATTTCAATATTTGTGAAATAAAGATTGTTGTATTTCAATATTTGTGAATTAAAGATTGTTGTATTTCAATGTTTGTGAATTAAAGATTGTTGTATTTCAATATTTGTGAATTAAAGATTGTTGTATTTCAATGTTTGTGAATTAAAGATTGTTGTATTTCAATGTTTGTGAATTAAAGATTGTTGTATTTCAATATTTGTGAATTAAAGATTGTTGTATTTCAATGTTTGTGAATTAAAGATTGTTGTATTTCAATATTTGTGAATTAAAGATTGTTGTATTTCAATATTTGTGAATTAAAGATTGTTGTATTTCAATATTTCTGAATTAAAGATTGTTGTATTTCAATGTTTGTGAATTAAAGATTGTTGTGCGTAGTAAATATTCTGATCCATTCCGTAAAATAGTTTTCTGAATTTCAAATGTTCAACTTAAATTGTTGAACATTTTTGTTTAGAAATAGCTGAGGAAAAGTAATGTAAGTAATTAGCACATTTTAAAGTTACATTCAATTTAAAAAAAAATAATTTAACTGTTTGCATTATTACAATAAACCCGTCTTTTTATTCTCTTCTTATATTTATTTTATTTTATTTTATTTTGTAAAATAATTGTTCTTTATTTTCAGTATTCTACTCAACAAACTTCGTGAAATAATTGATGAGATTTTAGAGTAATAATCAACTTGTTATCATCACATTCATTTAGTAGACAATAATGATAAGTATTCTACAGTCAGAACTCCCTAAGTCGAACTCAAAGGGTACCCGGAAACAAACATTGACTTACGGAGTTTTCAGTTATGGAAAATGGCGTAATAGGCGCAGATTAATCAAGGACAATGTTGATATTGAGACGGGAGGAGGAACAGCCAAACCGACTAGAGTGCTTGACACGGAATAGGGGCGGTGTCTGATGTTTAATACGAAAGGAAGCCAACTTGCTTTGACATACCGACACAAGCACGTGAGAGGAGACACCTACCCTTACCTCCCCCACTTTACTCTTGAAATGTCACCCCAGAATAATAACCCAAACGCCTCGGAAAATTCGACTAAGGGAGGTTGGAAGCCAAAAACTTTGAGTTAAGGAGATCTAAAATACATTAGTCTTTATGGAATTAGGCCGGGATCTAACAATTAATTCGATATAGGTAGATTTTCGAATTAGGGAAGTTCGACTTAGCGTGATCCGACTGTATTTGATTTTTAAAAAAAAACTTTGCTCTTGACAACTTCTATGAAAAAAATAATTAGCACTTTTAAAATGTAAGTAGGCAACATAATATAACAAATATGATACCAAAGATTACTTAACAAAAGACTATTTTGATCTAATTTGTCGAATTCAAAATTCATGATTTATTAAATTGAAGTCCTTTTAGAGAATTTATTTAGATCACTAATGTTTCTCTATTTGAAATATTAAATGAACCAGCTGATAGAAATAATATTATGATCTTTGAAAAATTTTCTAACCAAAATCTAGAAATAATGTGATCTTTGAGAACTTGTTTACCAAATCTAGAAATAATGTGATCTTTGAAATCTTGCTTACCAAATAAATTTCTCATCTTTCTGGCACTCTCCAGTTATAAAGTTATACAAAGAGCCATACTGGCACGATTGGCTTTCATTTCGGCCATCCTGGCAAACCACATATAGGTTGCAGAACTTACAGTCAGCAAAGCGACCGTTAGGTTTGCCCACACACGAATCAGCACAGTCCTGGTAATCTGGCAGAAGAGACAAAAAACCTCAATACAGAGTTAGCACCGGCGTGTCGGACAAATCAATCAGTTGCGAGATCGAAGTCGACGCAAGCAAAAAGAGGGTGTGGAGGTGGGAACACGTATAACAAAACCATCTTCATATATATATATATACCCCATATACCTCATATACCCCATATACCCCATATACCTCATATATCTCATATACCCCATGACCCCCTTTCCAGTACATGACGAACTATGGGGCAAGAGATGTAGCGTTCACACGTTTTTAGCCACCACTAACGAGCAGGGGAATGTGTGGCCAGCACCATGCCCCAGGGGCCTTGCCAGTACCTGGGCTCGAAGCCGCGACTCGGGCTCTGCCTCGGATCTATAGTCCAGTGCGCTACCACTTAGACCATCCATATACCTCATATACTTCATATACCTCATATACCCCATATACCCCATATACCTCATATACCCCATATACCTCATAAACCTCATATACCCCATAAACCTCATAAACCCCATATACCTCATATCTCATATATCTCACTTACCTCATTCCTATGCCGTCTATTGGTCATGTTAGCCTATGCTTGGTCAGTTAAAGACGAAAACCCACAATGTTTTCAAACAAACCCGGGCCAAACCCCATGATACCCTCTCCATAACACGATCAGACGTTGTCAAATGCACTCTATATATAGTGTTGACGACACTTTTATTACACCGGTAAGATTGCAAGCCCCGCAGTTTATTTTAATGGAAAACAAACTTGTTAGGGATGGAAAGGAAACATTCACAAGGTCACGGTTGTTCTAGGTCAGTGATGGCGAACCTTTTTGGGGCCGCGAGCTCAAAATTCAATTAAAACCCACTTTTATATAGCAAAGTGCCAACATAAAGTTCCAGCTTAGTGGTTTGATTAAAGAAGTAGTATTTTAGTTGCGTGCCGCCTGTGGCACGCGTGGCATAGGTTCGCCATCATTGTTCTAGGTATAGGGTGAACATTATCTGGCGATTGAATTCCTGGCCTTTCTGTACTACAAAAGGTTCTTTTCGATATTTCCAAACTTCAGTCCAATCCAAATACATAAGTTATGATGAACTTTAATAAGAAACACGATATCATTGAAAAAAACTCCAGCTGATTATTCGCTCTTTAATTTTAATTGTAAAACTGCTTGTTGTTAATGTAACAATAGCTGGAAAAAAATGTAAATATATTTCCGTTTTATTTCGACTAAGTTTATTGAAATAACAGGATCGTCTCAAAACGACATTCCGGAGAGTTGTAATTATTCGTATAGAGATTCGTTGATTCGTAATCTGAAGTACTGCTATAAACAAATCATGGTTAATAGATTAATAGATGCGGTATTGCCAGGTGCTAGTCGAGAAATAGAGATGAAATTGCAATCTGGTATTGATGAGGTAGATGTGTGATTAACATGGGACTTTGTACAAATAGATGCAGCCTTCCCATGTT
The DNA here is from genome assembly GCA_944989445.1 of Ampullaceana balthica. Classification (NCBI taxonomy): domain Eukaryota; kingdom Metazoa; phylum Mollusca; class Gastropoda; family Lymnaeidae; genus Ampullaceana; species Ampullaceana balthica. The sequence goes on from CALYLW010000976.1 coordinate 137,326, forward strand.
GTTGGTCGAGAAACAGATACGTACGTCATTGTCTGGCATTTCTGACACAGATGAGATACTGCGATGGCTTTGTGGTAATCAAAGAATAGATGACATTTTGTATCATGAATCTAACAATGAAAGATGTATGCTACTTACGTGGAACACTGCTGGGCTGGCTCTGGGGGTAGGGAGGCGGTGGGTTGCCATAGGTGGGCACTGGTGGGCCTGGGGTGGGTGGACGGTTCGTGTTATAGGCAGGGGCGGGTTGTTGTGGTGGGTTGTAAGAAGGGGCGGGTTGCTGTGCTGGTTGTTGTGGTGGGTTGTAAGAAGGGGCGGGTTGCTGTGCTGGTTGTTGTGGTGGGTTGTAAGAAGGGGCGGGTTGCTGTGCTGGTTGTTGTGGTGGGTTGTAGGCAGGGGCGGGTTGATGTGCTGGTTGTTGTGGTGGGTTGTAAGAAGGGGCGGGTTGCTGTGCTGGTTGTTGTGGTGGGTTGTAAGAAGGGGCGGGTTGCTGTGCTGGTTGTTGTGGTGGGTTGTAAGAAGGGGCGGGTTGCTGTGCTGGTTGTTGTGGTGGGTTGTAAACAGGAGCGGGTTGCTGTGCGGGGCTCGGTTGATGAGCCGGCGATGGTACGGGAACATATGATGGGTTAGGCGGCTGTGGCCCAGGGGCGTATGACTGGGGTGGGGCTTGTGTATATGGCACCGGGGCCGCAGGTTGGGGAGCATTTGCTGAAGGGGGTGAGTCAGGTGGCTGTACCACTGAACCCCAAGGGTCATTTATAGGGGTGCCCCACGGGTCAGCGGCAGGGGCCCCCCAAGGGTCACTGGCAGGGGCACCACCCCACGGGTCACCGAAGATGGGTTCCCCAAAGTCCATCTGCTGGCCATAATTGTTCTGGTTACTGAAAATATCCTCGAACGGTGTGTTGGAGTCGAACTCGCTGGCAAAGTTCGTGTTAAGCGCCGCCCCTGGGGCAGAGTTCCCGGATAGAGCCGGGGGGTCGAACAGTGCCGCGAACGGGTCATCGTAGTTTTGTTTGATGTCTTGGGCGGAAACGTAGTTTCCTTTTGCGCTGAGGAAAGGGAAGTAAGTTTCGTAATACAGTTGATGATGAAGAAAGGGAAGTAAGTTTCGTAATACAGTTGATGATGAAGAAAGGGAAGTAAGTTTCGTAATACAGTTGATGATGAAGAAAGGGAAGTAAGTTTCGTAATACAGTTGATGATGAAGAAAGGGAAGTAAGTTTCGTAATACAGTTGATGATGAAGAAAGGGAAGTAAGTTTCGTAATACAGTTGATGATGAAGAAAGGGAAGTAAGTTTCGTAATACAGTTGATGATGAAGAAAGGGAAGTAAGTTTCGTAATACAGTTGAAGATTAAGAAAGGGAAGTAAGTTTCGTAATACAGTTGATGATGAAGAAAGGGAAGTAAGTTTCCTAATACAGTTGATGATGAAGAAAGGGAAGTAAGTTTCGTAATACAGTTGAAGATTAAGAAAGGGAAGTAGTTTCGTAATACAGTTGAAGATTAAGAAAGGGATGTAAGTTTCGTAATACAGTTGAAGATTAAGAAAGGGAAGTAAGTTTCGTAATACAGTTGATGATGATTTAAGTCATTTTAGCAGACGATTAAACTTGTAAGTCCACGTCCAACCGTAACTGTTCCATTAAATCTTAGAGATGACATCATTTCCGGTGACATTGTCTCCCTTAGTTACACATAAAGCAACCCAGAACATGTTTTTATTCTTTCTTTTTTCATATTAATTTTTTTTTATATTTAAGGAACACGGCACGTACATTATATGAAGAATGAATCTATACCAGTTGCAGTCTATGACCCTGTTTGTACTGGTTTACATATGGATTGCTGACTGAGTTACCCAAGTTATAACGTTGCCATTTTGAGTGAGACCGAGTAAGATGTGTGGATCCCTCCAATTTTATGGTTAAGCTTATTTTTAAAAAAATTTGAATAGAAAAATGAAATATTTGAATCAAATATCTGAAGACAAATCCAAACTTCTAATCATTCTTGTATTCTGAAGGCACAAACTCTATCATAATTCTATAAATATTGTGACGACGATCCCAAACTTCTAGACACGGGGCTATGCTGAAGACAATTATTAACATTGACTTCACGCGGGCTATACTGAAAATAACATCAATACTTTACTTACTCGCAGTAGCTGGGAAGTTGCCCAGTGCACCCGTTGGTACCAGCGTTGAAGTACGAAGAGCTGCTCTCACACTTGACACGATTCAGGTTTCCGTTGACACAAGTGACGTAGTAATCGCATCTTTGACAGTCGATATAGTTACCGGCCTTTCCTTTACAGTCATTGGTGCATTGCTGCTGGGCTGGGAAGAGGAGAAAAATTTGGCGTGAAAAAAATAGTCCAATAAATAATGATAATATGATCCGTCAAATTGAGAATGATGTCTTAAAAATGATGTTATGATGCGCCTAGTCATACTATTGTCAGAAAATACTCTAACTCTTTATTGCTCCAAGTTTAATTTTGTTTTAAGGTTTATTACGTCATCCGGTGAATCGTATCTTATTATATCTGTTACAGACGCTCCCTCTATACAGAAGATTATTGAATCCCCAGCACTATGCGCTTATCCTTGACCCATCTTGAGCGATACGCTCAAAAATGTATTTGTTGACTTACTTTCCACAGGATACAACAATAAGTGTCAATGTGTGTGTCTACATTGTTTGACAGCTAGAGATTACTTACATTGTTTGACAGTTAGAGATTACTTACATTGTTTGACAGTTAGAGATTACTTACATTGTTTGACAGTTAGAGATTACTTACATTGTTTGACAGTTAGAGATTACTTACATTGTTTGACAGTTAGAGATTACTTACATTGTTTGACAGCTAGAGATTACTTACATTGTTTGACAGTTAGAGATTACTTACATTGTTTGACAGTTAGAGATTACTTACATTGTTTGACAGTTAGAGATTACTTACATTGTTTGACAGCTAGAGATTACTTACATTGTTTGACAGTTAGAGATTACTTACATTGTTTGACAGTTAGAGATTACTTACATTGTTTGACAGTTAGAGATTACTTACATTGTTTGACAGTTAGAGATTACTTACATTGTTTGACAGCTAGAGATTACTTACATTGTTTGACAGTTAGAGATTACTTACATTGTTTGACAGTTAGAGATTACTTACATTGTTTGACAGTTAGAGATTACTTACATTGTTTGACAGCTAGAGATTACTTACATTGTTTGACAGCTAGAGATTACTTACATTGTTTGACAACTAGAGATTACTTACATTGTTTGACAGCTAGAGATTACTTACATTGTTTGACAGCTAGCGCCAGTAAGACTGCAAGCAAGAGAAACTCAAATTTGTTCCCCACTCGCCACATTTCTGGTGGAAGAAAATACACATTATCGTTGATAACGAGGTGAGTACTTATGGTACCTTTAGCACTTTGGTTATGGAAGGGGCGAGTTCAGAAAATAAATAATATAAAAGCCCAGGTCATTCTTTAATGCTAAGGGACATAATCAGCATATTTTTAAATTGAAAATACAGAGCAACCAAGCCCGTCCAAGGACTTTTCGCCACCGTTCGGTGGCATGTTGTAACTCCCCTCCAACAGCCGTCTCGACCTGCATACATGTGCATCACGTCAAAAATACTATTCATTGTAGTTAAAATAAATAACTCGTAAGAACAGAGCTTTTGACTATAAATCCCAACGCGCATAACACAAAATAAAGTCTTGGAAGAAATACTGCACCAAAAATAACTCGTTTTGAACGTCCGCGTAAACTTGATATGATTGGCTGTAGGAGTCATGTGTGTTTGAGAGACCAATCGCTATAGATGACGGGACAGAACTTAGCCTTTTATTATATAGGATAGTATTTTGCAGGTTTGATGACACTGACAGGCGATTGGAATTCTCTTAACGAATCACGTGACAAAAGTTGAACTTCAGAGAAGTATTTGTTCAACCGGTCATCTCTTGTGACAATAACTTATATCTGACACAAAGGTCAATAGTTTCAATTACTAACATCTTCTACAGGACAGTATGTCTCTAGGCAGGCCGGGAAAAGGAGATCTACATCCGGCCCTGTATCTAAGGAAGACTGCTACAAACATCTTCTACAGGACAGTATGTCTCTAGGCAGGCCGGGAAAAGGAGATCTACATCCGGCCCTGTATCTAAGGAAGACTGCTACAAACATCTTCTACAGGACAGTATGTCTCTAGGCAGGCCGGGAAAAGGAGATCTACATCCGGCCCTGTATCTAAGGAAGACTGCTACAAACATCTTCTACAGGACAGTATGACTCTAGATAGGCCGGGAAAAGGAGATCTACATCCGGGTCTGACTAATAGCAGGGCAAGGCCCGAGCCTCGGGAACAGATTAAGCCCCGGGGGGTGGGGGGTAGGCTTTAAGATGGATTTAGTTATGTACATTAACGCTCTTTAAATGGCTGCGTAGCTCGTTCATTGATTCAAATATTGTTTGACAGAATTTAATGTTAAAACAAATGAAAAATAAGACTTTTCACGGTCATGTAAAAAAACCCAACAACAATCGATTGTTTTGGGTAAGGGTTACGGTTCGGGTTAGTGATTAGCAGGATCGGATTAGGGTTAGGGTTAGTGATTAGCAGGACCGGATTAGGGTTAGGGTTAGTGATTAGCGGGGCCGGATTAGGGTTAGGGTTAGTGATTAGCAGGGCCGGATTTAGACACGATGAGCCGCAAAGCTATTTGAGACATGGGGCCCTTTATAAGTTCAGATGATGTATGTCAGTGCCAAATATGATTTTCGGATACCAAGGTGGTTAAAGTGAAATGCAATTAATAAGTAGATGGATAGGGAAAAAATCTTAAACTTAAAATCATTTTATTCAGATTAAATTGAAATGTTCAAACTCTGGTCAAAAGAAAAACGTTCTTTTAAAAGCCAAAATTTACTAAGTCTGATTATCTAGTCTCTTGAATGACGTTAAGAATAATATTAAACTAAAATATTTTCCTTCTTTCTTTTGCCAGAGCAAAGTCTCTGATGACATCATCAAAAGATAAACAGCGAAAGTTTGTCACTTTCTATACACATGAGACGGAGGGAACATAACTTATGTTATGTCATTGTTGTTCTAAAATCATTTCTTATCCTCTTCAGCTGACAAAAATATCTTTCTCCAGTGCAATTAGCAAGCACCATACTAAGAAACAATCTCAAAAGCTGATTGTTAAATTCTACCCTAAATAGATCCTGATGTGTCAGACTATCAGGGGAATCCCCATGTTTGTAGTAAAATAAATTATATTCATTAAACGTTCCTTTTCTATTCCAAAACAATAATGAAATCATTTTTAACATCACCAACTTTACCGACAATTTCTGTCGACAACAAAACTTGGGGACAAGAACGCCTTACTTTTCGAAAAGACACGCTAAAAATTGGACGTATGGCACGTCCTGCATCGGCTTTGGGAAAAATAATGTTTCAGTATATTAAAGTTTATATGACAACTGCTCACTTGAACATTTTTGGAGGCCCCCAAGAAAGGGGGGGGGGTTTAAGCTATAGCTTGTTTAGCTAATAGGCAAATTCAGCTCTTGTGATTAGTTATCTACATTACCGTTATGTGTATTCAGTAATTTATTATCTATAAAAAAGTTACCTGAGCTTATATTTAACCTGAGCTTATATTTAACCTGAGCTTATATTTAACCTGAGCTTATATTTAACCTGAGCTTATATTTAACCTGAGCTTATATTTAACCTGAGCTTATATTTAACCTGAGCTTATATTTTACCTGAGCTTATATTTAAACTGAGCTTATATTTAACCTGAGCTTATATTTAACCTGAGCTTATATTTAACACAACCTGAAACAAGCTGTAAGACCAAACATTGCAGGTAGTAATATAAAATAATATGTGGAAAAAACGTGCCGCAACACCGTTACTTTCATTCTGCTAGTTAAAAAAGCAATGTGTGTTTTGTCTCATTTAAGGATTCGAATGTTTTCACAGAAATAAAATTTTAAACAATTGTAAAACAAAGAGGCATGATGGCCACATTCAGTACACCAAGTGATGGGAAATGGATGGCCAAGTTAAGTACACCAAGTGATGGGAAATGGATGGCCAAGTTAAGTACAACAAGTGATGGGAAATGGATGGCCAAGTTAAGTACAACAAGTGATGGGAAATGGATGGCCAAGTTAAGTACAACAAGTGATGGGAAATGGATGGCCAAGTTAAGTACAACAAGTGATGGGAAATGGATGGCCAAGTTAAGTACACCAAGTGATGGGAAATGGATGGCCAAGTTAAGTACACCAAGTGATGGGAAATGGATGGCCAAGTTAAGTACACCGAGTGATGGGAAATGGATGACCAAGTTAAGTACACCAAGTGATGGGAAATGGATGGCCAAGTTATGTACACCAAGTGATGGGAAATGGATGGCCAAGTTATGTACACCAAGTGATGGGAAATGGATGGCCAAGTTAATTAGAACAAGTGATGGGAAACGGATGGCCAAGTTATGTACACCAAGTGATGGGAAATGGATGGCCAAGTTAATTAGAACAAGTGATGGGAAATGGATGGCCAAGTTAATTAGAACAAGTGATGGGAAATGGATGGCCAAGTTAATTAGAACAAGTGATGGGAAATGGATGGCCAAGTTAATTAGAACAAGTGATGGGAAATGGATGGCCAAGTTAAGTGCAACAAATGATGGGAAATGTTGTTTCACGCTTATCGACACAAAACATTTTGTGAAATCAATTTTGAAACTCGATTTGGCAGACAATTTATTAAATTATCGAATTTTACTTTTAATTTTCGCTCACCTGAAATTGTCAAACTTTTTTTTAAACGCTGAGTAAAGACAAAATATGTTACCGATTGATTGACAAATGAGGAGTTACCTTATCGTCCTCTTAAATATATAAACGGATCATTTCTTTTACCCCAAAGAACCTAGACGATACACGTTTTCCCCCAAAAATACACAGACAATCCAGAAATTGATATGTGAGAAACAAAGTCCAATCCAACATTTTATATCAACATTATAACTCTTTACCTGGCGCGTGAAAAACTTTCGGCCAGATAATTAAAAATGCTCTTACTTTTCTCAAGTCAATGGCGATTGATTTTATACCTGCCCGTCTGAAAAAGTCGCCAACAATTATAGTGATAAGGATAACATAAGGCGTGGCTTTGAATCTACAAATGCTATAACTGTTGAGGTGAACAGGGAGTGGCGGAGTAATTGAATTGTCATTGATGTGAGGATAGGCCCGGGGCTATGGGCATAGCTACGGCCCGTATACTGCCCTAATGGCCCGCCGCGTCGCCAGCAGGATGTCATGGTCGCCGTTGGGGCGCTGTATCCTCATCTCACGGTCCACGATTGAGCGCGGTGGCTCCCTCTTGGAGTAATGACCCCCCCCCCGCCATCAGATAACTGTTCATGAACCCCTGGCTCGGCTACGCCCCTCACGCAACCCCAGCCACCCTTTTTAAAGACAGATTGACGGACGTTCACTTCGGAGTTCACCCTTTAGTCACCCACCACGGGTTACCGACAGCCACCCACCCTCTCACGGGAGGTAACTAGATCCTAGACAATTAGGTCAGCTGCTCGTCGTCGGGTTCAAGGCATTTCTAAGGTCTTTGTATCTAGACTTTCCAATGATACAATAGATATGCATTGAACTAGAACGTGAACTATTAATGACGTCATTGGGTCGTTGGTGCATCATCGTGAACTGCACACTATCTCACGCCATTTGTCCCGGTCCTGTGCTGCCTTTTGAGAGTCGATGAATGACAGGCCGGTCCACTCTTTGATATCTTCTTCTCATCTCTTGTCTACCTCTTTTCCTTCCTCCCTGGACTGTGCCTTGCATTATAGTCTTTATAGATATGCATTAGGGCTGCGGAAATTAACGATTAATTTCTCGATTAATCGTTAACGATTAAAAAAATCTTTAACGATTAATCGACCCCCCATTTATAAATTTACTGGAAGTCAAAGAGTTAAATATTTCGGCCGATAAATATAAACTAATTTCTGGACGATTACACGAACATTTTGGTTTTAAACTATTGACTGACGCAAATGTTCAAAATTTTGATAAAGGTTATTGTTTCCATTGAGAGAAATCGTTTGCCTACCATGCAATGTTCCATCTAAGTCTAAGCTTCGTTGGTCCGTGAGCAAAGTTTTTAAAAAAATCGCGTGCAAAGGTGCACAACGTCCTTTTTGTGTGCAATATTTTACAAAATTTGCTGCGCGGTGATTCTAAACTCCTGCGTGGCGTCTGTCAAATATATGCGCCACCGCGCTGCTTAAATGGAACATTGCTACCACGGCTCTAACACTTCACTTACATATCACCTGCAAACCAAACATCCACTACAGTATCAGAAACTTCAGCTGAGGCAATCTAAAGCTATGTGAAAGATTATTCAGCTCGGCTGGTTATATTGTCAATTAGATCCGCTAATCACTTGAACCAAATAATGTCAATACACTTGTCTGTTTTGCGTTGTTGTTTAAAAGATGTGATATAAAGAAGAAATTCCAGTGTTATTTCGATTTTTGACCAGTACTTTAATAAATGTTACTTTTGACACAATAAATTTCAATTTTTGGATTTAATCGAAATTAACGATTAATTAATCGTTAATTTTTCAAAAGTTAACGATTAAAATTAAATTAATCGTTAACAGCCCTTTAATATGCATACATAATTATAATAAAAGTTATATATATAATATATATTCATATAATTATTGTACTGTGCAGCAACTCATCCTTTAACTACTACTTATCTAAAAGATTGATACATTCTCACCCACATTTTGTTCACTAGCTTACATTATAGCTAATCCAGGGGTGGATTAAGATTGCACGGGGCCCCTCCTTGGCTGCAATTCAAACTGGGGCCCTATCCAGCCAGCGCCCCTTTAAATAAAATGATTGCTAGCAGCTAATATAACTGTAACTTGTAACTAAATAGTTCATTGGTTCCTTGCTCATACTTTGTCTGTACTACGGGATCGGCCTTCCCAGCCAAAAAGATTATTCATGAAAAAACCGAATACGAAGAAATAACTGTTTGCCGGTACCCTAAAGTTGAATGTAAAAAGACAATTTTAAAAAAAAGACAAACGAAAAAAACATTACTCCCACGCCGGGAATTGATCGCGTAACCACTTGCACCGCAAGCCGACAGACTTCCACAAGACCACACGTGCTTGGCGAAGATGTAAAGTTAAACAATATAAATAATATTCTTTAATACTTTCTTTTATTGAGCTTATAAAATCAGGGTTTTTACAGCAATGAAAATTTAAATTTAAAAAAAAAGAGTCAAATTTGGGAAAACGTTTATTAGAAAATTTTTTTACTCAAAGTATGCGAAATCTCATTAAAACACTTTTCTTGTTCCATTAGAATGTACAAACACATACAAATCCTCTTTCTTCCCGTCGGGCATTTGGGCGTGGAATGGGTTGCCTGAACAAACAAGGAAAACACAGAGAACATCAACATTATAAACTAATAAACTGTTAAGTAGGAGCATTAAAATCAATATTGTATAAGACGATTTTAAAAAGTTTTCAGGAATTTATTTTAAAAAAAAACCAGGAAATAATTAACAATTTTCTAACCACATTAACCACAAAACAAACAAATTTTTTAAAAAAAAGTAACACCTTGTAGAAAAATGAGCACCAAATTTAATGAAACCAATGGAATGACTATATAATTTTGACAAAAGCTACATACACATGTTTACTCCAATTTATCGGGAAATACTTTAATAAAACTATAAAGTACTCTCTAAAATATTTTGTAGCAAATACATTTTTAATGGTAAAAATCAATAAATATAAAAGCCCTGGTCACTCATTCTGTCTCACTCCGTAACGCTGAGGGACATAGTACAACAGTCCGTAGCAGTTAAAAAAAAAGGTATCATTTTGATTTCGAGATTAACAGAGTGTGTGGTGTCTCTCGCCGTTATATATTATATGACGTCATTTACCCAAATAATTATAAAATACTTTGTGTACATTTCAGGAAGTTTAATATTTCGTATTTATCAAACAAGGATAAGTTACTTGGGGTTTTGAAAAAATTGGGCGCCTTAGGCGCCCTACAAAACCTAGTTGACTATAATAAAACAGACTCATTATGACGTGGAAGCTTGATATGAAAAAAAAGAAAACTAAACCGTGAAACATTTCGGTTGAAAACTTTCACTCACATCCAAAACAATAAACTACAAAGAGTGAAATACCTAAAAATAAATAAAAAGTAAAAAAAGATTTTTAAAAACCACGTTTTTATAAGTGGACTAAAAAGAATAAAATAATTTAAAACTTATAACTTGAAGTGATTTCATTTCAATATGACTAAAAACGTTGGGCGGGTGTTTGTTATAAAAGATAAAAATTTATAATTTATAATGCAAAAGAGAGATCTATAACTGAGAGAATGAGTGAGCTGCATATGTTAAACCTCATAAGCACCCGCCCCACGTTTTTGGTCATATTAAATGAAAGTTCTTGAATTTATACGTTTTAAATTATTTTCTTCTTTTTAGTCAACTTATAAAAACGTGTTTTTTTAAATCTTTTTTTTAAACCTCTATTTCTTTTACCAAGCGCCTCATCAGCCGCTGCCCAACGGCGACGAGGTCACGGAATGAACTCGGCACGTGAAATTGAACTACAGCATACGGATACAGATGCTTATATAGAGATAAACTAAAATATGCAATAATTTAATTGCGGTACATTCGATCGATCTGAAATTTTGATACAATGCATTGTCATCCAAGATCTATCTGTGGTAAAATTTTGAGCTCTCTAGGACCATCAGAAGTGGTTCTAAATTATAAATCTTTAATTTTTATACCAAACACCCGCCCCACGTTTTAGGCATATTAAATTAAATTACTTGAACTTATAAGTTTTAAATTATTTTCTTCTTTTTAGTCCACTTATAAAAACGTGTTTTTTTTTATCTTTTTTTTTACTTCTATTTATTTTATTCTTTTTAGTCTAAGTGTATGCTATGGTGAGTTTTGAAGTATTGATTATGTTCAAATATAATACGCATTGCCCGACAAACATTCACAGACTGGAAATGACTGATCTCCCCTTGATGTTAAACATGGTTGATGTGGTCGGGGTTGGTGTAAACTCGGCACGTGAATGTAATGTAAACAACAGCAGACGGATAATACAATTGCTTATATATAGATAAACTAAAAGTTCAATAATTTAATAACGGTACATGCGATCGATCTGAAATTTTGATACAATGCATTGTCATCCAAGATATATCTCTGGTATAATTATGAAATCTCTATCACCATCAGAAGGGGTTTAATTTTACGTTGGCAGATTTGAAAAATTGTGGACAAACAGGAACGAAAGCGAGTTAATAAAAACGTGGTAAAAATGGAATGAGTTTAATACGTTAAATAACAGTCTAATAAATGAGTTTAAGAATTTAGTTTAAGTAGATCACCATGATAGGGTAAATATAGTGCATCGTGTTTAGACAGAAGGAATTTGATGACGAAAGAAGACGACGATTTTAAAAAAGTGTTGGTGGATGATTGAGGGATATACATATCTATCTATCTATCTATATGTGTGTGTGAATGTATGCATGTATAATATCGTATAGTTATGCATATATGTATTTATGTAATATGTGTGTGTGCGCGCGAGTGTCTGTCTTTTACCGAAATTGTTTTCAAAATAGCCTGGATATATTTACAAAAATCAATTATGGCTTTTGAACTTCCAACCACGATATCTCTGAAACATTTATTTCCTTAAATTGTTTTTATCTTTGGTATTCGCGCCAATCTGGCAATCGGTGTTCGCGCCAATCTGGCAATCGGTGTTAGTTTTATTGGAACATTAACATTGTAGGATATGAGCCCAGTCCACTTCATGTCGCAAAATTTGTCCAAAGGGGAGGTAAGGGTTTGTTAACTCCCCTTGACCTCTTTTTGTAAATGTATTTTTCTAGAAAAATGAAGAATGTAGTTGGATTGAGGTCATGGGAATTATAAAATGTATTTTCAAGTTACAAAATTGTACAGCTTTATTTTTAAAAAGATGAAAGGATATTTTTAAAATGATACTTGATTCTTGAGATTTGTACAAGATTTGAAAACCTCAACATCAACAACAATATCAACATCAACAACAATATCAACATCAACAACAATATCAACATCAACAACAATATCAACAACAATATCAACATCAACAACAATATCAACATCAACAACAATATCAACATCAACAACAATATCAACATCAACAACAATATCAACATCAACAACAATATCAACATCAACAACAATATCAACATCAACAACAATATCAACATCAACAACAATATCAACATCAACAACAATATCAACATCAACAACAATATCAACATCAACAACAATATCAACATCAACAACAATATCAACATCAACAACAATATCAACATCAACAACAATATCAACATCAACAACAATATCAACATCAACAACAATATCAACATCAACAACAATATCAACATCAACAACAATATCAACATCAACAACAATAGCAACATCAACAACAATATCAACATCAACAACAATATCAACATCAACAACAATATCAACATCAACAACAATATCAACATCAACAACAATATCAACATCAACAACAATATCAACATCAACAACAATATCAACATCAACAACAATATCAACATCAACAACAATATCAACATCAACAACAATATCAACATCAACAACAATATCAACATCAACAACAATATCAACATCAACAACAATATCAACATCAACAACAATATCAACATCAACAACAATATCAACATCAACAACAATATCAACATCAACAACAATATCAACATCAACAACAATATCAACATCAACAACAATATCAACATCAACAACAATATCAACATCAACAACAATATCAACATCAACAACAATATCAACATCAACAACAATATCAACATCAACAACAATATCAACATCAACAACAATATCAACATCAACAACAATATCAACATCAACAACTTCAACGAATAATCTGCTCATTGTAGGTAATTAAGACGAGGTACATTGTTACCAGCTCACATCTAAGACAAAATTTAGTTTATCGAGTATATTTTGTTAGACAGACTTAAAAACAAAAATAAAGCTGAAACTCTTCAAAATAATATTTGGGGGAAATTATAATTGCGCCGACTTTTACACCCACGAAAAAATTCAAGTCACATACACTCACATACACTCACATACACTCACATACACTCACATACACTCACATACACTCACATACACTCACATACACTCACATACACTCAAATACACTCACATACACTCACATACACTCACATACACTCACATACACTCACATACACCCACATACACCCACATAAACCCACATACACCCACATACACTCACATACACTCACATACACTCACATACACTCACATACACTCACATACACTCACATACACTCACATACACTCACATACACTCACATACACTCACATACACCCACATACACTCACATACACCCACATAAACCCACATACACCCACATACACTCACATACACCCACATACACCCACATACACTCACATACACTCACATACACTCACATACACTCACATACACTCACATACACTCACATACACTCACATACACTCACATACACTCACATACACCCACATACACTCACATACACCCACATAAACCCACATACACCCACATACACTCACATACACTCACATACACTCACATACACTCACATACACTCACATACACCCACATACACCCACATACACCCACATAAACCCACATAAACCCACATACACCCACATACAACCACATACACCCACATACACCCACATACACTCACAAACACTCACATACACTCACATACACTCACATACACTCACATACACTCACATACACCCACATACACTCACATACACCCACATACACCCACATAAACCCACATACACCCACATACACCCACATACACTCACATACACTCACATACACTCACATACACTCACATACACTCACATACACTCACATACACTCACATACACCCACATACACCCACATACACCCACATAAACCCACATACACCCACATACACTCACATACACTCACATACACTCACATACACTCACATACACTCACATACACTCACATACACTCACATACACTCACATACACCCACATACACCCACATACACCCACATAAACCCACAAAAACCGACATACACCCACATACACCCACATACACTCACATACACTCACAAACACTCACATACACTCACATACACTCACATACACTCACATACACTCACATACACTCACATACACTCACATACACTCACATACACTCACATACACTCACATACACTCACATACACTCACATACACTCACATACACTCACATACACTCACATACACTCACATACACTCACATACACTCACATACACTCACATACACTCACATACACTCACATACACTCACATACACTCACATACACTCACATACTCTCACATACACTCACATACACTCACATACACTCACATACACTCAGATACTCTCACATACACTCACATACTCTCACATTCACTCACTTACACTCACATACTCTCACATGCACACACATACACTCACATACTCTCACATACATTCACATACTCTCACATACTCTCACATACTCTCACATACACTCACATACTCTCACATACACTCACATACACTCACATACTCTCACATACACTCACATACACTCACATACTCTCACATACATTCACATACTCTCACATACTCTCACATACACTCACATACTCTCACATACACTCACATACACCCAGTGAACAAAGTTACATTGAATCAAATGTGTAAATTAAACGAAGCTTAACAAAGGTAAATACTAAATGATATTTTGCCAATATTAATTCCTAGCCTCAAACCCAAACTTCAGCTCTATGTGAACGTGATGTGCAACTTGTCGGTGACGTCTCACATTACATGATTTAACCCCTTGAACTCTGCCACGTATTTTTTTATTGTTGTATTTACAGGGTCACACCACATTTTTTTGTTGTTGTTACATTTTTATTTTTAAATTAATGGAAAGTTATAATATATAGAATATTTTTAAATCCTTTATATTAACTCGTGGCGTCTGCTTGATTGGTTGCTTGCCGCAAAAACTTTGGATCGATTTTTAACCCACTTCCCGTATCATATCGAGCTGAAATTTTGCAGGCAGACTCGTAACGACAATAAAAATGATGTATCAAAATTTCACATCGATCGCATGTACTGTAATTAAATTAAGAAATTTTCAGATTATCTCTATGTATCTCTATGAAGCTTATAAATATTTATGCTAGTCTGACACGTAATACGTATTATATTGAACATACTTTTATAATGTTTCCCCGATCTGTAAATGTTTATGCTAGTCTGTCGCGCGCGGCGTATTATATTGAACATAAAGAATATAAAAGCCTAAGTCACTGACTCCGTGACGCTAAGGGACATACTACAACAGTCAATAGCAGTTTAAAAATCGTGTGGTGTTCATCACCGGAAAATAATATATGGCGTCTTTTTTTAGCTTATATTTTAATTTTGGAAAAGGGAACGATGTAAAAAGAGTATTTGAGTATTTATAGTTATAAAATACTTTGTATACATTTCAGGAAGTTTAATATTTCGTATTTATCAAACAAGGATAAGTTATTTGGGCTTTTGACAAAGTGGGCGCCGTAGGCTCCCTACTGTCACATAGCCGAGTGGGCGTGACCTTATTAACTCTGTCTCACAATGAATCTATGAGCCACTGTTTGAATTATATAACTTTTAATCACAACTTCTATTTACATTAATTTACATCCAGTATATCTCACGTCCGTAAAATGGAGCCACACACTCTGTCGCCATGTTTTATTCTCTCTGTCATGTGACCACTAACAATTTTCTCTCTCACGTGACATTACCCCCATGCAAACAAAAAAAAATGTTTATGCAATATAACATTTTTTATCTTAATAAAATTCCTTTAAGCTGTATGTCAATCTGACATATTTAACTTCCTTATAATAGATATCAAAAGGTATCTAATAATCCACTCATAGTCTTTTTAATAACTGAAAAATATCATCACACATGAATTTAAATGATGATAAAAAATCATCCTGAAAATAGATTAACATATAAGCCATCAATAAGAAATCTTTATACAATATAATCAATGATGCTTATGTCTCTTTGCCAACTATGTTGTATACTCTGGTACAACACATAATACCTGTTAGATAATCAATTTGCTATCTATCAATATTCATAATCATAATAATATGAGTTCAGACATAATCTGAAATAACAATCTGTGCGAAGACATCACCAGTCTGCTTGCACTGAAATAATAAATATGAACTTTTAATATAATTGTAATATTGTTACATTGAAATTAAATTGAAATGCATTTTATTAGTCATAATATTTACTATTAGGTATATCCTCCAGTGGAATTTACAAATCACTTCTTGTCCTGTATCCTGTACATAATAATGTTGTTAAAATTAAAACAGTTTTTAGTTCAATTATTTTTGAATTCACATAATGTCCGTGTTTGAAATCATTCTGCTTAAAATGTCTGCAAGCACATTGTCTTTTCCTTTGACAGATTTGATATCGAATTTGTAATCCGCTAATAGCATTGCATAGTTCAAAAATAGTTATTCTTTATCTGACGAGTATGAATTCAAATAGATGGGCTTTCAATGCTTCTTCAGACTAATAAATGTTGAATAGTTCACCAACCACGATCACGATTAGGTCCATTCACAATATTAATTCCAGCATCTTGAATAAGTCGCTTAGCTGTTGAAATGTTATTTCTGCTTCCTGATAATTCAATAGAATTTCGACCAGATGAGTCACCATCACGAGACACCTTTATCCGACATCCACTGTCTGCTTCAATGTCTCTGATTCTGCTTCCTCTATGACCAATGATTTTTCCCACTTCATGTGATTTCACACAAATGATTTCAGACTCTATAGTACCATCTGTATCTCTGCTACTATGGTCTTCATCCTTTTTATCATATACATGATTGTCAATAGTGGCTATAGTGTCACAAGTTCTTACTACTTCTTGATTCATATTTCTTCTATTTCTATAATTCATGTCTTGGTTTACATTCCTTCTCCATGGTTGGTCAAAATTTCTTATTCTGGAAACAAAATTATATTTTCCTCTCCATGTTCTTCTTTCTTTATTATAATCTCTATGTCTGGAATTATAATTATATTTGTCTCTCCATGATTTTCTTTCTTTATTATAATCTCTATGTCTGGAATTATGATTATATTTGTCTCTCCATGATTTTCTTTCTTGATTGTAACTGCCTCTCCATGGTTGTCTATCTTGAACATTATCTATTTCTCTGTTTCTCCATGATTTCTCTGCTGCATCTCCATGCAATGGATTTTTATTTTCTAGTTTTGATGGAAATTTCATTTGCTTGAGGCGTTTTGACCATTCTCCAATTTCTTCATCATTCTCTTCGTCTTCATCCATCAAGCCAAACATTTCCTCCTCTTCCTCATCTTTATTTTTGTTGTGATCACCCAGATCAATTTTATTTCTTGAATCGGTAATTATAGTAAGATTTATAGTTTAAAAAAAACTTTAGTTTTTGCGGGGTTTTTTTAAAAGCGTGTTAGATGGTATTATGGCATCTGCAAACCAAAAGCAACTTAGGAAAGGCAAAGAGTTTTAATTTTTAATTTCCCCCGTTATCTTTACCCCATCACTATGACTTACAGTCGCCTATTTTTAGCGTAGCGAGGGGGGGAGGGCAAAGGGGTAAATGCCCCCGTGTGGCACTTTTTAAGGACGTGAAATTCCTCATCGTTTATCAGAGAAAAAGAAATTAAATATTAAATCCTAAATAATAGAAAAAACCGAGGTAGAAATAAATAAAAGAAATGAACGCAATTTTCTACAACATTTATAGATTCCTACAGCTGCTAAACTTCCACCTCCGTAATGGGTCTCAATTCTTCAGTTACCAGCGCCACTGAACTGAAGTGAAGTAATATGTGTTGGTTCCTGTGATTGATTCTACAAGTTTGTCAGCCGTTCCTGTTGTAGGGGCGAACATAACTGTAGACAACAAATTCCAAAAATAAGCAAGCAACAAAGTATTAAACCTTAGCGACATTTGCGACATTAGTGAACAGTCCAACATATCGATGTACAATGTCAACTACGATTAGTGCAGCAGGATATAAAGTGTCCAACAGATAATAGGAAAATTTACTTGACCAAATCAGACACGGGCCTGACACCAATATCAAGATACAGATGGCTCGTGAGAATGATGTTACCGTATTGAAAGTAATGGAAAAGTTTAACACACGTGGATGGCTTATTTTACCTCTTACTTCTAAAGCAACGAGGCCAAACCGCGGCTCTTGAGCCGCATGCGGCTCTTCTCTGTACACATTGCGGCTCGTGTACAATTTATGAAAGGTATGTTGTAATGATTACTGGCAGATTTCCAAGCCATATTTATTGATCCATAGTTCTTCAATGCGGCTCTCAACATTTTAAAAAATATTTTAAAATGGCTCTCAGTTACTACAGTTCTGGCCACTCCTGGTCAAAAGTAACGTTATATTTTTAAAATTTTATTTACTTTGTAGCATAATCAGAAGCGTAACTTGCTTTTCTCCGCCCTTGGCTAATTCATTTTTGGCAATAGGTAAAATACTAAATTATACAGAATAAATTGATTATTGAAGGATAAACTCTGGGCGTCCATGGCAACCGCCCCGATGCCAAGTCGTTGTTACGCCTCTGAGGATAATCACAACAAATGACTTATAGTTTTTCCATCTAAAGTCTAAAGGATTTAACTAATGAATAAAATAAATCCTAAAATAACGAAACTCGATTTAAATGCTCGAAAAAACTAAAATTTGCAAATGGATGGAATTATAAACTAGACTTTAAAAAAAGAATAGATTTAAAAATAAAAAATGAATAGCAATATGTTGTGGCAAAAAATGAAAAAAAGAAAAATTATATTGAAAGATATTCAAATAAGAGTATATCCTCTCAAATTCAAAATAAGCTTTTAATTAACAGGAGATAAATGTCGCCAGAAATCATCTTTCGGGTACTAAATAGAAAGCATTATTCCATTGTATTTGAATTGCACCTTGATGATGGGAATAAGAGAGTTGAATCAAAAGTAGGTTAGGTAATAAAAAGTAGGTTAGGTAATAAAAAGTAGGTTAGGTAGCTCTGAGTGACAACAAGTTATGCAAATTGCTGAGGGGTAATAGTTGACATCAAAAGTAGATCAGGACAAGTGTGGTCTTAAAGCGTCCCCTATGTTTTACTTTACTGTTATGGGTCTCATTTTATCATTTTAATGTACAATTTCAATCTTCAGGGGCTCTTTATTAAAATTGAACCTTAGATCATAATTGTAAGATAACCGATCAAACAAAAAACAAAAAAAAATAATAATTAAAAAATTAAAAAATTAAAAATTTAAATAAAAAAGTTCTTTTGGGTTTAAAAAAATGAAAAGTACACAGCACCTAATAAATTTAGAAATTCAGTCAACAAAAATTTGCAATATAAAATTTATGGTTACATTATTTTATTTATTTTTATGTTAGTATTGCTTTTTGTATGTTATTTTATTCTAGTGGTTATGTTCACTTTGACACGCTTGATTATGTTTTAACGTAATTTTATTATGGAACTTTGAAGTAAAGATGTAACATGCAGATCTATTTACAAGAGATGGTGATAATTAGCAGCAGACGGAAATTACCGATACACGGAGAAATGTTGATGGATAACAAGGATTACAATAACACACACAACTTTTTTTTCGCTTCCTATAATGTTTAACAATAATGCACCAGAAAAGGAATTACGTAAAGCAGTTTTATTTAATTTTTTCCTTGGGGGGAGGGGGGTTGGGGGTTTAAAGTGGAACACAGTCTCTCCTAAAATTGGCTACAGAGTCAGAGGCGTCAATAGAGTTGGTGTCATCCAGTGCGGTATGTCGAGGTGTGATCCCAATTACGACTTACCCCACAGACCTCCTCCGAGTCTGCCACTGCCAAATAACGGGAATATGAACGAATTTTAAACGTTGGTTTCACCCCTTGTGATGGTGTCACCCGGTGCGGTCCGCAGCCCCCCCCCTTTGTGACGCCTCCTAACAGAGTACACTCACAAATAGCGATCAGACGGGGGCTGAAAATAGCAATCAGTTTCTCTTAAAGGGAGCCGACTCTGAGCACTGTACATGTTCATTGATTAAACTGACAGAGACAAGATTTACAGAGTTATGAAGTTAGTCATTTTATTTAGAAAGCGAATAGTGTTTGAATGGGCCATCCATAAATGACGTCACGCGATTTTGGCCGATTGTTCACCCCCTCCCCCTCGTCACGCGTCGTCACAAAAACTTAGACCCCCTCCAATATAACGTCACAAATTTTTGACCCCCCCCCCTAACCTTTTAAATGCGTATTTTCTAATTGAAAATGAGCCTGTTTCAAATGAATATTTCGTCATTTAAGTATGTATTTAGTGTAAGGCTGCACTCTGATATCGTAACAGGCGAGAAGCAATTGAAAACGTCAGAAAATAAATTGTAAAAAATCAAATATTTAAGTAGAACTTTTATTTAAAGTTCCGCTTTTTTATGTGACGTCACATTTCTTATTTTTAAAAAAACCTCCTCCTTGTCACACATCGTCACAAATGAGTGGACCACCCTCCCCCCTAGGTGCCTGACGTCATTTTTGGACGGCCCCTATGACATTGCAAGAATAGGCTGAAAATAATTACCTGACATGGACATTTATTTAAATATGTATGCACATTTTATTTTTTTAATGTAAAAAAAAAGTTTAAACTCATGAAATCAAATTTGAAAATTTTAAGAACAAAATGAAAATGTGGTTTAAATAATGTAATAATGTATTAGTTTATTCATTAATTTATTTATTTATTATTATTATTATTATTATTATTATTATTATTATTATTATTATTATTATTATTAATTTATTAATTTTAATTGTTTATTAATTTATTTTTTAAAAATAAATCCCTCTAAAAAGGATACGCAAGTTTGAATTTAGAAATTATTATCTACATTAGCTTAGGGGCCGTCCAAAAAGTACGTCACGCTATTTTTGACCATTTTTAACTCCCCCCCTCTCCCCTGTCACAAACGGTCACAAATCTTGGACGCCCCTAAAGTACGTCACACTTCGAACAAAAATTGTGTATCTTATTAACAAAATAATTAAAATTTAATATAAAACACCGTGACGTCACACATGGCCGGAACCCCCCTCCCCCTGTCACAAACTGTCACACTTTCTTACACCCCCTCCCCCCTGACGTACTTTATGGACGCCCCTTAGTTGTTAACAGTTCGGATACATATCTGCAATGAGTTCTGTGAGAATTGCAATTTTAAATGTTTAAAATTATTTTATTCGCTTCAGTATCTTTAGACCGAAATTGAAAATAGTTACTTTAAAAAATGTGCTAAAATATTTTAAAAAAATGTTTTCAATACCATGACTATTCATGGCTTGACCCACTAAACTAACTACACACTACACACTATGATTGTTTCACACAGTAAAATGAAGGTTTGTTTTTTATTTGATCCAGTTGTGTCTGTCTCTCGTCGTCCCAACTCTCACCCTGGACGCTGATAGCCACGAACTTTAACCTTTGACATTGAAAGGACTCGTTTAAACCATAGCAACCATTACTTGACCCTTTAACCATTAGCTTTGTTTCCTCTGGTCTATGGGTCATTGGCGTTCACCAAATTTATTTTTTACCAATCCGGACAATCTTGTTTCAAAACACGGAATTGCGCTACGTCACGTTAGCTGTGCGTTATTTTACTTAAAACAGTTATTACACGTGGAAAAAATGCTCGCCTTTGAAAAAAAAGAGACAATAAAATTGACACTTTCCCTTGGGCGCCTCTCTGAGTGTCTGCCCCTGAACACAAAAAGTTTTCATTTTGTGAGTAGGCCCAGGCTCAGGCCTAGGCAAAAATGGTCGCTACAAGGGGCAACTTGATCCCAGACTCGTCCAGCGACAGACAGCTCTGCGTCGTCGTAGAACAGTACAACTTGGGTTGTGTTCTCTTTAAACAAACTCGGTTATCAACAAAATGTTTTCCCATTCTCCAACGTATGTTATCAACAAAATGTTATCCCATTCTCCAACGTATGTTATCAACAACATGTTATCCCATTCTCCAAGTATGTAATCAACAAAATGTTATCCCATTCTCCAACGTTTGTTATCAACAAAATGTTTTCCCATTCTCCAACGTATGTTATCAACAAAATGTTATCCCATTCTCCAACGTATGTTATCAACAAAATGTTTTCCCATTCTCCAACGTATGTTATCAACAAAATGTTTTCCCATTCTCCAACGTATGTTATCAACAAAATGTTTTCCCATTCTCCAACGTATGTTATCAACAAAATGTTATCCCATTCTCCAACGTATGTTATCAACAAAATGTTTTCCCATTCTCCAACGTATGTTATCAACAAAATTTTTTCCCATTCTCCAACGTATGTTATCAACAAAATGTTTTCCCATTCTCCAACGTATGTTATCAACAAAATGTTTTCCCATTCTCCAACGTATGTTATCAACAAAATGTTTTCCCATTATCCAACGTATGTTATCAACAAAATATTTTCCCATTCTCCAACGTATGTTATCAACAAAATGTTATCCCATTCTCCAACGTATGTTATCAACAAAATGTTTTCCCATTCTCCAACGTATGTTATCAACAAAATGTTATCCCATTCTCCAAGTATGTTATCAACAAAATGTTTTCCCATTCTCCAACGTATGTTATCAAAAAAATGTTATCCCATTCTGCAACGTATTTATCAACAAAATGTTATCCCATGCTCCAACGTATGTAATCAACAAAACGTTATCCCATTCTCCAACGTATGTTATCAACAAAACGTTATCCCATTCTCCAGCGTATGTTATCAAAACATGTTTTCCCATTCTCCAAGTATGTTATCAACAAAATGTTTTCCCATTCTCCAACGTATGTTATCAACTAAATGTTATCCCATTCTCCAAGTATGTTATCAACAAAAGGTTATCCCATTCTCCAACATATGTTATCAACAAAACGTTATCCCATTCTCCAGCGTATGTTATCAACAAAATGGTATCCCATTCTACAACGTATGTTATCAACAAAATGTTTTCCCATTCTCCAACGTATGTTATCAACAAAATGTTATCCCATTCTCCAAGTATGTTATCAACAAAATGTTATCCCATTCTCCAACGTATGCTATCAACAAAATTTTATCCCATTCTCCAACGTATGTTATCAACAAAACGTTATCCCATTCTCCAACGTATGTTATCAACAAAATGTTAATAAATTTGATAAATGTAAATTTTTATTTTAAGTCGCTTTCTGAAGTTTGATGTGATATACGTTTGGATTGTTTTCTAATTTGTTTAACGATTGCGGATGTTCTTTTTATTGTTCGTATAATTTATTTACTTATATATTTTTGGCCAAAAAGAACACGTGTTTTAGAAGAGCAATGGAATTACTATCTACACTATTAGACAAGTGACAATGACGTAACTTTACCCTTTATACGGAGTCATGAAACGTTTTAGCGACTCTCCGGATTGGCATACTGAGTGATGAAAGCCTAGCCAACTAGGTCACTGAACTCGAGTGTTGTCAGCCCCACCTCCATCCCTCCCCTTTCTGGTCTGCTCTCAAACTCCAGAGAACTTTTTGACTTTCGTGCCATTTAGTTTTGCACTTTCCATTTTTTTGTGGATTTGGTTTCCACGGATAACATACTAGTAAAAATCCACACTGATATGGAATCGTGTAAGCGTTTCAAGTTATGGTATTGCTGCAAACATTCGCTAAAGGTGTTCACTTACAAATGATGATACTGTTCCCAGAAGAGATGGTCAATTGGATACAGCCGTTCATTCACGAATGTGCCTGAAACACTTCCGATGTCTATGGAAGCATTAATGTGTATAATACATTCGAGATTATATAT
The DNA here is from genome assembly GCA_944989445.1 of Ampullaceana balthica. Lineage (NCBI taxonomy): Eukaryota > Metazoa > Mollusca > Gastropoda > Lymnaeidae > Ampullaceana > Ampullaceana balthica. The sequence continues at coordinate 161,600 of CALYLW010000976.1, forward strand.
AAAATAGTTTACGTTGTCTCTGTCGTCATTACTGGTCCGTGGAAAATGTTCATTATATTTTTAGTGCGACTCGTCACGTCACGAATATGGCGACTGTTGTAGAACACAAATTTGCCACACTATACAAGACGGAATGATGTCGATTATTAGTGTAGTGTATTATTAGTGTAGTGTATTATTAGTGTAGTGTATTATTAGTGTAGTGTATTATTAGTGTAGTGTATTATTAGTGTAGTGTATTATTAGTGTAGTGTATTATTAGTGTAGTGTATTATTAGTGTAGTGTATTATTAGTGTAGTGTATTATTAGTGTAGTGTATTATTAGTGTAGTGTATTATTAGTGTAGTGTATTATTAGTGTACAATAACAACAAAACTCAAATGATATGTACACGATTTTTCTTCCACACACCGCAATGTACCAAAAGTTGTTGGTTGGTTGTTTTTTTTCTGTGATTTCGAACTCCTACAAGAAATATAATGAAAAATGTAATCATAAACAGTGTGTAATAAATTTGAAGTGATGTTGTTGATATTTTGGACACACAAATAGAACAGCTGAGCTCTGCTAGACAAACAAAATGGCCAAATCTTGCGTAATTTATCTTGTTTGGCACCTGACTTGTATTCTGTGGACTTCGATACCCGGAAGTTGTACTCGTCGTTGCAGTAAAATTGATGCGGCGTTTACCGTCGGCGACAACAACGCCACCTACATCGTAAGCGGGGGCCAGGTCATCAAGTACAGCTTCGACCACGACAGCGAGGAAACCGTTGGGAGACTCTCAGATCTTGGACTGTCCCCCAGGCTGGACAGACTGGACAGACTGGACAGACTGGACAGACGGGACAAACAGGACAGACTGGACAGACAGGACAGACTGGACGCGGCCTTCACCATCAATGGGAGCCTTCATATTCTGAAACGTTGTAAGATCTACAGGTACACTCTGTAGTGGTTGCCAGTGGCTGGGTTCTTAACACTATGTGTCTTTGTATGTTAGTTTTATCATTAATTTGCATTCCTATAGATATTTAGCCTCCTACTTCGTAAGAACGTGTGGCGGCGCCGTGACGTAATGTCAGCCTCCTGGCCTAGTGATACAATTTTAATTCCAGGAGTCGAGCACATCAACAAATTTCATTTCTCTCATTTTTTTTCTTTCAATACAATTGAATTATATTGAGGTAAAATATCTATATTTAGCCGAGTGGTTGGCTCGGGGCAATGCCACAAATATTTGTTCAAGTTAGCAACAAATTGAGGTTTCCTTTAAATGTGTATTTATTATTTTTTGTTTTTATTTACTGGTTAATTTCCAGGTATCGGTTTTCAGAGGAAGCTACTCTCGTGGAAGAAGGGCAGACAACTACAAATTCTTTGGGCCTCCCATGTGATGTTGACGCAGCAATAAATTGGGCGGGGCATGTATTGGCTTTTAAAGGTATTCAATTTTTAACTGTTAAGTCTAGTATACCTGGCTGTCATGAAGTGTAAACTGATTAACGGAAATATAAAGCACTCAACCTAATGACGTCAAACAAACGATGCCATACTAATGACGTCACATACAATTTTTCAGGGTGCAATGTTTGGAACTATAAAATCACTGCAGCAGTTTTTGAACCAAACGGCACCGTGGAGACGCGCAACTTGCCGTGCAGCCTCGACGCGGCGGTGCAATGGAAATCGACGGGCGCCATCTTCATCAAAGGTGCGCAGTTCTGGAAGTTGGACACTAACGTGTCGGGGCCATTTCACACGGACGAGCTGAATATCTGCTCCTGGTACCTGTGTGGCGAGGCGGACTGGATGACAGAGAGGCGCAGTGGGAATATGTCTTGTAACGGAGATCCTAGGTTAGACTTTTACCTCGATACGGTATTTTTAATGAGATTTTCTTTAACAAGACATTTACATGTTTGGAGCAGGAGTGAAATCTGTACTAAGAACTGACATATTCCGATAGAAGACAAAACTTACATCGAGCATGTCACCGAAAAATCCAATTTCATCTAGAAAAAAAATTCCAACAACTCAAGAAGAAACAATTAAAACTATTTTATGCTTAAGAGAAAATCCAAAAAAAGTGTGTCATGGTGTTTTCCCTAATCACAAAATGTTTCATTAGCTTGACTGGCACAAAGAACCTGAAGCTACTATTTGAAAGGATACGGGGTTACACTAAGTTCAGATAAAATTCAAATATTTACTGTCACATTTACCCGGTGTGTGCCGAAGTGTAATACAAAACAATTTTCTACTGCTATATAGTCATCAACTTAATTCTGCAAACAAGTACATGACAAACGTAATTAATTAAACCCCAGTGAATTTCTTTATCCTTTTAAAAACATAATATTTATTGCTTTGTAAAACGACCACTTCCGGTGGGGTCATGTAACCAGATTTTATTTCCTTCTACTATGGTGGATATCAGTTAATTGACAACAATTGTTATTAGCCAATGTTTTCTTACGCGCCATCCACGCGCACCATCTAAATATAATGCACATATAAGACCTTAGAATTTAGAAAACGGTTCTTTTATTTTAAACGTTTGTTCTTAAGTAATAGTTGACATTTTATTGAATAGATTCGTTATTTTTGTTAAAATGATCTCATTGATCTGAATTAAACATGTCAGTGTTCTGGTGTGTTCAGTCCATGGAATCTTTAGCCCAGGATTGTTGTAATTATAGTGGATTCTTTCCTGGATTTATGTCTGACTACACTGCAACGTCACGGTAGTGTCTGGTGGGGGGGGGGAGTGGGAGAGAAGAGTCAACAAATGCCCCTGGAGACATACCAAATTATATTGTTTTTTTTTAATTGGCTTGGGGAGGGGGCACAAAAAGGTATTTTCGCCTAGGGCAGGGGTGGGAAAACTTTTTAGGACGAGAGCCGCATTAGTAGGAAATGAAACATCAAGGGGCCGTCAAACAAACATTTAGCCTCTATTCAAGTTCAAACATCTTTAACATAAATTTATTGATTTTTTCGATATTACCACGGGCTTCCGTGGGGCCGCAAAGAACTCAGTAGCGGGCCGCGGGCCGTAGTTTGCCCACCCCTGGCCTAGAGTATGATATTTCATCAATACAGCACTCTTTCACTGGCACAGCAACGGTTAAGCTTTTAAAATTATGTTGCATACAGAGCATTTGTGCATTGGGTATATAATAGGAAAATGTATCTAATGCTATTCCGTTATTTGGACGACTAGATTGTGTCCACTGAGACTGGACCAGGTGACGATGGCTGGACTCCACAACGCCGGGTCTGGATTCGACGAGGCCGGCTTTGGTTTCCTGAACTGCTGGCTACAGAACCACGCCTTGACCATCACCAAACAGCTGAGACTTGGTAGCTGTATTCATAGATAATTATGTACATACGTATACATATTAATTTTAACAGTGGCTCAGTGTCTACCCTTTGCTCTTTGCGTTTTTTTTAAAATTCACATCCAGGGACTATGAGAATTTGAAAAATAGCATTTTAAACTGCGGAAATCAAGCTATGGAAATTACATTATCAATATTAAGCTGTGGATATTTAACTGCGGATATTATTAATATGAAGATTTTATTTATTTATTGTATCGGTACGACATGAATCTCTTGACACTTCAATGTGTTTGGTACAGCTTGAGTGATGAATGTTTATAGTTTTTAATGAATGTTTATATATTTTGTTCTGTAAAATGCTGCGTCAAAGAAATATTTCTTTTGATAAGCGACTGAAACGTTTCCTTGTCCCCAACGAAGTACATGTCACGTGGGGGTGGGGGGTGGGTGGGGGGGGGGTGATAAACTAATATCCGTTGTTACATGAGCCAGATACTGTGGCGAGAGTGAAACAAAACAGGTCAGAGTGATCTAGACCAGTGCTTCTCAAACTTTTTGGTATGGCGGACCGACAGGAATTTTTCCACAGCACCAGGGACCTGTGCATAGATTTTCACTGTACTGACATAGTAGCGCAATGATTTGTATTTGGTTGTATGTGTTTCATTTGATGGTTTCATTTTATGGTTTCATTTTATGGTTTCATTTTATGTGTTTCATTTTATGGTTTCATTTTATGGTTTCATTTTATGGTTTCATTTTATGGTTTCATTTTATGGTTTCATTTTATGGTTTCATTTTGTGGTTTCATTTTATGGTTTCATTTTATGGTTTCATTTTATGGTTTCATTTTATGGTTTCATTTTATGGTTTCATTTTATGGTTTCATTTTATGGTTTCATTTTATGTGTTTCATTTTATGGTTTAATTTTATGGTTTCATTTTATGGTTTCATTTTATGGTTTTATTCCGGGAAAATTATAAAAAATAATTATATTTTTCTGTATTTTCTTGATAACTTCTGTGGATATGCAACGGGTGGCACGCGGACCGGCACCGGTCCACGGACCACCACTTTGAGAAGCACGGATCTAGACGGGGCGTCTTGAAAGGGTTCTAAATGTGAGACACAGGCTGGGAGCAGACGGCTTAGAGTGGCTTAGACAGACACAACCCTGAGGGGGGGTGGGGTAGAGGTGCAGACGGTTTAGACAGACACAACCCTGAGGGGGGTGGGGTAGAGGTGCAGACGGTTTAGACAGACACAACCCTGAGGGGGGGGTGGGGTAGAGGTGCAGACGGTTTAGACAGACACAACCCTGAGGGGGGTGGGGTAGAGGTGCAGCCGGTTTAGACAGACACAACCCTGAGGGGGGTGGGGTAGAGGTGCAGCCGGTTTAGACAGACACAACCCTAAGGGGGGGGGTTGGGTAGAGGTGCAGCCGGTTTAGACAGACACAACCCTGAGATGGGGGGTGGGGTAGAGGTACAGCCGGTTTAGACAGACACAACCCTGAGGGGGGGTGGGTAGAGGTGCAGCCGGTTTAGACATTTTAGACAGACACAACCCTGAGGGGGGGGTGGGGTAGAGGTGCAGCCGGTTTAGACAGACACAACCCTGAAATGGGGGGTGGGGTAGAGGTGCAGCCGGTTTAGACAGACACAACCCTGAAAGGGGGTGGGGTAGAGGTGCAGCCGGTTTAGACAGACACAACCCTGAAAGGGGGGTGGGGTAGAGGTGCAGCCGGTTTAGACAGACACAACGTGAATGCAGGAAGTGGCGAGGAATGTATTTCATTTAAATCATTATCTACAAAGTTATACCAATTTTTATCAATAAATTGTTGGTAGAAACATGTGACCGACCATAGATACATTGTTGGTCCGTATGTAGAAAAGTGCGTGATCTTCAATAAATTGTTGGTCTGTTTGTAAAGTCTTGTGCAGACAGACACATTTTACATTTGGGTAGATTCTATTATTCACGTACTCATGTGAGAGATAATTTAGATAGATTAAAACGACAAAATTCATTTAGTGATTTTAACATTTTGGAAGTTTTTTCCCCACAATCCATTACAATTGTTTTATTCCTCTTCTGCAGTTATCGTCCTAATATTGACAACATTTGTAGATCTGTTTCTAAAATTGATAATCTCTCAACCAATCATTTGTTTCAGAAAGTGTAAGCATTTAGCAACGCTCAGTTCTGAAGTCTGTTCTTTGACCAAACTTTATGTTTATATTCCAAATGATTTATTTTTAGAAAACATTACAATTTATTTTTGGCAATATTAAATATTTTTTTATCGTCCATCGTTGATCCCAGGCATACGTCACCTTGACATTGACCCTTGCTACGACACGTGTGGGTTGCTGGGCACGTGCCACAGCTTCGTGTGTGGTGGCAGCATCTGCGCCATCATTAAACAGGTCAGAGGCTTCCTGAGGGACAACCAGGACGAGGTTGTCACCATCAACTTCAACCATGAGATTGTCAACCCGGAGAAAGTCTTCAAGGGGCTCAACAGACAACTCCAGGTTTGTAACAGACAACTCCAGGTTTGTAACAGACAACTCCAGGTTTGTAACAGACAACTCCAGGTTTGTAACAGACAACTCCAGGTTTGTAACAGACAACTCCAGGTTTGTAACAGACAACTCCAGGTTTGTAACAGACGACTCCATGTTTGTAACAGACAACTCCAGGTTTGTAACAGACGACTCCAGTGTTGTAACAGACAACTCCAGGTTTGTAACAGACAAATCCAGGTTTGTAACAGACAACTCCAGGTTTGAAACAGACAACTCTAGTGCTGTAACAGACAACTCCAGGTTTGTAACAGACGACTCCAGGTTTGTAACAGACGACTCCAGGTTTGTAACAGACAACTCCGCGTTTGTAGCAGACGACCACAGAATGTTTAGTCACCACTCCATGTAGCAACTTGGTTGATGTTTCCTCGTGTTGAGTTCATCTCCTCGTTGACAAAACATTTTGAATAAAAAATGCGACAATTTTTTTTTCAAATGAGGTCATTCATTTTCTCTCTGAATTCGTTCGCCGCGGAGGTCACAATCTTGAGACTCTCTAACTCTATTTTTGGTGAATTTCCAGGGGTTTGAGGGTATTTCCTAAATTCATCACAGTATCAGTTCCATGAGTTGTTTTTTATCGTTGTCTGTCCACGGCCATAAGTACTTACATCCTTGTAATAAAATTGTATTTTCATTATGTTTCTGGGTCCATAATCAGATAATACGTTCTGAAATCTGTTCACATTCCAAGAGCTGTTGAAATGCATCTTTGTTGAATAAGAAATACAACTTTTTTCGAGTGTTTTGTTCTTTTGTTGTATTTCCAGAGAGAACATAGTTCGTCTGATCGCTACTTAGTCGTCGTCCCCGTAAATCTTTCACTGTCTTCACGTGAGCCAAATATTTACAGCTGATATAGTTTGCCATCTCTTGAGCCATTTCCCGCTGAGCCAGACTTTCAATGTCTTCTAGTTGACTGCTGACTTTTGATCCAGATAGTTTCATCTGTTTGTCTCATCTGTTTGTCTCATCTGTTTGTCTCATCTGTTTGTCTCATCTGTTTGTCTCATCTGTTTGTCTCATCTGTTTGTCTCATCTGTTTGTCTCATCTGTTTGTCTCATCTGTTTGTCTCATCTGTTTGTCTCATCTGTTTGTCTCATCTGTTTGTCTCATCTGTTTGTCTCATCTGTTTGTCTCATCTGTTTGTCTCATCTGTTTGTCTCATCTGTTTGTCTCATCTGTTTGTCTCGGCTGGTCGGCCTTCAAAGGTTGTTGTTACTTTTTTAAAACTCTCTCTGACCAGTTTCACTTGTCCCTTGAGTGGGGCCCTCCACTCACCTCGTACTATGGGGCCCTCACTCATCTCGTACTATGGGGCCCTCCCCTCACCTCGTACTATGGGGCCCTCCCTTCACCTCGTACTACGGGGCCCACCCCTCACCTCGTACTATGGGGCCCTCCCCTCACCTCGTACTATGGGGCCCTCCCTTCACCTCGTACTACGGGGTCCTCCCCTCACCTCGTACTACGGGGCCCTCCCCTCACCTCGTACTACGGGGCCCTCCCCTCACCTAGTACTATGGGCCCTCCCCTCACCTAGTACTATGGGGCCCTCCCCTCACCTCGTACTACGGGGCCCTCCCCTCACCTCGTACTACGGGGCCCTCCCCTACCTCGTACTATGGGGCCCTCCCCTCACCTAGTACTATGGGGGCCCTCACCTCACCTCGTACTATGGGGCCCTCACCTCACCTCGTACTATGGGGCCCTCCCCTCACCTAGTACTATGGGCCCCCCTCACCTAGTACTATGGGGCCCTCCCCTCACCTAGTAATATGGGCCCTCCCCTCACCTAGTACTATGGGGCCCTCCCCTCACCTCGTACTACGGGGCCCTCCCCTCACCTCGTACTATGGGGCCCTCCCCTCACCTCGTACTATGGGACCCTCCCCTCATCTCGTACTACGGAGCCCTCACCTCACCTCGTACTATGGGGCCCTCCCCTCGTACTATGGGGCCCTCCCCTCACCTCGTACTATGGGGCCCTCCACTCACCTCGTACTATGGGGCCCTCCCCTCACAGCGTACTATTCGTATTTTGCAAATATATATTTCTTAGGTTTATTGAACAATGTAAGGTGTTTCTTTGGATAGTGTGCACATTCCATTTGGTAACGATATACATTTTATGAATTTTAGAAAAACGACTCAGAAACAGCTTTTAATTATATAAATGATTGGTTGTAACGTTATGTTATTTCTTAGCTGTTGGTACATGTGCTTCATTTCTGAGACTTGTCGCTAAGAAATCTTATTTTAAAGCTTTGAATTCAAAACAAAGTAGAACTAAAATATCATATAGGTAATCAAAAATTCTCGTTGCAGTTAGTTCTCTTAATATTTTATCTTATCTGTCGATGGTTAATATTGTTACTGCGCCGCTTGCAGACCCAAATTGGCCCGCTTCTCAACAAACAATTCAGACGTTCTGGCGGGAGGAAGTGGCCGACCTTGGAGCAAAGCGTCCGAACCAACAAACGAGTGTTCGTCTTCTACGCCCCAGTGATCGAGAAGTCTCCCCATGACCGGCTCTACAAGAGGTACAAGTGGATACACAGTGAGAACCTCTATGGCAGCACCTGGCGACCGTTCTCTGTCTACGGGGGGTGTCATGAGGTCAGTTCAATTTTTGAAATTTATCATACTAAGCGATTCGTCAGTTCTTAGACCGGATATACGTCATATCACATGGGGTAAAATTACTAGTTTTCAAACAAACGGTATACACTATCTATATATAAAATTCTCTTCGGGGTCGAACCCTGCGAGACACCAAGCTGCAAGTATGTTCAACAGATACTAATTTTAGAAAGCAGCGCACCAAATTACTCCACCAATGCATCAAAAGGTGTGCAAATTAAATATGCGCTGTAAAAAAAAATTATATGACGTCATTGTTTTCGCTGATATTTTAATTTTGTAAAAAGGGAACAACGTAAAAAGTTATAAAATACTTTGTGTACATTTCAGAAAGTTTAATATTTCGTATTGATGAAACAAGGACAAGTTAGTTGGGATTTTGAAAAAGGTGGGCTTCATAGGCGCCCTAAAAAAGTGCATTTATTCAAAATAAATAGATTTCAGCTGAACACTTCCGTCATTTTTTACGGGTGATACGCCGCGGGTCTCTCCAGAGTTCCTTCTTTTCATTCACTCACAGTCGTTTGCCCAAACCCACCCCATTTTGACAACCGTGTCTTTCAGGAAGTCTTCATCCGTCACTAAATCATTAGCGGTGTATGCTACGCCGCAGGTCAGCTAGTATAACTATAATTGAGTTATCAGCAAGTTTTAGTCTCTGTCAAATCCACACAAAACTGTGGCTGAAAGTCACGTATTATTAACAAAGATTTGTTGACATAAGACCAAACAGAAGGTCTGGATATTTTATTATTATCTTATTTTTCGGAAAGGGGGGGGGCGGGGGGGTCTTTGCTGTTTCTTCTTGTTATTAATTATTGTTGTTGATGACTTCCAACTGTACATAACGATGTCATGACTCCTTACCCCTGACTCCTGACTCCTGACTCCGACACCAGGTGGTCAATCTGACGGCGGCCCGTTGCGAGGCCAGGAGGTCCAGGCAGCTAGTGGAGGTGTCCATCATACCTGAGAAGGGGGGCTGCATTGACGTCATGGCAGACAAGTGTCGGCCGTACCTACACCAGGCCCTCAGGGCTTGCCAGGAGTTCAGATTTGGGTACGTTCATTGTTCTTATATGTTGCTATAGCAACACTGCGACAAAGGGAAAGGTATCGAAGTGGAATAAAAGTAAGGGAGGGAGTGGAGACAAATCTTATTCTCATTTTATTACAAATAGTATTGTTGTAACTGTTATAACCAATAGTAGGAAAAAAGGGGGGGGGTTAAATTGAATAATGAGTAGCAATGCTTCACACTTTGATTTGTTGTTGTTACCTTATTGTGTTAAATGCCAGGAATTTTGAAAAGTAGTTTGAAAAACCCGTAATGTACAGCTGGTTTAAAAAGCCAGTAATGTACAGCTGGTTTAAAAAGCCAGTAATGTACAACTGGTTTAAAAAGCCAGTAATGTACAACTGGCCTGAATAGCCATGAACCAGATTCTTTTGACCAGATGTCGATGATGAAATAAAAGCCAGCATTTTGTTTCCATTAAAGTAGTTTGTCTCGTAGAAAAAAGTTTGCTGAGTAGTCACCACTGTTTACCCTTCACAATGAAATGTTTGTCCCAATCTTGCAGTCAGAACTTTTCTCCAAATGTTCTATTGTCCCAATCTTGCAGTCAGAACTTTTCTCCAAATGTTCTATTGTCCCAATCTTGCAGTCAGAACTTTTCTCCAAATGTTCTATTGTCCCAATCTTGCAGTCAGAACGTTTCTCCCAATGTTCTATTGTCCCAATCTTGCAGTCAGAACTTTTCTCCAAATGTTCTATTGTCCCAATCTTGCAGTCAGAACGTTTCTCCCAATGTTCTATTGTCCCAATCTTGCAGTCAGAACGTTTCTCCCAATGTTCTATTGTCCCAATCTTGCAGTCAGAACGTTTCTCCCAATGTTCTATTGTCCCAATCTTGCAGTCAGAACGTTTCTCCCAATGTTCTATTGTCCCAATCTTGCAGTCAGAACGTTTCTCCAAATGTTCTACTAGTGGATTACCCAGAAGTCAACAGCGGCGCCATCTCGTCAGTGTTCCACGCTGTTTACCACCAGAATGTCAGAAACATTCACAAACACCGACCACAGTCATGCCACGTAAGTGTTGTGTGTCAGAAACATTCACAAACTTCGACCACAGTCATGCCACGTAAGTGTTGTGTGTCAGAAACATTCACAAACTTCGACCACAGTCATGCCACGTAAGTGTTGTGTGTGTGTGTTTACAGTTAGTGATGACGTCACACATTTCTGGTAGACAAACTGAGTAAAGATGTTTGGGACCCTCCACAAACTGCCCTTAAATGCAGAATATTCTAAGCAACCAACCTTGGTGAATCAAAATCGATGCACTTTTATCAACTCCACAGAGCTGTCATAATCATAGATACGAATAGACTCATTGATAGACTACACACATAGATGCCAATATACTTATTGATAGACTGCACAAATAGATAACAATAGACTTATTGATAGACTACACAAATTGATACTAATAGATTTATTGATAGACTACACAAATAGATACTAATAGATTTATTGATAGACTACACAAATAGAGCGTACAGCGTACGTGACCTATTTACTAAGTGGTGTAGGTTGGGTTCGTGACACCCAGGGCGAGACAAGGTATTTCACCACCCATGCCCCCAAGCAGCGTTTGGGACGTAAAAGATGCGGAACGCAGATTTTAAATTAAAATTGACCCGGGGGGTGGGGTGACTCCACTTACCACACACACACACATACTTTCTACACGATTGATCTTCCTTCATTCCAAGTAAAGAAACCTGCGTCTGGTGCATTGGGTTTTTATATGGTTCTCATTTAAAGAGAATCTTAGTATTTTAGTTTCATCAGAGCCGTAACTTCAAATTATGACAAAACCCCGTACTACTTCCAAAACTTGAAGGTTTTGATTTGTCATATAAACAGGGTATACGTATGCCTGACAGGATGCCAGACAACAAACGCGTCCTGTCAGGCTCACGTACAGGGCCCTGCACTCACGTTTACCCTGTTTATGTAACATTTTTTACTACCCAGCATGATTGCAGTCTCACACCACTGTCATCCCTTTCTTCTTTTTCCTTTTTTTTTCCTTTGACTGATATGACAGTTGATATTTCCACCACATCAAAATGACTTTCTTATCTCACATCCGAGCTAAAAGTGGACGCTATTAAAAGATAAACGTTTTCTTAAAAAAAAATCAACCAAGACTTATAATTAAATACGACAAGTAAGTTGAGCCAGAAAAGATTATATCCCTTTGAGGTTCATGCGTAGGCGGTCTGCGGAGGTTACTAGGTTACTCTATGGATGGCTCGATTTTTCGCTCCATTAGACAAACTTTGTATAACTTATATATTAGTTGTACTCTGTACACTCGTGTTGGAAAAAACGAAAGTGTGTGTGTGTGAGTGTGTGTGTTGGGGGGGGGGTGATCAGGATTAACGAAAGCTAGTCGCCAAGGGCGGCTCTAGGTTTGAGGCGGCCTTGGACAAAGATTCGGTGCCCCTGTGCAAAGTCTAGCCACGCCTCTGGTTTGTGACATTAAAATACAGTGTTATTGTATAAAAAATGAACTGTTAGCATTGTGGAAAGTTTGATCCTTCTCTAATAAATGTGACCTACGTATTGGCAGGTCAAGGTCGATGCATCCGTCAGGATCTCCCAGGAGGATTCGCTCTTCTTTGTTGGAAGCAAAATAATCGTTTATAGCCATTCTCAGCGTGCTCAAGTGGACACAAGGTATGATAAATATCATTGGTCCCAAGCTCAACAACTGACACGCAGCAAATTTTGTAAAATATTGCACAAAGAACTTTGCACACGATTTTTTAAAATTACTTTGCACTATACAGTACTATACACTGTGTATATCCTTCTATACACTATACAGTACTATACACTGTGTATATCCTTCTATACACTATACAGTACTATACACTGTGTATATCCTTCTATACACTATACAGTACTATACACTGTGTATATCCTTCTATACACTATACAGTACTATACACTGTGTATATCCTTCTATACACTATACAGTACTATACACTGTGTATATCCTTCTATACACTATACAGTACTATACACTGTGTATATCCTTCTATACACTATACAGTACTATACACTGTGTATATCCTTCTATACACTATACAGTACTATACACTGTGTATATCCTTCTATACACTATACAGTACTATACACTGTGTATATCCTTCCTAGGCCATTTGAAAATACACACAGTCCAGCACAGTGGCAGAGAAGCTACGAATTATTGGTTGGAGAAAAAAACCTGGATATAATGAAACTATATATATTTGCCCTGGAAACGACAAAGGGGATGTTTGGGACTAAGGACGTGGGAGAATGTGGGACATGGGAGAATGTGGGACATTGAGGAATGTGGGACATTGAGGAATGTGGGACATGGGAGAATGTGGGACATGAGAGAATGTGGGACATGAGTGAATGTGGATTATGGGAAAATGTGGGACATGGGAGAATGTGGGACATGAGAGAATGTGGGACATGGAGTAATGTGGGACATGGGAGAATGTGGGACATGAGAGAATGTGGTACATGAGAGAATGTGGTACATGAGAGAATGTGGGACATGAGAGAGTGTGGTACATGAGAGAATGTGGGACATGGGAGAATGTGGGACATGGGATAATGTGGGACATGGGATAATGTGGGACATGGGAGAATGTGGGACATGGGAGAATGTGGGACATGGGAGAATGTGGGACATGAGAGAATGTGGGACATGAGAGAATGTGGGACATGGGAGAATGTGGGACATGGGAGAATGTGGGACATGGGAGAATGTGGGACATGGGAGAATGCGGGACATCGGAGAATGTGGGACATGGGAGAATGTGGGACATGTGAGCATGGGGGACATGGGATAATGTGGGACATGGGAGAATGTGGGACATGTGAGCATGGGGGACATGGGAGAATGTGGGACATGGGAGAAGGGGATCCGTTGAGCCCGCACCACACCCCAAAAATGGTGTTTAAATTTTAGGGCTGATAACGATTAATTTAATTTTAATCGCTAACTTTAGAAAAATTAACGATTAGTCAATCGTTAATTTCGATGAAAGTCGAAAATTGACATTTATGGTGTCATAAGTAGCATTTATTTAACGTACTTGTCGAAAATCGAAATGACACTGGAATGTCTTTTTATATGACATCTTTTAACCAACAACGCAAACAGACAAGTGTATTGACATTATTTGGTTCAAGTGATGAGCGGGTCGTATTGACAATATAACCAGATATGTAAGCGAAGTGTTAGAACCATGGTAGCAATGTTCCCTTTAAGCAGCGTGTCTGCGCATATATTTGACCGACGCCACGCAGGAGTTTAGAATCACCGCGCAGCAAATTTTATAAAATATTGCACAAAAAATGGACGTTGTGCAACTTTTCACACGATTTTTTAAACTTTGGCACATGGACCTACGAAGCTTAGACTTAGAAGGAACATTGCATGGTAGGCAAACGATTTCTCTCAATAGACACAATAACATTTATCAACATTTTGAACATTCCCGTCAGTCAATAGTTTAAAACCAAAATGTTTGTGTAATCGTCCGGAAATTAGTTTATATTTATCGGCCGAAATATTTTACTTTTTGACTTCCAGTACATTTATATAAGTGCTGAGTCGATTAATCGTTTAAAAAATTTTTTTAATCGTTCAAAATGTTTAAATGACGTCTTTCATCGTTAATTTCCGCAGCACTATTAAATTTACAATACCGATGAAGTTTTTTAATAGGATGTGGGGTAGGCCTGACAAAGTCACAAAACAACGAACGTGTCGGCCAGGCGCCTTCTCCCCCGGGAAACAAACACTAACAACAAAGAGTTGATAAAAATGAAAAACTAAGCTGCGATATTCAGTCCGAGTAGATATCAATCAGAAAGGGAAAGCACACCCCCCCCCCAAAATCACACACACATTTATCTCCCCTCCCTTACCCTAGCATGACCCTGTATTCGCGATCATTTGACAAGAACGACAACCAAAACGTTTTGTTTTATCACACACTTCGTTTGTGTGTCTTGTATTTTCATATAACAAAATTGAACTATTTCAATGCACGGTAAATGTTTTTTTCGATTTCTTTAAAACCTTTTTAATAGTCTATTATTACCTCAGCCACTTGGAACAAATTTCCGACAACGCCTTAGGGGCCGTCCATAAAGTACGTCACGCTATTTTTTATAATTTGTAACCCCCCCCCCAGTCACAAATCTAAGACCCCCTCAAAGTACGTCACACTTCCGAACAAAAAATAGGTTTTTTATTAACAAAATAATTATAATTTATTAAAAAACAGCGTGACGTCACACATGGCCGGACCCCCACACCCTCACCCTGTCACAAACTGTCACACTTTCTTACACCCCTCCCCTCCCACCCCCCCGCCCCTCTGTAGCGTGACGTACTTTATGGACGGGCCCTGAGGTAATGTCTGAAAGGATGGATGCCCGGGATGGGGGGATCATGTGAAGTTGGGGGGGAGGGGGGTGCTATTAGAATGATTCATCTAGAGCTGAATGTATTGTGGGTATGGCGGGGTAAGTGGGTCAACATGGATGCAGGACATTTGTCCCGTTCGCAAGTGTATTTGACTTTCTAACTGAACTTACCATAAGTGTTGTAGACATATTTAAGCGGCTGGTTAACACGGGCGCGTAGCAGAAAAAATAATGATCAAACACAGTTACTGACTGAACAATAGTGAATTTAACAACTACACATAAATTGTGCCAAGTAGTAAACACACAATCCACGTGGATCTAGTTAAGGTACAGTTGTAACGTCACAGGTTCAAGTAACACATAACACAATAATTCAAACAACTTAAATGTTGGGAGTATGTTGTGTTTTGACGAATGTTGGATAATATTTCAGAACGCCCTTGTGCAGAGTGGTGTACGCCCATGTGCAGAGAGGGTTGGGTGGGTGGGGGCTTGTCGGAAACGTTTAATTTCTATAACAAAAATTTAAAAGCAATCTTGTGGAGGCTTTTCTGTTCTAATAGTTTCCATCCTGAATAAACAACGATGTATTTGCACTTTTAAAAATTCTCTCTGGTATGTCTATAGTCTATATGAACGCATAGCTCTATGTTGGCCTATAGGCGTAGTCAATAAAATTAACCTTCACCCGAAGTTAGCAATCATCGGAATGTTTCATGTTGGTCTTTTCACGAAAGTTTAGGAATCAAGATATCAAGTAATTTTCATTTTAAAGATTTATTTCTAGTTATCTGATAATTGTTTTGTTATTACTGTCTTAAAATGATTACTCTATACGCAGTGCACGTTATCAGAGGCGTCACTAGGGGGTGCGTGAGGTGCGCACCGCACCGGGTGACAACATTACAGGGGGTGACACCAAAATGTAAAACTATGTTTGTTCCCGTTATTTGGCACTGGCAGACTATAAGGAGATCTATTTGTGAGGGGTGACACCATGAGCTACCGCACTGGGTGACACCATGAGCTACCGCACTGGGTGACACCATGAGCTACCGCACTGGGTGACACCATGAGCTACCGCACTGGGTGACATCAAGAGCTACCGCACTGGGTGACACCATGAGCTACCGCACTGGGTGACACCATGAGCTACCGCACTGGGTGACACCGTGAGCTACCGCACTGGGTTGACACCATGAGCTACCGCACTGGGTGACACCATGAGCTACCGCACTGGGTGACACCAACCCTAGTGACGCCTCTGCGCGTTAAGCAACAATTATGTTGAAGGAAAGAACAATAAATTGTACGAAGAATTATTTGATCCTGTTATTCTGACGGGTCATTCCTAGTTTTGTTATAATTTGTTTTGTACAGAACCGTGCCTGACCTAGTCAGCATAGACGCGGCTTACTTGATGCCGGAACTCAACGCTATCCGGATCTTTAAAGGTAATGGCTTCCTCTGACTTTATTAAGAGAACCAACCCAATATTATTAGTATGTGAAAGTTATTCTATGATCGCCATTATCAAGTTTTGTTACTCTCCATTTTTTGACTGGTAGTTGACTTGGCATCGGGGCAGTTGCCAAGGGCGCCGAGGGCTAATCCTTCAAGTTATTCAAATTTAGCATTGCGGCAAAGATGAAATTTGTCAAGGGTGCCAAAAATAAATTATAAATTAGCCAAGGGCGCGGAAAACCCAGTTACGCTTCTGTTTATTGATCACGTGACGTGATACAAGAGTAATTATTATTTCCGTGATGTAGTTGACCTTGATGAACATTGGTATAGGTTTCAATGAGTCACCAAGTCTGCTAACTTGTTAAAATAAAATTAACTGACAATAATAACTTTTCAAGATTTCCTATTTTTTAGGATATCCATAAATACAAATATTCATTTAAGTATTGTTGAGTCAACACTTTTTACAACTTTCGGCCAGCGTAATGTCTCTAAAAATCTAAGCCAAATAATTTAAACAATCTATTTTAATGCTTTATTAAATATTAATCGTAGAGGATTTGATGCGAGAAAGATACAAATTTCATAGATGTCGAGACCTTCAACTGTTGTTCATTTTCATAATCTTGTACCTGACAACTTCACATGGAATTATATGGGCAAGTCGTTTTGGTTGGGTTTACATTTTATTGTTGTTATTTCTGTAGATTCTGTTTACGTACAGTCGGCTGACGAATCTTAAATATTGACTATGAGATACTCAGATATTTCGTTTTTATTATTATTTCTTTATCTTTGACATAATTTAGTTTTTCTCAGAATGTATCAACATAAAGTAAAGCGACATCATTTTTATTACATGTACAATCTATTTTTGTCTACGACTTAATCAAATTACTCTCCATGATCATTTGTGATTTCATCTAGGTAAGATTTTTTCCTTTAGGTTGTCTAACGTGGAATGTAAATGCCACTAACTTACTTCCCTTGTCAAGAGAGAGAAGCGCGCTAGTGACTTGTGATATTGATGCAGCAGTTGTTTGGTTTTCCAGGCTTCATACTTTTAAAGGTAATTTATGGTTGCTATGGTGATTATTGATAATTATAGTATGAAAATATATTTTTAAAAATGGCTTCAGTGTATATTATAAGCCACTGCTTTCAAATCTTTGGATTTTTCAGGACTGAAATAAATGTAATCATTTGTTTGGTATGTAATTTAATGACAATGTTGATTCATAAAATCATGTCATTGAAGGATGCAATGTTACCATCGACGGATCTGAGCCCACATCACTCCTCAGTTGGGGACTACCCTGTTATCTGGATGCTGTTCTGCTCTCTGATGACAAGCTATTCGCGTTTAAGGGCAACAACTATTGGATGTATACAGGGAAAGAAGTTGCTTCCCCTGCAGGACACACCTTAGACTGGACCATAGACGCGGTGCAATGTGCCAGTGGAAATAGATGATTTGTTGTTTATTAAGGAAATATGTTTTACTTCAGAGGGGGTATTTACTCACAATCAGTGGACTGTCATATTTTGTGTACAGTAATGAGCTACAAGTTAAACTGCAGTTCGCATGTGTTGTACACTAGACAAAACCTTAAACAGTGGCCCATTTATTTATTTTAGTTTATTTACAGGGGGGGCTGCATTGTGATATATCTGTATTCTCTAATTTGTTGCTCTTTAACTCTTTATTTACATCAAATCTATAATTAATTTAGTTACGGTACATTCCATCAATCTGAAATTTTGATACAATGCATTGTCATCCAAGATCTATCTGTGGTAAAATTTTGAGATCTCTAGGATCAACAGAAGTGGTTTAATTTTATGTTACAAGATTTGACGGATACAAACAGTGTGACTTAAATAAAAGCGTGTAAATATGTTCATGTCGTATAAATAACATGCCATGGCCACTTGAAAGGCCATATGTCATACATTGAGAACCACCAGCAGTAAATCCTAAGTTGTCGTTAAGAGGATGGAAAGTGTTGAGGGAAATAATTAAATGTCCCAGAATTATATTAACAATATATTATATTATTAGTGAATTATTTTATAATTTTAAAAACGTAGAAATCAATCATTGTTGGTAACTTATTTATTAGCCCCCATTTCCTTGATGCATGCCAAGGGAAACAAACGCGGTCAATGCAGTGACCAGTTCCAGTAAATAAATGAAACACGCAGTCAGATGATACAATTAACAATTTATTTTAAAAATGGGAATTGATGAATGAAAAGAAATGATATTTCTTAACTTGAAAACAAAAAAGTAACAAATCAATTTTTAAAATGTTTTCAAATTTTTGAAAAGTCAAATTATTTCTTATGTTTAACAGTTTCATGCCTATTACAACAATACTTTAATGTTTCTAACATGTATTGTGGCCATTTCTAATAAACTTAATGTTCAAAATTTGTGTCACCTGCAAATCTATATTGGATCTAATAACTAAACATTAATGATAATTGTGAATGATTTTTATGCAACCTAAACAAAAGTGACATAAAGCAGACAGCAGACAAATTCACTTCTTTCATTCATCATACTCACTGGAATCCAATATTTAATGACTGAAAACGACATGGTACAAAAGAACCATTTGAACATTGTTTAAGAACTGAGTGATAACTTCATTGAGTGTCCATTGGCTGGTGCTTGACCTCTGTACCAAATACATCCAATTCAATCCTTCTAACCTCCGAAGACACGATCGCGGTAGTTCCACGTTTGTAACGATAACTGCCCTGTCTGAAAATAACAGATAATGTGTTAGGTACTTATAATATTGTGTTTTTTTTTAATTTACTGTATTTTTTAAAAGTAGACCTTGAATAAGGGAAATCCAGATATTACTTGCCCAACTATTGTTTTTGTAAAGGTGAGCTTTGTAAAGGGGTATTATCCAAACTTTATTATGTAGAAAATTTGAAAAAACAACGCTCAGGCAGAAAGCTAGCTGATATCACATAAAGATCTGAATACAATAACTTTGTTCTATTTTATGGCTATATATTTAAACACAAATGAATGTTTATTAAATTTGAGGTGATGTAACTTTTCAAAACTGGTTGCAGGAAACTGACATCAGGCAAGTGAATTCTCCAATAACATTTCTATGGCATTCTACTTACTTGACACCTTTATTTCTATGGCATTCTACTTACTTGACACCTTTATTTCTATGGTATTCTACTTACTTGACACCTTTATTTCTATGGCATTCTACTTACTTGACACCTTTATTTCTATGGCATTCTACTTACTTGACACCTTTTTGGTTGGCTATCTCATGGGGTCGAATGTACTCCACCTTATCTTTTGTTATGACACAGAGATCCACATTGCTGCCTGAGCCAAGATCATTGAAGATACCTGCAGCAATGGCATCACGGACCAGCTTCATGGCCTCTTCCCTCTGAAATGTGGGCGTTAGATTTAGTTCAGTCAAACTATATCAGTTAGATACTGCCTAAAGTGTTTATATTTGCTCTTTACAAATACTGAAGCGTTATAGAGAACTTACAGTCATGTCTGGCTTAAATCTATCTTCAAAAGTTGCCATAGCAGCTAAGGAGCCAGAACCTGAAAACATACAAAATGTACAAAAAATTTAGCAGTAGAGAACAGAGACAAAATGTACAAGATATAGCAGTAGAAAACAATTATAGATAAAAAATATAATACATTTTTAAAAAATATTTTCACAGCTTCAATTTTTTGAGAGTAACAACAAACATTTGTCTAATTGTTTCCTACCCATGGTGACGTATGGGAGCTTGTCTGTTGAGCCATGGGGCCATATACTGTAGAGGTTTGGGCCAGACACATCAACACCACCAAGCACTAGTGCTGCTCCAATATATCCTTGGTACCTGGTACAGTTTTGAACAAACATTATTATGATATACAACTCTTTTTTATTTCATCTTTCTCAACTACTTTCTGCTTCATTATTTTTCATATTTAAATTTAGTTTTTATAATTAGAGTTGTCTTTGCAGTTGTCGAGGTGCATCAATACAATGAGGTGCATCAATACAATGAGGTGCATCAATACAATGAGGTGCATCAATACAATGAGGTGCATCAATACAATTACACATCACAACAAAAAATAGATTAAGATGATAATCTGTAATAGTCACCTAAAAAGCATCTGTTTGAGGAGTCGATTAGCAGTTGCCACTCTTGGTTTTCTCCCAGTGTTGAGTCTGTGAAGTTCCAGTTCTGCTGAGATCATCTGTGTTGTCATTTCTGTATCTGCAGCTGTGCCAGCACCACAGCAACTGTAGAGTGTACAACACGGTTATTTATAGTAACTGTAGAGTGTACAACACGGTTATTTATAGTAACGGTAGAGTGTACAACACAGTTATTTATAGTAACGGTAGAGTGTACAACAGTTATTTATAGTACAACATAGTTATTTATTGTAACTGGGTGCATATGTGCAAGGTATTTTCATGGTTACCAGTTTCTTTAATGGTAGTAATGTGCCAGATTTTTAAATTCTTAGGACGAAATAAGGATAAGCATTAAATTTTGTTCAAACATACAAAACAGCTAGAAAGACGGGTGAAAATACTAAGAAATAAGGGTTGTCAAAGAAAAATGTGCATAGATAGTCCCACTTGTATGAACAGTTGTTTGACTGTCTTTTAGGATCAAAGAATGTTGAGCTTATTACCCAGACTTCCCAAATGAACTTCAGGTTTTTGCTTATACTTATAGTGCTAAATCTTACAATGATAACTTACGATATATTGTCTGACAGATACTGAATCTTTATGTTACAATGATAACTTACTAAATATTGTCTGAGAGGTAGTGAATCTTTGCACAATTCTTATCAGCGACCACCGTGTCCTCAGTTGCACGTGTGTCTGCTCCAAGAACAACTCCATCCTGACCAAAATGAACCACAAAATAACAGATGATCAAAGTTAAATACAATGATATTACACAAATTGTCAATAGCAAGCAAAGAATGCTCAAAAACTGTTCTATAGACATATGATAATTACACTGTTAAATTATTAATTATAATTACACTGTTAAATTATTAATTATAATTACACTGTTAAATTATTAATTATAATTACACTGTTAAATTATTAATTTTAATTAGATTGTTAGCTTATTAATCAAATTATGTTGCAACGCAAACAACACATGGTAAAAATAATAACTATCAAATTAACACATGCTATTATGTAAATTAATTTTTAGTGACTTTTAGAAAATAAAATTTATTCTATGGTCCAATAAAAAATAAAATCTTTCATAAAAATATTTTAAATAAATTAAATGTGCACAACTTTTAAATCTGAAGCTTCTGCTAACCCCACTAACTCACAGATTAGATATTATCTTCTGCTAACCCCACTAACTCACAGATTAGATATTATCTTCTGCTAACCCCACTAACTCACAGATTAGATATTATCTTCTGCTAACCCCACTAACTCACAGATTAGATATTATCTTCTGCTAACCCCACTAACTCACAGATTAGATATTATCTTCTGCTAACCCCACTAACTCACAGATTAGATATTATCTTCTGCTAACCCCACTAACTCACAGATTAGATATTATCTTCTGCTAGCCCCACTAACTCACAGATTAGATATTATCTTCTGCTAGCCCCACTAACTCACAGATTAGATATTTTCCACAGCAGCTCATTTATAGATACCTGTATTATATTTGCTAAATCTTCCTATCAAGGAGCCATTCTCAATTTATGTAAATATAGATGTTGAAATGGCACTAATAATGATAAAACACTAGCTTAATTTTACATTGCTCTTCAAAAGAAATCGCTGTATGAGTATGTGTGTTTTTGCTTTCTTTCTAAACGCTAATTTTTAAAAATATATTTCATATCCAGAGTCAAATCTATGGTTATAATAATAAAAACCCAGTATTTTTCCACATGCCAAAACCAATTTTTAAGAAGTTCCTTAATTTAATGGACTTCACTAAATGATGACATTTTCAATTCTTAAAAAATGTTTTTCACATTGAATTAACACTTAGAACTGTAAGTAAAACAGGATCACAAATTAAAAACATTGCTTTTCAAAAATTACCTTAAATACTATACCAGCTATAGTTGTACCAGTCTTGTAGGCTGTCGGTTTCTTCAGACCAAGTTGCTCAAGTTTGGAGTTTCTTGTCAAAGATTTTTAAAAAAAAATTAAGTCAGGTTTTGATAAAATGTACAGTTTTGTCTATAAACTACTAACTTTATTCTTTGAATATTTTGAATTTTTAGTCTTTGAGTTAGAGTCTTTACTTTACTATTCAATATTCAGCATGATCACTGAGGTGTAAATTTAAATGTAGGGGTCTACCGATATATCGGCTGGCCAATATAGCGGTACCGATATCTGGATATCAGCAATATCGGTATCGGTAGAATGTAAAGGTCCTGATATTGACGTCACCGATATTTCATAGTAAGTGACATTTTGACCCCAAAAAAACGGAAACAAAAAAAACAATCATTTAGATTTACAATATCTCGACAAATTAATATATCGACCCCGATACCGGTATTGAAATAGTCAAAAGAGTCCTAGTATTAATATGTGCAGCCACGATACAGTGTGCCATTTGCTTTGATATTGTTTAGGTATCGGCCGATTTTCGTATACTCAGAAATACTGTGTAAATAGTGTCGATGCCAAGTATACCGTAATTGCTCTAATAAATGGATAATATGTAAACATTATGTTCACGTAATTGCTCTAATAGCAAAGATGCACGCAGAATCGCATATGTCTAAAACATTTCGTTTCGTATAGAATAACAAAATGTACCGTGTACAGACTTGTTGTCATGGGCAACCATTCATCCTTCAACCTCATTTCACTCTATTACTATTGCTTTGTTCTCATTATTTCATTCATAAAAGGTGGCCGTGTGCAAAAGCCATTAAACTATTGGTTAGAATTAATAATTATGAGTCAAGGTTGAAGTTTCAAAAGGAGTTCCTAATATGCTTGTACATTTTTTATAAAGGACGGTTAGTTTTGTTATGAGTCCCATGTAGGTCATGATCTGGAACTTGTAAACACATCGGAAACTTCGTTTCTGGGGGAAAAAAATGGTAATTTCGGCAAAACTGGATATCGGTAGACCCCTTAATTATAAGATATAAATAATTACGAGTGATAAATTTAAGAATGACGTCATCAAATATGACCGCTGTTATTTTTGTCCTAACAAATACTCATATCGGCAACAAATATCGGTAATATCGGCAAAAATGCTTATCAGTAGACCCCTAATATAAAATATAAATAATTAGGAGTGATAAATTTAAGAATGATGTTATCAAATAAGACCGCTGGTTTTTGTCCTAACAAATATTCATATCGGAAAAAAATATCGGTAATATCGGCAAAAATGCATATCGTTAGTCCCCTAATATAAAAGAAAAATAATTACGAGTGATAAATTTAAAAATGACGTCATCAAATATGGCCGCTGGTTTTTGTCCTAACAAATACTCATATCAGCAAAAAAAAATATCTGTAATATCGGTATCTGCAAAAAGGCATATCAGTAGACCCCTATTTAAATGCATGTATTTATGACTATGATGAGTCAAGAATGAAATGAATGCCAATCACAATCCAATTTAATTTTAGGATGTTGCTAGTGTTATGACAAGTCGTAACAATAGCCAGTACGCTATTGCTCCGCCTATTCGTAACACAAGATAGGAATACTAGTGTTACGACTACTTCACTTATTTACCTAAATCCGCCAGTTAAACTTGCGTAGCGCACGCAAACAAGTCGTTACATTAAAATAGAAAACCTTAATTCTACACTTAATAAATTATTACTATTATTTATTATATAGCCACTGGCATTGATATAGCCTGTAGAGTAAAAAAACTAAGTCACTATAATATCTTGACAAACTCTTCATAATATTTTATACTCGTGTATAATACGATAATAGACCAATATGTGTGTATTAATTCTAAAATCTGAATTTATTTAAATATATTTAATCAACGCCTCCGCTTTTCAGAATAAGCAGTACAAAAATTGCTATCAGCAGCACCTTCATTGTGGTTTGGATCGAACCACATATCGTTATTTGCATAAATCCATCTTCACGCCACCTAACAATTTATCTAGAAATGCTCATGATAAATTGCAACTTTTAAAATTACATTATAAATATTTATCGTTAAATAGACACCAATCAAGTTTTTTTTTATGGTGCTAACTTTTAAAATTCATTAATCAGCTTATCCAGTAATCATGAAATTTGAGTATGAGAAACTAATGTTTAGTATTGGTATTAGCATAATTAAAATACAACTTTAGTCATAATAGTAAGCACATAGCATATTTTTACGACTAGACTAGTCGTAACACTAGATAAATGGCTACTGCTCCGACTAGTCGTAACATTAGCCAGGTAGCTATTGCTCCGACTATCTGTAACACAAGATAGGAATATTAACTCTTTTTCTCCGGATCAAGGCTACCATCGTTGATTTTAAAAATATGTTTTTGACGGATCTACGACATGAGCGTCGAATTATTAAAAATTGGATTGTTTTGTTTCTTTTCTTAGCTATTAAACTAAAATTAGTTTTAATGTAATCTAGAATGATTTCCCTTGACTAAAAAGTCAGAAATTCTTTGTTTGAATGTGTTTTCATCGTAAAAGCAGCGTTTGAAATGCTTGTTTTGATTTTCGTTTTTACGTGTGTTTACAACCATGGATATTCAACCCCCTCATCTGGTTATCGATCTAATATTATTTTAAATACTACGATGATGAACAAGTAAAAGGTATTGTTTTTTATGATGATTCAGATAGTAAATTTAAATTGCCGATGAATCCTACGCCTAGTCCTAGAAGTAGCAGTGAAATTGACAATGAAGTTGACAAGTCATCTGTTGATAAACAACAAGCCCGGTCCCCATCTCAAATGCAGTGATGAACTGATAATAGTTCTACTATAAATAATAATATAGACAATAAAGTGTCCAGTTTGAAAGCTGCTAAACTTTTTCACTAAAACTAAGTGCAATTTCCGATAGAATTAAAAATAATTTCTAGTTTGCAATACATAGTATAGCTTCCAGCTCCGTTGTAAACAGCACAATTTTCCTATTATTATTTTTTGTAAGGGTTACCATGGATATTGAGCTCTAATGTTTTATTTGTTTGTTTTTTTAAATGTGAAATTATTTCTGTTTGCTGTAAATATGAATATAGCTCAGAAAAAACGCCATTTTCTTACATTTGGGGAAAAAAATCTAGATTTTTGTGACTTAGAATGGTTTTTTTTTACATGTGGTGTTTTTAAATATATTTTTTTTTATTTTCACTAAAACAAGATCATAATATTTTATGAAAAGAAAGTCATGAGTATGTGTTGCCTAAACACATCATTCTTTTCCCTTTAATTCAATACTAAATATATCATTATATGTTAAATAATAAAAAAGTTATTAACATTTTCAGATAGCATGGTTGCCCGTGACAAATTTACAGAATAGATAATTCCAGCAGAATGAGGAAAATAATTCTGGAGAAAAAGAGTTAATGCTACGACCATTTCACTTATTTACTAAAATCATATTGGGGCCGTCCATAAATGACTAAACATTTTTATTTTATTTTAAATCGTCGGAACAAAGAAATAAACCCTAATGATTAATATTCAATTTTTAATTTTATTTATTAAAAGTATTAAAACGGCATGTTATTAAATTGTCAAGTCATATCATTTTTGAGGACTGGTTAACCATTAAAAAATGACAGTTTTACTGTCAGGTCCGTATTTTTCCTTGTCTTTTTTAGAACCAACAAAAAGAGTGTGTACCAAATTTTCTCCTTGCGTCGTCTGATGGTGACTTCAAAGAACATGTGATGTCACGGCCCACTTACGTTCAGTTCTCATGCGCTGTGTTCCTTTTCCAACGCACACAAAATAATTTTTTAGAAAACATCAAATTTTATATCAATGTGGTAATTTTAAGTCAAATGCCTTTGACGTGCATGACCAGTGCACGTACTTAGCAGGAAAACTTTCAACATAAAAAAAAGACCGAAATCGAATTTGAGGACCAGTAAACAGTCTGTTATGTTAGGCGCATCTTTCCTCTTGTAATATAAATAGTAACACTAGCTGCCTAAACCATTTTTCACACTTTGACATCACGGCCCAGCTGTGTGTTTCTTCTCGTACTATGCTTCGTCAACAAAGCGTATTTTTAAAAAAATCGTTCACTAGCCGAACTCCACTAACAGTGATGACGGTGTATTTTTATTATTTATATACCGGAATATTAAGAAAACGCTTTGATATCACAGTCACTCGATAATTGACTCTGGTATTCTGCCGTAACACAACAAAAAAAATTAACTCCTGGTAATAAACTAATACAGACTAATTGAAGTTACGGTTAACCGGTCCTGATTAAACGGGACCGTGCCTGATCTGAGGACCGGTTAACCGTTAACAACCTTAATTTTAATTATGCTATTACTAATACTATATCTTTGATTCCCGAGTTGATCTGCATTACACACAAGAGAGGTAAACACGACGTCATGAACGGTCGATATGTGACCTTTTAAAACTAAGGAAAAATACCTCGCTAACTTAAACGATTGGTTTAACCGGTCCTCTTATTTAGAACGGTTAATCACGAGTCCTTTAAAAAAAACGAATTAAAAATTGACTATAAACCATCACTGTTTACTTAATCCACCAAAGAAAACATTGATAAACTAGAACAAATTCAAAAAAGAGCTGCCAGATTCATTACTGGAGAATATTCGAAACTGACAAGAATAACACCATTAGTTAAATCATTAAACCTTGAAACACTAGAGGATAGAAGAACCAAGAGCAAAGTAGTAATCATACATTAAGCAATTAATTCTAATTTAGAAATACAACACAAAGATAACTTAATACAACCCTCAGATAGACATAAGGATAAAAACACCTTTCTTATTCCGTATGCAAGAACAAACACATACAAGTTTTCCTTCTTCCCGTCCGGAATTCGGGCGTGGAATGGGTTGCCTGAAGAATCCATGAAAACCAACACTTTATCAACATTTAAATCTCTAATAAAAATGCAAGACTAAACACAAACCATAGATAAGCGTAGGACGCAATAATCTTCTGTATAGAAGGAGCGTCTGTAAACAGATAAGATAATTGTTTGGTAGTTTTTTTTACAAATTTATATTCTCTGAATTGAAGGCATCGCGAAAAAGAGCTGAATGCAAGAGGGGGAAGCGGGCTTTGATGTCATTATCAGACGACGCGAGGCAAAAATTTAATGCATCCTTTTGTTGTTTCTCAAAATATAAGGAAAATACGTACCGGCGGTTAACCTGTATTTTTTAAACGGATAAACGGGCTCAAAAACGAGCTGACTTAACAACCTTAGATCAAACCCCTATGCTTATGTTGGAAAAAATTTTAATTTTCAAAAAAAATTATTTATAGTTTTTTGAAAATTATCTTTATTTTTTTTAAATGATTTTTTTATATTAAACATTTCTTACATAACTAGGGTGTTGGCAAACCTGGTGATTGTAATTTTTGTACTCTTATAAGTTATTTTGTAAAGTGGATACGTTGATTAAATATATTTAAATAAATTGAGATTTTAGAATTAATACTAATAATAATAATATACACATAAATAAGCCCAGATTGTATTATTTACAGATGCGAATAAAATATTAAGGAGAGTTTGTTAAGATATAGTCTATAGTCAATTATAGTGACTTAGTTTTTTTTGAAGTGTCTACTGCTAAGACTAGTCGTAGCACTAGCAACATCCTGTCGAATCGTCTGCTGCTACGACTAGGCCTGTCAACGGGTACCCGTTGCCGTGTGATTACCCGGGTAGTAAATTTCCGCCCGGGTACCCGTGAAATGTGGCATCTATGTCTATATTAACCGTAGGCCAAACTTCGGCTCCCATGCGGCTTTTTGTGTTTACATTGTGGCTTGCGAAACAATTTATCAAATGAAAATTTTTGTTTCAAATATATGCTGTGAAGTACTTCTAAGGAGAAATATCTGTCAACGGGAAATAAAATACGGTCCCAATAAATACAATGTATTTTGATATATGTTTTTTTCTCTCAACCTGAAACAGAAATCGCACAACACACTAAAAAAATGGTTCTTTAAAAGAATCGTATAACGAAAACAAAAGTCCTCTGCCAAAAAAAAATGATGGACTGCTTAGAGATGAAAGACGCTGTGTTTGTTAATAAAAAAAACACTCTTGCTTTGACTAACTTTGCTTTCAAATTCACCGATTGATAATAGCTAATATTGTTTATTTACCCCCTCTCCTCCCTTCACTCCTATAACCCACACCCCTTACATCCCGCCTTACTTCTTGTGTTCATTAACACGTGGTGACCTAGAAAAACTGATGCTAATAATTCATACAAGGTCGCCAGTATTTAAATTTAATAAATTGAATAGTTACTAACAGTTACTAACAGTGTAAGATGGGCAGACGTCGGCTGTGAGGATGGACTGCACAGAGATGAAAGATGCCGTGTTTGTTTTTTGTTCATTCAAACACCCTTGCTTTGAAACTAACTTTGCTTTGAAATAGCCGACAGTGGGTCACCGATTGATACTATCTAACTAATGGCGTTTTTTCTACTCTCCGCCCCCCCTCTCCTCTCTTCCCTCCTATAACCCAGTGCTTCTCAAAATTTTTGTATTGCGGACCGGCAGGAATGTTTTCCATTGCATCTGGAACCGGTGCACTATTTTCCCTGTACTTACATGGTAGCGAAATGAATTATATTTCCTTTTATTTTATTTCCTTTTATTTCTTTCATTTATTTGCTTATTGTCAAAAATGACAAATTCTATAGGGTTGGTATTATTGATAGCAATTGGAGGATTATAATTATATTTTTCTCTCCTTTCTTGATAACTTCCGCGGACCCCCACTTTGAGAAGCACTGCTATAACCCACACCCTGCATTCGCTTGTGTTCATTGACACGTGTTTGCCTAGCCCAAAAATTGATATTAATAATACACCCAAAGTTAACAAGATAGGTTAGACGTCGTGTGGAATCAGGCCAATTAAGTTGACAGCGACACGGCAAAATGCAACAATTGTAATTAAATTGTGTCTGTGAAGGGTGGCAACCCAACGCGATAAAACGCCATGTGAACGTTATTCATAAAATTGATATTGATAAACAAACCGCCGATCCACCCAATATCAGAAATATTTTGGTGTCAACAAAAGCAGTACCACTGACCAAAGCACGATCACTTAAGATTTATCGCAGTATAGCATACGTCATCGCCCTTAGCATCGACTACCGACGCCAAGTGGATATTAACATTAAAGGTATGACACTGAATGTTACGTCATTGCCGTAGACATTTTGTTTGCATGTTCAGTTTATTGTCATTTATGAGTATGACGAATGCATTTACAGCAGGAATTGAATAAAAGTTTTTAGTGCATTATAGTTAATTATAGTGCATTAGTAATAGTATGTTACTGTAACTGGAAGCAAGCCGTTGGCTACTACTACTGTGTGAAATGAGGTGCATGGATGGTGGCTAGGTTGCATTGTATTGTATGGCGATCATGACGGGGAAAATTATGCGACGTTTAAGTTTAGAACGGGTAACCCGGGTACCCGTTCGAAATTTTCACGGGTACCCGGGCAGCTTTTTTGAACAAAATTGACAGCCCTAGCTACGACCCAGTCGTAGCAGCAGTTTCCTGGCTAGCCTTACGACATGTCGTCATGCCATAACGACTATCAGCATCCTTGAAAATATGAATATAATTGGCATCAAAGTTGTGGTTAACTTAGTCGGCAATCCTGTCAACAGCGGTCCCAAAATCAAACATCACAAAATTTATTAAGCAACGTACTTTTACTAATTTAAACACATTCATTAAGTAATAAAAGAAGTATTTAATGGTTAAATGGTGGATTTGTATGTGTTTTGATGAGTTTAAAGGGATTTTTAACTATAAAAAACTGGTTTTAAAAACAGGAGTCTAGCAAAAATCGTTGTTTGTTTATATTTTTTACCCAATTTGGCCAACCAGACCAAACTAAATTTTCATGTTAGCGGTAAGCTAAATACTTATCAGATTCAGAGGCGTAAACTGACGGTAAAGTCATTTACAATAAAGTATTTCTGCCCCCCCACCCCCCCCACTTAATGAAATCAAATTAGTACTTGGGAAATAAGCCTGTTCAAGGTATGTGACATCACAGTTCTTATAAACCACCCACCCCCTTGTCAATTATTAACCAACAAGTAACCAAAATTCTTTGATTCTTAGTTTTAAAAAATACTTTTTTATTTCGTATAAATTATAAAACAGTAGTTTAATTTGAACAAAAATATAATATTTTGGCTGGATCCTATTTACGTGGCCAAGATGGCGGCGAGTCATTTCCGGGCGAAGTGACGTCACTTCGACGCTACCGTTGCTGTACACAAGTTACAATTTTGTTTTTAATGGAATACATCCCCTTGCCCTTTGTATTTTACTCGATTGCCTCCCCTTGTAAAGTATCTGGTCTGTTGGTCTTCATACGCGTCACTTATTAATTACGAATAAAAATTAGTGATTGGACTAGTGCAAGACCGGCATTAAACAAGTAGGCGAGGGCCCCAGGCCCGAGGCGCAGGGGCTAAAATGAAGCAATCCGGCGGATAATCTAGTTTTTATATCAACTTGCTAAATGCGGCACTATATGCTGTGACGCGTATGTAGATGCACAACAGCCCGCGAAAATTCCTGGCGGGCAAAATCTTTTCGTCTGAAATTCCGGGTGCAGTAGCATCGCGGTTGGAAATTTTCTGAATTTTTGTGTAAAATCGTTCAAAAAGGAAAGTGAATTTTTCAAACTGGAAGTGTCAGGGTTAGGTTTAGCTATAGAATTTTATGGTTAGGTTTAGCTATAGAATTTTAGGGTTAAGGTTAGGTTTAGCTTTACAGTTTTTAAAAAGTGAACCCTTCCCGGTCTTCCCCTATTCGTGATTCAGACGCATGAACAGTGAGTATCATTTTTTTCTTACTATTTTTCGCTGTTTTCCAAACTTGGCAGGTTGCTAAAATAGCCTATAATTATAATTTTTTTAGTAACATTTTGCTGTTTTCCAAAATTGTCATGTTTCTAAAAAAAGCTAAGAATTTGAGAATCCCTGTTCCCCTCGGCCCCCTAAATTCCAATGCTCTGTACTACTTTCCGGGGGTCACGTGCCTTAGCAACAACGGTGGCCGCCGGAAATGACTAGCCGTCATCTTGGCCACGTAAATCCGAATTTACCAATATTTTTATGTTAAAATATATTTCATAGTAAATTTAGTTGATTTTAATATGATTCTGGGCATGTTTGATTTTGGGATCGCCGTTGACAGGAGTGCCACTTAGTCAAATTCATCAATACTATACTGACAGTGCCAAAATAAATTTATTAAATACTACTACTACTAAAACACTATAACTAAATTTTTCAATCAATGACAATTGTGAATTGAATCAATGACAATGATCACAATGACTTGAATGACAATATGAAAATGTGTCAACTCAACTCAAAGTCTCAATCATCATTGAGTTGAATCAAACAATGATCAAAAAATTATTCAATGAAACTTCAAATTTGCTGAGCAATGGCATAATTTGATATTTGGACAAATGTACTTGCACTAATCAGAGTTGAAATTTAAAATGTATGTGCAATTTTATCTTTAAAATATTGATTGACTAGTATAATTTTAATATAAGTCTTATTTGAAAATACCTTGCACAGTTTTCAAACGAAAAGCCTCCCCTGGGTTGTTCTACGCACGGCGCGGCCATCTTGATTGTAAACAAGTGAACCAGTTTTCACTCGCAATAAATGCCAAATTTAATTTTAGCATTAAACTTACAAGTTTAAAAATTATAATAATTATTAAATAAAAATCAGCGATGAAGATAATTAATTATTAATAATTTTAAAAAAAATAAATTATTTTTTATAATAAATAAAAATCATTGTACACTTTTGTAATTGGTTCTAGCTTTCAACATAATGAATGGAAATGATAATTTAGAAATACAACACAAAGATAACTTAATACAACCCTCAGATAGACATAAGGATAAAAACATCTTTCTTATTCCGTATGCAAGAACAAACACATACAAGTTTTCCTCCTTCCCGTCCGGAATTCGGGCGTGAAATGGGTTGCCTGAAGAATCCAGGAAAACCAACACTTTATCAACATTTAAATTTCTAGTGGAAATGCAGGACTAAACACAAACCATAGATAAGCGTAGGATGCAATAATCTTCTGTATAGAAGGAGCGTCTGTAAACAGATAAGATAAAATAAGATAATAATTTAGTTCAAGTAAAGGTAACGTATGACTGAGTCTGAGACTGAGATTTTACATTTCTTGATATGTAAATATATTTTTTTTAAAAATTCTTTAAAGATCCACTCAACATGTTTGATTACATGGACATGCAAAATGATTGGGTTTTTTTTATTACTGATTGAGTATCTTACAGAAACTTATATTATTTTATTATTTTTTTAAAGTAATAAAATAAAACAAAAATGTTGTAAATATTTTTAGTTTATGCAAGAATAATAACTCCTTTTGACAATTTCTATTGACTATTTTGTAGTACAGTCCCCTCCCTAAGTAGGCCTAAATCGAGGGCTTCCCTAGTATAATACTATTACTATTAATACTTCATACAAATAGAATAAAGGCCAACATGAACTCGCTTAGCATCTTTTTCATTGTATTTTTGTGCAGTCTTTATTTGGATTTATCACAGAGCCAAGAATCAACAACCCCAACACCAGATCGTAAGTATAGACATCTGAATCTGATGAAATTATCACCCTTTCACTTTCACTTTCAATACTTTCTTAAATCTTACTCTTGTTCTAAAGTCTAAAGTTCTTAGATTCTTAGTCTTGAGTCTTAGGTCTAGTCTTAGTACACTTCGTTAACTAGTTTAGTTTTGACAAGAACTTGAAAATATAAAGTCAGATTCAGATGTCTAAATTAATGATTAATGCCAACATTTAGATATAGCCAAGTCTAAAAATTATAATTAAAATTATTCTTTTGATTTATTTCAATTTCAATGCCAGTCAAACGTGAAATGAGAAAAAAAGTTTAAAAAGCGTTATTTTAAATTTAAGTTATTATATTAGTTAGTCTGAAAGTTATTAGTAATTAGATTTTGACTTCACTAATGACCCAATGATTTCATCCTATTTTAATTTATGACTAGTGACATTGAATTTGAATATGATTGTACTTCTGAATTCTGAACTGACTACTGAACACTCATGCTCATACTATACTAATACTAGTCATACCCAGGCAATTTTCTCTTGAGTGACTGGCCTTAAAATTATAACTTCACTATAAAAAAATTCCATCAACTCTGATTCACTCAATTACCATATAATTATTATAATACAATGTATATGAATATGATTCATTATGACATTCCTGCGTATAAGTATAAGACATAAATGACATAATAAGACGACTGGGCATATACGATGAGCTCCCTCCCTAATTTTCAATTTTCATGTTGAAATATAGGTTTTAAGCTATTTTCACCAAATAAATAGAAGTAAAAAAAAGATTTTTAAAAACCACTTTTTTATAAGCAGACTAAAAAGAAGAAAATAATTTAAAATGTGGGGCATGCGCTTATGAGGTTTAACATATGCAGTTCATTCATTCTCTCACGTTTTAGATCTCTCTTTTGCCTTCTAAATTATAAATCTTTAATTTTTATACCAAACACCCGCCCCACGTTTTTAGTCATATTAAATTAGTACTTGAACTTATAAGTTTTAAATTATTTTCTTCTGTTTAGTCCGCTTATAAAAATGTGGTTTTTAAAAATCTTTTTTTTTACTTCTATTTATTTTATTCTTTTTAGTCTAAGTGTATGCTATGGTGAGTTTTGAAGTATTTATTATGTTCAAATATGATACGCATTGCCCGACAAACATTTACAGACTGGAAATGACTGATCTCCCCTTGATGTTAAACATGGTTGATGTGGTCGGGGTTGGTGTGAACTCGGCACTTGAATGTAATGTAAACAAGAGCAGACGGATAATACATATGCTTATATATAGATAACTAAACTTCAATAATTTAATAACGGTACATTCGATCGATCTGAAATTTTGATACAATGCATTGTCATCCAAGATCTATCTGTGGTAAAATTTTGAGATCTCTAAGACCATCAGAAGTGGTTAAATTTTACATTGGCAGATTTGAAAAATTGTGGACAAACAGGAACGAAAGTGAGTTAATAAAAACGTGGTAAAAAGACCGACCCTCTTCCAACTAGAGCTGTCAATATTTTTGAAAAATGCTGCCTGGGTACCCGTCCAAATTTCGAACGGGTACCCGGGTTACCAGTTCAAAACATCGCATAACTTTCCCCGTCATGACCACTATACAATGCTACCTAGCCACCTTCCATGCACCTCATTTCACACAGTAGCCACAAGGCCGACGTCTTAGGGGCCGTACATAAATGACGTCAAGCGATTTTGGCCGATTTTTTACTCCCCCCCCCCTCATCACACATTGTCACAAAAACTTTGACCCCTCTGCAATATGATGTCACAAAGCATCGCCCCCGCCCCCCCCCCAATAAAAGCTGTATTTCTTTTTTGAAAATGAGCATGTGTCAAATAACTTTATTGTCAGTTAATTTTGTATTTAATGTGTAGTTGAACTCTAAAAATTGCTGCACACTTAAATCCATGTAAAACGTCATTAAATAAATTGTAAGCAATCAAATGTTTCAGTGGAACTTTTTTTAAAGTTGCGCGTTTTGATGTCACGTCACATTTCTTAAACACATTCCTCCCCCTCGTCAAAATGTGTGACCCCCTCATCCCCTAGGTGCATAACGTCATATTTGAACGGCCCCTTTATTCGTCTTACACTGTTAGTAACTAAGTTATTGACTTTAAAAACTTACAAATTTGGGTTAATTTTTTTAAATCAGTTTTTGGGCAAGGCACACGGGGTAATGAACACACAAAACACAATCGAATGGAAGGGTGGGGGGTAGATAAACAACATCGACAATCGGAAACCCAAATGTCGGCATATTTCAAAGATCAAAGTTAGTGTCAAAGCAGGGGTGTTTTTATTAACAAAACCAAACACGGCCTATCTCATCTGTATGCCCACGTCTTACCCGTCTTACACTGTTAGTAACTATTTAATTTATTAACCTTAAAAACTGACAACCTTGTACACATTATTAACATCAGTTTTTCTAGGTCAACACGTGTTAACGAACACAAGAAACACAAGCGAATGGAAAGGGTGCGGTTATAGTATAGGAGTGGATGGGGGAGATGGGGTAGATAATTGGTATCAATCGGTAGCCCAATGTGCGCATATTTCAAAGCAATGTTAGTGTCAAAGCAGGGGTGTTTTTATTAACAACAACAAACAACCTATTTCATCTCTATACAGTCCATCCTTATTTTCGGCAGAGTAGTTTTGTTTTCTTTATATGATTCATTCAAAGAACCAAAATCTTCTTGTGTTTGCGATTTCTGTTTCATTTTCAGAAAAAAAGATGTATCAAAATACATTGTAGTTTGTCGAGACCGTATTTAAGTTCCCGTTGACAGATAGTTCTCCTTAGATGTATTTCACAGCATATATTTGAAACAAAAATTTTCATTTGATAAATTGTTTCGCGAGCCGCAAATTAAACACACAAGAAAGCCGCATGTGAGCCGAAGTTTGGTTAATATAGACATTGAAGCCACATTTTCACGGGTACCCGGGCGGAATTTTACTACCCGGGTAATCTTACGGCAACGGGTACCCGTTGACAGGCCTACTTCCAACACATTTTAAGTTTGAAACTGACATATTTTCTTTCTTCTTGCTGGTGGAGTCATTATGGGGTCTTGACTGATAGCCATTTGTATACTGTACTGTATTACGGTACTGGTGATGTACTGTATGATTAGTATGAATAGTATGATGAAGTACAAATATGATAAGACGACACCTGGCGTGTAAGACAAATCCGGGCTTTTGAAAAGATTTTTAGGGGTTAAAAAGTCTTCTTATGCTGGAATAAACGGTAATTAGATTTTTTTGTATGTGATGTAATTTGTAATTGTAGCTTTGTGTGAATGTGTATGATACAGTATACTGTCAATAGTGCAGGTATAGTTATTATTATTTTAAAAATGTATAACTAACGTCAAAGTAAAATATGAACTCCAATTCATTATGACTATAGACTATGAATATGTCAAATAGTTGAAATAGCATCAGGTTAGGCTTAACTCAACGAGCTTAACTTAACAGATTTTTTTACACAACACTACTGTAAAGTGGGCACAACTGTTAAATAACTCTAAGTCTTTAGTTTTATGATTTTATAGTCAATTAAGAAATCATGTAATAATTGTTTAACTTTCATTTACAAAGTTTGCACATTATTTATTACTGAAAAAAATCTCATTAGAAAAAGATATATAATATTGTTTCACTGTTTCAATCTTTTTTTTTAAGGGGTAAAAAAAAATGTTAGAATTCACATTTGTCCTGAAAATAAATGCTATAGTATAAATGGCCAACCATAAAATTTCATGAAGTAAAGATATCATGTATAAATTAAATGATATTAAGTGGTGGATGTTTATTAGAATTTTCAAAGCAAATCCCTATTTGAGTTTGTTTTTATATTATTTTCTAAAAAAAATTTAAGTAGCATTTCCATTATAGATGATAAAAGGATTCTTAAAGACCTAATCAAATACAGCTTAAATTTAACAAAAATCTTGTGCTTCAAGGCATTATCCCAGACATGTGTTTTCCAACTAGTGCATTACGAAGCCCTTAGGGCTCCACAAGCTTAAGGCCACATGATGACCAAATCAAGAAATCAGTTAAATATAGATAAAATGGAACTTGAGACAGTCATACGTAAGTGGAATTGTCTCCCCTTTAGATATTGATTTTATATGGACTTTTAGTATATAAAAAAAAGTTTAACAACCACTTTCACAGACAACTGTGTGTTTCTCAATTTTTATTGTCAGATATATGACAGGATACAGTCATTGCAAGTGCATTAATCTAGAACTCACCCCCATCCTCCCCTTTTCCCAAGTTATTAGTAACAGCTGTGGTATGAAAGGCAGACTGTACTACATTGGAAATAAGGTTGAAGCTGTTGCTATTGTTTTGAAGTTTGTAATGAAAACAATAGTTTGAGCTTGGGGAAATGTTGTAGTAATAGTTTCTGTTTGTGGAGAATTCAGATGAGAGGGGGTGGGGGAGGAGAGTTGCTTAAAAACATAATAAATGAAATAAAATCTTTGCTGTTGATATAATGTTTTTTGGATGTCTTATATGAAAAATAAAAATAAAAACACACGTTATTTAAGTGTTCTTTTTCACAATCAAATGCAAATAAGATAAATTTACAAATTATTACTTGGTTTTATTCTACCATTTATCCCATCCTACTATCAGCCTTGGCAAAAATCAGTTATTGTGTTCATTCTCTTATTTGCATTAAGACAATTAGTGATGCTGCAAGAAAATACATTTTTATTAAACTGCTGCATTTCGTCAGATGGACAGAGTTTTTAGGATCCATATTTAATGGAAATTTTTATTTCTATTTGAATCATTAAGCTTACAAATTGTATGTCACTGTGGTTTGTGTTTTTTGGGGTAAATTATTAAATTTTTAGTAAAAATTTTAATGACATAAACGGCTAATTTTCAAAAGTATGGTAGTCTTAATTTTTTGTTCTGTATGAAAGAATAAATAGGCTCAAATGACTTTAACGTGGTCAGTTTTATTTCATGCCATCTCAGTTGGACAGCGGTGGGGAAAATGTTTGGCCTTGAGCCAAGTTGACCTTTCAGTGGTTAGCAGATGATCAGTTTACCCAAGTTTACAGTAATTGTAGATGTAAAATATCACTAGGTATGAAACTGTGCAATTACAGAAAATAATTGAAGAGTTACAACCTTGTTGTAATTAATAAGTAAAATGAAAACAAACACATATATTTTTGCACAAAACTTTACAGAAAATAATGATTTCAAATGAAAGTAACATATGAATGAATCCACTGATTTTGGTAGACACAAGAAAGTGACTAGCAGGCCGAAGACATCCCAACCCCGTCCCTGCATCTGGTTAATATGATCACCATTTATAAAACGTTTAGCTTGAGTTTATTGTGAATGTTTTTATTTCCAGACCATGTTCTCATCAGTGCACCTGTCAACGTCACATACTATTATGTCAACTCCACGTCCATAATTGTGACCTGGGATCCACCCCAAGTGTACACGCCACACGATATAGAGGATGTTGACGACATAGACTTCAACAACGAGACCGATGAGTGGCCCCAGCCTACTGACCAGACAAACTCCAGCAGCCTTGCACCTGGAAGTGATACGACTCCGCTAAATAATGAAGCCTCTCCAAATTTTAATAGTAAACATTTTTGAGCATTGCATTCTTTGATGAATTTATAATTTTAAAAAAGATGAACTAATTTGTTCATACATTTTGCTTGATCTACAGTTTTGTTTTAGTTGATACATATCATAGCCTAAGCTTTTTTCTTCTACATCACACCAGTTGCATTCTTAGTCATTTTTACCACCTAAATTTTTGCAAAATCAATATTATTTATTTTAATTCTTTTACTGATAGCTTCAGCCATTTTAGCCAGCATTTTCCTTGTATACGAGCCTCCCCCCTCCCCTATTTCATCCTTTCCCTTCACATTTCAGCCTTCCCCATTACCCCCACATTTCAGCCTTCCCCATTACCCCCACATTTCAGCCTACCCCATTACCCCCACATTTCAGCCTACCCCATTACCCCCACATTTCAGCCTTCCCCATTACCCCCACATTTCAGCCTACCCCATTACCCCCCCCATTTCAGCCTACCCCATTACCCCCACATTTCAGCCTTCCCCATTACCCCCACATTTCAGCCTTTCTCTGACATCCACTCTACTATTATCATCACTTACTGTGTGACCCATTAGTTTATCTAATCTTATCTCATCTTCACTGTGGCTGCTTACATGCAAACCTACCGATTTGTTACCATGGCAACAAATATTGGTTGCCTTGAGTCATCTATTTCTTTCAATAAAACAGTTTCATTAAGTCTCATTAAGTCAAATGATTTTATAATATGGAACCCTATTAGCTTGGGTTATATTAATAATTCAAACTTTCAGTGCAAAGGTAAAATAATGCAAAGCTTAGAATTGAATTTTTCAATGTTTTTTTTTAAGCCTCTGATGTCCCCCCAACCGTGAGAAAAACAGAACCAGCCCGGAAATGTCAACCCTACTTTCACTTCCTCTCTTACGCTGTTCAACTGAAGAAAGTCAAAGATTATTACACTGAAACAATGGCAGTCCCGCTTGAAAAGTCTGGCATAGAGGACAAAGAGCCTGAGGCCAACAACACAGAAACAATTGCCAGTGTGCCATTTGAAGAAGGATGCATTGTGAAGTACAGGGTCAAGTGGCAGGAGGTCACCACCACAAAATCAGGTTCATGGTCTTTTAAACTGGCTCTCATTCATTGTTACACTAGAATACATTTTCATGGATGCGACATGATTTTAATGTTGTGGCCTGTCTGTTCTGATTGTATGCAATCTACGTCCAGCTTAATTCGTCCCGTGGTCAAATCTGACATGTCAAATCACTTTGAGTAGCACTGGTTGATATCACAACCTGTCATTGACCATGTTACATATACCAGCCCATCCCTGTTTATATCACAACCTGTCATTGACCATGTCACATATACCAGCCCATCCCTGTTGATATTACAACCTGTCATTGACCATGTTACATATACCAGCCCATCCCTGTTGATATTACAACCTGTCATTGACCATGTTACATATACCAGCCCATCCCTGTTGATATTACAACCTGTCATTGACCATGTTACATATACCAGCCCATCCCTGTTGATATTACAACCTGTCATTGACCATGTTACATATTCAAACCCATCCCTGTTGATATCACAACCTGTCATTGACCATGTTACATATTCAAACCCATCCCTGTTGATATCACAACCTGTCATTGACCATGTTACATATAACAGCCCATCCCTGTTGATATCACAACCTGTCATTGACCATGTTACATATTCAAACCCATCCCTGTTGATATCACAACATGTCATTGACCATGTTACATATACCAGCCCATCCCTGTTGATATCACAACATGTCATTGACCATGTTACATATACCAGCCCATCCCTGTTGATATCACAACCTGTCATTGACCATGTTACATATACCAGCCCATCCCTGTTGATATTACAACCTGTCATTGACCATGTTACATATACCAGCCCATCCCTGTTGATATCACAACCTGTCATTGACCATGTTACATATACCAGCCCATCCCTGTTGATATCACAACCTGTCATTGACCATGTTACATATTCCAGCCCATCCCAGCTGATATGCCTCACTGTGATACGATCTGTAGAGAATAGAAATTAAATATAGTGATTTGGTTTGTTGTCTTCACTTGGTATGAACCAAACTTCACATTTTTTACTTTGCTGTGGTTTCTTTTTTTTTCCTGTTACAGTTTTTAAATCCCTTACAATTCTTTTTCCATATTTCTGTGCTTTGTTTTGTTAACTTGTGTCTTTGTATTTCCTTTTATCAGTAGGCTTTGGCAGTATGAATATTAACTGTGTAAATTTAGTTTTAACTTTATGAATATTAACTATGTAAATTTAGTTTTAACTGTATGATATTAACTATGTAAATTTAGTTTTAACTGTATGAATATTAACTATGTAAATTTAGTTTTAACTGTATGATATTAACTATGTAAATTTAGTTTTAACTGTATGAATATTAACTATGTAAATTTAGTTTTAAGTTTATGAATATTTATTTTTTTACCCTGAAAGCCATTTGCAAAATCATTTTACATTTTATTGTTTCTTTTACACAAATTGCTTTTTGTCTTTTTTAATTTAATTAAAAGCCTTATCACATGCCAATCCTTTAATAGTTACTATGACAAAATCTATTTAGATTTTTTGTAATGATTTAAAACAGTCTATTTTTTTTCTCTTTGCTGCCAGATCAGCGTGATGTCTTTGCGTCTGAGCACACGGCTCTGATCTTTAACCTGAGGCCCAGTACAAACTACTCCATAACAGTAACAGCTGTTTTTGTCAGCAGAGAGTTTGAGTCCCAGCCTCCACTGTTTGTTGTGACAACCAATGAGGCAAACAAAGGTGATATGGCCTGATTGTTGCTCTCTTTCTTTAGAGTTAGATTTGTTTGTTTACTTGCCTTGTCTCATAGAGATGATATGGCCTTATTGTTGCTCTCTTTCTTTAGAGTTAGATTTGTTTGTTTACTTGCCTTGTCTCATAGAGATGATATGGCCTTATTGTTGCTCTCTTTCTTTAGAGTTAGATTTGTTTGTTTACTTGCCTTGTCTCATAGAGATGATATGGCCTGATTGTTGCTCTCTTTCGTTAGAGTTAGATTTGTTTGTTTACTTGCCTTGTCTCATAGAGATGATATGGCCTGATTGTTGCTCTCTTTCTTTAAAAGTTAGATTTGTTTGTTTACTTGCCTTGTATCATAGAGATGATATGGCCTGATTGTTGCTCTCTTTCTTTCAAGTTAGATTTGTTTGTTTACTTGCCTGGTCTCATAGAGATGATATGGCTTTATTGTTGCTCTCTTTCTTTAAAAGTTAGATTTGTTTGTTTACTTGCCTTGTCTCATAGAGATGCCCTATAATTGCCCTATTTACTAACTGACATGTATTTACACTTTAATTGTCTAACCTATGAAAAGACATATTACCTTTATTGATTGCAGTCTGTAAATGTGACTGGCATGGCTCTACCGCCCCTCAATGTGGACAAGATGGCGACGCCAAGTATTGTCAGTGCAAGCAGGGCTACGAAGGACAGTTCTGTGAACATTGCTCTGCTGGGTTCTACAGGACTCGCAATCATTTCCCTTGCCACCGCTGCCCTTGTGATGTCATCTCCACCACCAGAAACACCTGTTCATTTGGTAAGGGATTCTTTTTTTATTTTTGCTCGCAAAACCCATCAGTTTTCCATTTCTGAATGATACCCTTTGTTATCTAGGGGTGGGCAGAGTGTGGCCTGAATGATGCCCATGTTATCTAGGGGTGGGCAAGGTGTGGCCTGAATGATACCCATGTTATCTAGGGGTGGGCAAGGTGTGGCCTGAATGATACCCATGTTATCTAGGGGTGGGCAAAGTGTGGCCTGAATGATGCCCATGTTATCTAGGGGTGGGCAGAGTGTGGCCTGAATGATGCCCGTGTTATCTAGGGGTGGGCAAGGTGTGTGGCCTGAATGATGCCCGTGTTATCTAGGGGTGGGCAAGGTGTGGCCTGAATGATGCCCGTGTTATCTAGGGATGGGCAAAGTGTGGCCTGAATGATGCCCATGTTATCTAGGGGTGGGCAGAGTGTGGCCTGAATGATGCCCGTGTTATCTAGGGGTGGGCAAGGTGTGGCCTGAATGATGCCCGTGTTATCTAGGGGTGGGCAAGGTGTGGCCTGAATGATGCCCGTGTTATCTAGGGATGGGCAAAGTGTGGCCTGAATGATGCCCGTGTTATCTAGGGATGGGCAAGGTGTGGCCTGAATGATGCCCATGTTATCTAGGGGTGGGCAGAGTGTGGCCTGAATGATGCCCATGTTATCTAGGGGTGGGCAAGGTGTGGCCTGAATGATGCCCATGTTATCTAGGGGTGGGCAAGGTGTG
Source organism: Ampullaceana balthica (assembly GCA_944989445.1). Classification (NCBI taxonomy): domain Eukaryota; kingdom Metazoa; phylum Mollusca; class Gastropoda; family Lymnaeidae; genus Ampullaceana; species Ampullaceana balthica. The sequence continues at coordinate 205,123 of CALYLW010000976.1, forward strand.
GCCTGAATGATGCCCATGTTATCTAGGGGTGGGCAAGGTGTGGCCTGAATGATGCCCATGTTATCTAGGGGTGGGCAAGGTGTGGCCTGAATGATGCCCATGTTATCTAGGGGTGGGCAAGGTGTGGCCTGAATGATGCCCATGTTATCTAGGGGTGGGCAAGGTGTGGCCTGCCACAGAGTTTGTTTTGTGGCCCACCAAGACATTGTGAGATTTGCTCCATGTCCACCACCAAAAGTTTATGTTCTAGGGGTGGGCAAGGTGTGGCCTCATTCTTCATTGAACACATAAGAATCATCAACAATTTTTCTTAACTAATTTTAAACAATGCAGCCCTCCGCTACAATCCCCTACCACAAAGTGGCCCCCCGAGCCTAAACAATGCAGCCCTCCGCTCCATCCCCTACCACAAAGTGGCCCCCAAGCCTAAACAATGGCCCACCCCTACAATCCCCTACCACAAAGTGGCCCCCAAGCCTAAACAATGGCCCACCCCTGCTCTAATCAACATAACTTAACAAGAATTACATTCACCTATAAACCCATCAGGGACTTGAATTAAAAATATGAGTACTTAAATTTAACCATAGCATGTATGTTCCTTGACATTTTATTCAGTGACACATCAATTCACAACATTCATGTGATGAGGGCATATATGTTCCTTGACATTTTATTCTGTGACACATCAATTCACAACATTCATGTGATGAGTCTGTGACAGTCTGTGACACATCAATTGACAACATTCATGTGATGAGTCTGTGACAGTCTGTGACACATCAATTGACAACATTCATGTGATGAGTCTGTGACACATCAATTGACAACATTCATGTGATGAGTCTGTGACACATCAATTGACAACATTCATGTGATGAGTCTGTGACAGTCTGTGACACATCAATTGACAACATTCATGTGATGAGTCTGTGACAGTCTGTGACACATCAATTAACAACATTCATGTGATGAGTCTGTGACAGTCTGTGACACATCAATTGACAACATTCATGTGACAGTCTGTGACACATCAATTGACAACATTCATGTGATGAGGGCATACAGAAGCAAACATTTACCTCCAATATTTTCAATAAATGTTGAATTTATTATCCCCACAAGTTGAGGGCTTCCTGGCGTGCGACAGTTGTAAGGTTGGCTATTCTGGCAACTTGTGTCACACCTGCGATCACGGCTTCTACAGATATGGCAGACATTGTGTTCCCTGTCGTTGCAATGGAAATGGACTCAAGACTGATGCAAACATGTGTCATAGAATCACGGGTAACTAAAGAAAACATCATCACTGTTTGTATTGTTTGTATTGTTTGTATTGTTTGTATTGTTTGTACTGTTTGTACTGTTTGTACTGTTTGTACTGTTTGTATTGTTTGTATTGTTTGTATTGTTTGTATTGTTTGTATTGTTTGTACTGTTTGTACTGTTTGTATTGTTTGTACTGTTTGTATTGTTTGTATTGTTTGTATTGTTTGTACTGTTTGTATTGTTTGTATTGTTTGTATTGTTTGTATTGTTTGTACTGTTTGTATTGTTTGTACTGTTTGTATTGTTTGTACTGTTTGTATTGTTTGTATTGTTTGTACTGTTTGTATTGTTTGTATCGTTTGTACTGTTTGTATTGTTTGTACTGTTTTATTGTTTGTATTGTTTGTACTGTTTGTATTGTTTGTACTGTTTGTATTGTTTGTACTGTTTGTATTGTTTGTACTGTTTGTATTGTTTGTACTGTTTGTATTGTTTGTACTGTTTGTATTGTTTGTACTGTTTGTATTGTTTGTACTGTTTGTATTGTTTGTACTGTTTGTATTGTTTGTACTGTTTGTACTGTTTGTACTGTTTGTATTGTTTGTACTGTTTGTATTGTTTGTATTGTTTGTACTGTTTGTACTGTTTGTATTGTTTGTATTGTTTGCTCTCAACTTGTTACAATCAACTTATTCAACATGCTAGAGTTTATAAAGTAGAAGACATTGAAAATGGTAAAATTTTGTAACCTCCCACCCTTAATAAAAATGTCAAATCTTTAGGAATGTAATTTTTTATTTTGTTCTGCCTCTTTACTAACACATTTCTTTCCTTAAAAGAAGCTGTTTGCTGTTTTTATTTTATTCAAATAATTAAAAATGGAGGCTATATTCAATGTTATATTTCCTACAGGAGCATGCAACAAATGTGTCTACAACACAACCGGCTACCATTGTGAGCGTTGTCTCCCTGGCTATGTCGGTGACGCCATCGGCGTCAAAAACTGCATTCTTAAAGAAGACGTCAAGAGGAATGCCATCGTCCATGGTGGGAGCGGCTCGTCTACAAAAGTGGTAGGCAGCATCCTCGGTGTCTCTTTGCTTGTCATGCTGGCCGTGTTCGGCTTCTTCCTGTACCGGAGATATCGGGCCCAGGAGAGGCGCAGGGCTTTCTGGACCATCGAGATGAAACGGGATGACGACAACGGAGACTTTAATTCAGTACAGAATGATGTGGCGCAGCTTGACGAACCGGATGTAAGGATTTACGGGAAGAAAACTGGGAAGCCAGATACCAGCAAATATTCCAAGCTGCATGAGGAAATGTGAGCAAGCAATTCTTTTTGGACCAGATACTGCATAAAACCAAGCCTTTTACTTAAGAGTATTTTGTAATTAAAAGATAGTCCTATAGTTTTAATGAAACTTTGATGTGAATCTTCCATGTCGAAAGAATTTTCTGCTTTTTAACAGTACCAAACATGGTAGAAACATGTTATACATATTAATTTTGCTTGTTACTTTGCAACACAGTTTTTAAAAAAAAACAATTTTAGGTGGAACCAATTTTATTAAAAAACTGCAATTGAGGAACTGCTATTGAGGAAGCAAACTAATTAAGTCAATTATTTGCATGACCCTTAATATAACCAGTGTTTTAATCTTTTAAATGTATCCAGGCAAGCTTTACATAAAATGTAATCATACAAACTGTGATTTCCTTCACCAAAAGAAATCATGCTTGAAATTTTTTAATGGGCAATACTCGTAAAATTTCTTGTGCAATCCTGGACATTCCATCCACATAAATTACCAGAGCCTTTTATTCTTGAAGTAATTATACAATTAAAAATTCATATTTCCTTGTTAAATTTTTCAAAAATATGTGATTGTTGTAGTTTTTAAAAAAAGTTAATGTACGGTACCAGAATTTTGTGTCTTTAAATGAATCTTTGTGTTTCAATGAGAGAAGCCGATCTTATTCTTGTGTCCTGCAGAGGAAATATGTGTACAGTTAGTTCGAACAAGTAATTTCTTTAAAAAAATGGATTAATATTTCTGTTTTATTTTTAAAAATATTATGATCTTCTACAGTTTGATTTTATTTGAGCACTTTTAAGGTTGACATATCATTTATCACGGATAGATTTGATGAAGATACAAATTTCAGTAGTTAATTTGAGATCATTCCATCTCTTTAAAAAATTGTTCCTAATTATTACTTGTAATATTTCTTTCAAATATTTTGAAAATGTTTCTAATTGTTTCCCCTTGTACACCCACTATAAATCTGTTTGCTACCTGTATGAGGAGGCATCATTTATTTTAGTGCGATTGTCGCAATTCCTACAGTGCTGTTATCAATGGTTACTTGTATTGCTGTACATGTTGAACGTACAGCATGGGACACACTGCATCTTATCACAGTTCTGCTCTATTGTCGAATGTTGTTGAACGTACAGCTGACTTTGATATGTTTACAAGAAACAGATCTCACACATCTTTGTCTGATGATTCATCAATTGAAATCTCATGTTTTTTACCCTCTGCTTATTTGTTGTTTTGATGCTTGGCCTTACCAAATCGTCTCCCCTGTTTGTTTAAAATAAAATATTTTAACTTTTTTTGTTTTTTGTTGTTGTTTATTTGTTTTCCTATCACTCAATTTATCAAAAGACTGCTGCTTATGGTTGCAGTAGGAATGGTTTGAAATTCTCTCACAGGTAATGGGCTTATTGGTTTGCATGCGTTTTCATATTTTAATCTTGATTTGTACTTCTAAAATATCTTTATTTCATTTTCCTTTTGATTTTATGTCACACCTTTTTTAATGAGTGGGGCAACTTTTTTTGTTGAGTTTCTTTTAATCACTGACTATCATGCTGAATAAAATGTGAGTCTTTTTCAGGGAACGTAAACTTCTTTTTTATTTTATCTTGAGCAAATATGAATTATTTTATTTTGCTTTTCTGGCATTTTTGAAAAACTTCAACCTGATTCACCTGTGGATTTCAAGTGAATAATTATTTTATTAAAAATCTCCTTTACCATTTTCAGTGTGATTTCTGGATGTCTGACCATTTGATCCTCACCCCCTCACCCCTTCTTTTGCTCTCTAAGTTTTCCCCACCTGTGTCGTGGCTCTTACATCAAGAGGACCTTAGTAATGCTAACCTTATCTTAGTTTATTTATTTAAGTCTTTACTTTTAGTAAAATCATGCCAGTGCTTTTTAATTATTTTTTTTTCCAATCTATTGTGAAAAATGTGGGCTAGGACTTGTTGGTGACTAAAGGGAATTTGAAAATTGGTGAGAATATGAATTTAGTCTTATAATTGGCATGAATATGAATTCATTCCTGTTCTTGAATCTCATCATATACCAATAAGTATTTATTTTTGAAAGTTTCACATTATCAAAGGTTTAAATTTCATATGAATTACTGTAATAATTTTTTGGAAAATTACTTTGCACAGGATAGTTTTTAAATAAATTTTTTTTGGGGGGCAGACATTTCAAATCTTTAATAAAATCATGAAAATCCACCAAATGATGCAAGTATCTTGTATATTTCAAACTAGTAGGATACAATTAGTTATGTAACATACTAATATTGCCTGCCTTCTTAATGAGTTCATATTGTTAAAGCAATTTGTATCACAATAAAACGCCATATTAGTTAGAGAGTATTCATTGATTGCTACAGATGATTGGTTGTCATAATTTATGTCAACCAATCATGAATGTGTTACTATGGTAATATTGGTTGGTCGTCCTTTAAAATCATTAGATCACTTAGATTGTGATGAACCTGCTCAATTAAATCCATGAGTTATTGAGTGTGAAGGAAGAGATCTGAGCCAGTAAAGGTTATTGATGTAATTATGCCAGGTTATTTGAAATACATTTTATCAACTGGAACTATTTTCTTTGGTTAGAGTTATTTTTTTAATGTTACTTTTATTTTTTATGACTTTGTTTTTTAAAATCCTAATTCAACATCCTGCAGATTTTACCAACAGTTCAATTGATTTCACCTAATATATTGTAAACTGGTTTTTTTCATCATTTATATATATAATATATATGGAATTTAAACTTAATAGACAAGTTTGGATTACCCATAGAACAAACTGGGGAAGTTTGGATTACCCATAGAACAAACTGGGGAAGTTTCCCAGGGCCCCTACCAAACTATTCCCCAAGCTTAAGATTACCCAGTAAATTATTGCCTGATGACTCTGTATAAACCCTTTTGTTGGTTGTGATGAGGTCTTAGGATGACCTTGATATTGCACCGTAAAAAACATTCTCTAATTAATTAAAATGCTCACATCAGAATCGGTGAAGAAGCAAATTTGTGTCCATTGGAGAACTAAGAAAAATTAAGGAATTATTATTTGTTTAAATTATTTTTTTTTGCATTTGCATAATAAAATATTATTTACAGCTGGCAAAAGTTCATTTCTATTTGACACACCCTCCTGGAGAGTTGACATTTTTTTGTCTTACTTGCTTAAGATTATTTATTTACCCAGATCAAAGCAGCTACTTCGAATTTCTTTATTCATTGAAATTGTCATGAATTATTGGATTGCATTAAAATTAAGTAGACAAATGTATGTAGTTTCTAATTGTTATTACACAATTAACATGTGAATTTTACAAATGTTCTCCAATCATTACTTCTCCCTCTTGGTTGTGAAACATCTTTTTTTAAAAAATAATATTATTTTCTCTTCCTTTTTTTTATACTAAACTAAACACATGTTCTGTAGGCCTGAGACTAGTCTCTTAAGGCCTTGGCTAGTACCTGGGCAATCTGCTGAGTAGTGCCATACAAAATTGTCTCAACATAGGACTCTTTTGTCTCCCTTACCTCCCCGGCTATGTCTAGCGCGGGACAAGACGTCAACAGGTGTACGACCATCTCAGAGGCTTGAACGAAATGATGGCAGTTGAAGTCCCTGTTGTGGTCATGATGGCAGTTGAAGTCCTTGTTGTGGTCTAGCCTTTTTTATACAAAATAATCCTTTTGATTCACCCAGTCTGTTAGAATCTCTTACTGGACTCATACAGTAGTCTACTGCAGTTACTCACAACTTCATGTGATTCACTAAGTCTGTCAGTCACTATTCATTTCATCAATAATGACTGTAAATTTATCCCATCTTTTATTTTATTTATTGATTCACTCATGAATTCTAAGAAATCATTCCTGCTTTTTTAAATATTTTTTTGAGAAATGTAAAACTCTATTTGTCTCATTTTTTATTTTTTTAAAACAAATTCCTATAAACTTGTTGTCATATAAGTTACTTTACTTGCCATTAATTACAACTTTTAAACAAACTTTCCATGTTGTTGTTTTTCAAATGACATTGTTTTATATAAAAATCATTTTTTAATTGTATTTTACTTGGATTTAAAATGATATGTGTTGATGAAATTTGCTTTTCATTTTATAATTATTTCGTTTTTTTAAATTTTAATTTTAATTTTATTTGATAAGTTGATTTTACAAGTTTAAATGTTCCAACTCCTTGACTTATAAACACATCTATTTATAGGTATAAACTAGGGCTGCGGAAATTAACAATTAATTTCTCGATTAATCGTTAAAATTTTTTTATCTATTAAAATTATTTTAATAGATAAAAATTCGATTAAAATTAAAGAAATATTTTTAACATTTTAATTTTTTTTAATTAATAAATAATTAATTATTAATAATAATTTATATATTTTTTTACGTACAAACTTCTCTCGCGTAATATTATAATTTATTTTATTACTTTATGTGGACTGGCAGATGTCAACTAAAAAATGGCTGACAGCATCAGCGCAGTTAAATTTTAACATATAACTAGAAAGTTGAACAAAAATTTTGTTTTTAAGCTAACTGCGGATGGCAAAGTCGAAGATGGTGAAAAAGTTTACTGTGTTCACTGCCATAAACAATTCTCTTTAAAAGGACCAAATACATCTCTGACGTACCACCTTCAGCACAAACATCCGATCAAGTATCAACACATTGTCATAAAATTTAGTTCAAAATATTCTTAATTTTCAATGTCCGTGACAAATGTTCAGTTTAATGACGTCATAAATTTCTATTTTTGGCTTTAATCGAAATTATCTATAAATTAATCGATAATTTTTCAAAAGTTAACGATTAAATTTAAATTAATCGATAACAGCCTTTGTATAAACACATCTATTTATAGGTATAAACAATTCTGTTTTATCATTTAATACATAATAGGATGACCATTATTCATAAAGGCAAGTAGAATTAGAATTATATTTTTTATTGGCATAAATCTCCTGGGGATTTCCATTCTAAATTTTAAATGTTAATTTTCTCTAAAATGTTCAATTTAATTCTCATTTATTTCTGTATCTCCGGGAGATGTCAACAACTTCCATTTGACCTGCTCAAGTGTTGACCTGCTCATGTATTGACCTGCTCATGTGTTGACCTGGCCAGAATGCACACATTGAGGTGGATATCAACAAGTCCCCACCCCCACCCCCTTTTCCAACAGACAACAAAGTTTTTGTCAATTTCACATGAGCCAAGTCAATTGAAGTGCCTAATACAGCTGCTGCTTGACTGAACAGTTTGTGAGATCTATTAACATTAATAGTCATGGTTGTTGTTATAGGGGGGGGGGCTGTGGTAGCCAGAGAGTCAACTTGATATTTTTTAGTTTTAAATACTTTTTTTAAAAAGACATATTTTTAAAATTGGATTCAAATCAGCTGTCAGTCTAATCATAGTTGTTTTAAGACTTATTCACATATAAAACACAATTCTGGCATAGACTTAGGCATTAGAATATTACTTTTTTTACAAAATATATATCTTCTTTTTTTTAAAATAAAAATTATAGAGTTTCACAAAATTGTCTCAGACACATTTTGCAAACCATTTTAATTTAGGCCGATGGTAGACACCGCGTGTTACGCGGTGTCCACTCAGTTGGGTGGATGACACGCATTACACAGTACAGTCTGTTTATTTTGGCATACCCAGTCCACCTTAATAGCTTAAAATTTATTTTTAAAAAGATTTATGATTTTAAAATTAATTTGGTAAAAGCAAAGAGAACGGTGCGCTCGATAAATCATATTTTTGGTTGATATATTAAATTTGTTGTTTTTTCTATTTAATTTAATTTAATTTAAAAAATAGACAACTAAATCTAACCCAGACCCTAAAACTGAAACTACAACCTTTAAAAAAAAAGACTCAAACGAAACTCGAACCTCCACCTGACACCTAGAGTTCAAGAATCTTATGTCCTAACCGTGAGACCACAGAAGCTCATGTACCGATTGAATTTTTAAAAATCTTATAAAGTAGTAAGAGCAAAATGTGACGTCACGTTTACGCGACACCCAAGCTTTACAGTGGATGCCGCGCATTGCGCGGTGTCTACCCACTTCGTTTAATTTATATAGAAATTTTGCAGGTACCTTTTTTTTCTGGTTTGTTTTTAATCAGATTTAGTCTTATTTAAATATTAAACAAAAATACCTATTTAGTGCATTTAAGATAATCTATTCTCTATCATCAAATTACCATTGATATTGAAGCTGCTCAGTTATAAGAGAACAAATTCAAATATATAACTTTTGTCACCTGAAAGCTTAAAATTTGTTGTTTTTAACCCAAGGAAAATAAAAAAAAATTTTTTTTTGATAATTAAGATCAAAATGTTTGTTGTTTTATTTTATTTTTTAAAACTTTTAACCTTAATTAAATTTTTTTCTTGAAAATGTACAGTAATTAATCCAAGTGCCCTTTGACTTGATGCCATATAAATTAGTTGTAGTTGAGATGTAGCAAGTCTGGTTTTACTTTATGCCAATTATATCAATTATAATGACATCTGAAACAACATGGTTATGTTACAATTAGGTTATTTTTTTAAAGTCATGTCCTAACTGGCCAGTGAAACAAAGTGTCTGATAGGAGACAAGATATTTATGATAAAATGATACATTTCTCCAATGAGAATGGTTTTTTACCTCTGGATGATTTTTAAATAAAAAATTTCTTACTCTTTAGACTGTGTGATACAATGTATTGAAAAAAACAGGATAGTATTTGGTAAAAATCTAAGTTTTTATGACATAATTGTACCTTAAATTTTGTGTGCTAATGTGCAGGGCCGGTCTTAGGCCACTGCAATCTATGTGGCCGCTGTGGGCCCTGCGCTTTCATAGGCCCCGCCTATCTTAATTTTCTCTTATTATCCTTATTAATTCCTTATCCCTACCCAGACTTGGCCCAGCGCAATCCGTTTTGCATACTAAGCCGCATAGGGCCCCGCAATTGCTAAGACCGACCTGCACATACATTTTAAAAACTGCGTTATTTTGTATAGCAGTTTTATATAAAAAAAATTATTTTACATTTGATATGTTGAAAGAAGTTTGGGGAATATTTCATTTGGGTTGGGAATACACTGAGACTTGATAATCAGAAACTTTTAATTTCACATAGAAAATATATTCTACTTCTAGTTACAAGATATATTCTACTTCTAGTTACAAGATATATTCTACTTCTAGTTACAAGATATATTCTACTTCTAGTTACAAGATATATTCTACTTCTAGTTACAAGATATATTCTACTTCTAGTTACAAGGGTTTTCTTAAAATTTTACTTCAAATTTCCTTTTTTTATTAGTGAAATAAAATAATAAAAGGTCAATTTTGAATTATATTTCAATTGATTTAAGTGTTAGAAGTACATGTATATTTCTATTGACTTAAGTGTTAGAAGTACATGTATATTTCTATTGACTTAAGTGTTAGAAGTACATGTATATTTCTATTGACTTAAGTGTTAGAAGTACATGTATATTTCTATTGACTTAAGTGTTAGAAGTACATGTATATTTCTATTGACTTAAGTGTTAGAAGTACATGTATATTTCTATTGACTTAAGTGTTAGAAGTACATGTATATTTCTATTGACTTAAGTGTTAGAAGTACATGTATATTTCTATTGACTTAAGTGTTAGAAGTACATGTATATTTCTATTGACTTAAGTGTTAGAAGTACATGTATATTTCTATTGACTTAAGTGTTAGAAGTACATGTATATTTCTATTGACTTAAGTGTTAGAAGTACATGTATGCAGCAAATACATACATGTATTGGATCATGGAAAGAAGCTTCTTCTTATTCCAATGATAATAAAATTACATTCAATATTTTATTCCTAAGGAATGGTAAAAGATCTTTTATTATCTTTACCATTTGTACCTCACTACCCTGACAAATAATTGTGTTCTTTACTTTGGGTACATTAATTGAAACAAAATATTTTTGAAATCATTTAATTTTTGTATATAAAATAATAAAACATTGCATTTTTGGCTTTCTACTATTATATGTTATCCAAGGGATTTGAATACCTCACATATAATAACCAAAGATAAACAGACTTCTAAAGTTTTAAAAAAAAATTAATAATTTTAAGCTTAAAATGCTTTGTTATGATCTTTTTTTTATTGGATTAATGATAATAAAGTTATAGCTTTACACATGTTTACTAACAGCTTTAACAGGATGTAAATAAAAACTGGTTATTTGTCATATTTACTAAACATTTTTCTTTCTATTTTTTTTCAATTCCAAATAAAATAATTTGAAGAATAAGTGTTGCATTTATTTAAAATTGAACATCACTGTGGATTGGTTGGTCATGTCTATGAAGATCTCATTTCCTGGTTCAGTATTCAGGAGGTAGGCTGTGTTAGGAAATCTAAACAAATAATGATATATCTAGAAAATTGAAACAGATCTAAGCTGGACAGTATTTTAAAAAATTAAGCAATAATCAAATGTCTGAAGAAAAATAAAACTGCCCCAGCAGACAGCTCTCATTCAATGGCTGATGAACAAGATAACTGCCCAAGCAGACAGCTCTCATTCAATGGCTGATGAACAAGATAACTGCCCCAAGCAGACAGCTCTCATTCAATGGCTGATGAACAAGATAACTGCCCCAGCAGACAGCTCTCATTCAATGGCTGATGAACAAAAGTGAAAGCACTTAATTACTTCATCAAGTATCAACATTTATTCCAGATAAAAAGTTTTGAAGCACAGATACATTCCCTTGGCACTCAAGTTTAATTAGAAGTCCGTGAAAGTACACAGGCTATTATCTAAATGTTTTAAAAATACCATATCTAAATACTGCAATGATTGTGTGGGAGATACAGTGAAACTGAATGTTAAGAACAATATAAACAATTCACAAGTAATAATTCATAGGTTTAATACCTGCATCTTAGCATCTTTTTTAAAAAGAGCCAGTTTGTATTTGTATTTAAAAAAACACCCTTTTCTAAAACAATCATTCAATTAAAGTATTTACAGTTAGAATAAAAAAAGAGAAAAGTTCATGTTTTTTTTAATTTTGCTTTTTTAAATTTTAAAGTTATTCAATATTGAATATATTCAATGTTCGACCTGTAAACTCAGTATATATTTTTTTAAAATTTATTTTGATTAGTGCAAAACAAAAACAAATTCAATAAATTCCTTTTTATTTCAGTCAAAAAACAAAAACTCATTTTAAAAATCAACAAAATGTAAGTAGAAACATTAAATAAAGGATTTCCAAAGTTCATTATTAGAACACAATTGATGACAAAAGAGATATTTCTGTTTCAACATGTAACTACAATTCTTACATACAATTTTTGTTGGTATAAAGAATGTTAAGAAACAATCCAAAAATGTTTTGATTGGAGAAGAGGATGGTACAATTATATATCTTAATCTTATCAGAAGAGGAGTTCTTTTATGTAAATAAAAATTTGCTCACTTAAAATAACAAGGTTCTAACTCTATATAGGCCTACTAACATCAAGTACAGAATAACAAGGTTCTAACTCTATATAGGCCTACTAACATCAAGTACAGAATAACAAGGTTCTAACTCTATATACTATATAGGCCTACTAACATCAAGTACAGAATAACAAGGTTTTAACTATATATAGGCCTACTAACATCAAGTACAGAATAACAAGGTTTTAACTATATATAGGCCTACTAACATCAAGTACAGAATAACAAGGTTTCAAACTCTATATAGGCCTACTAACATCAAGTACAGAATAACAAGGTTCAAACTCTATATAGGCCTACTAACATCAAGTACAGAATAACAAGGTTCCAAACTCTATATAGGCCTACTAACATCAAATTTTCAAACTCTAATATCTCGGTTCGACCAAAGGTTCACATAGAACCTTGTTATTCTAAAGGGGCAAAATGTACATAAAATATGAAGAATCTGTGTACATTTTATAAATAAGTTTATGGTACATGTATGTGTAGTTGTACAAGTGTAATAAGATCAGGCATATGCCCATAAAATCATAGTAAATATAAATTGCGGAAGACTGACTAGGAAGATAAATAATACAATAAATTACCCAGATTTTTTCAGTACAGGAAATAAAATATGAACTGATAAAAGGCCACCACCAGAATACACACCATTTTCCCCAGTTTCAGCACCAGCAGACGAGCATAAAGAATTGTGATAACATTCTAAACTCACTCCTGCAAGTATTCAGAAATATCCGAAACTATGACGTGAGTTCAAAAACAAGATATATATGTATATATTATGTATTAGTTATTGCTTATCATTTAACAATTTATTAATTATGTGAACTAATAGCAGATCTGAAGAAATAATACCACTCAAATTTAAAAATGCTCCAATGATTTAATAACATACCATTGGCCTTCACTTCGAAATTAGAGATAAATTAGAGTAAAATAATCTCTAATAAATAAGTAAAATACTCTCTGAAGATAATTATGAATAAGCTCATTTGATAAATATTAAAATTTGTAAGCAACCATATTCAAGAAAGCTCTTTACATCTAGAAATAGGGTTTAAAGGTTTTTAGAGTTTTATGGATGTACAGAATCCTGTGCATTTTTTCCCTGTATCTTGAAAAATCATAACTTGAAGTGCAATAAATGAGCATTAATATTTGATACAACAATTTTTTTAAATTTATTAAACACATGACGTGACTTTCCACTTAACAAATGAAATAAAGTTCCTAAACAAAATCACTATAACTAGTATTATTAATAGAAGAAATATCTAATCACAGTTAAAATGCCAATTCATTATATAAGTTAATTAACTAAATGCTATTGTCAAATTTTTGTAAAAAATCTGAAGACAAAAATAACAGGACTACAGAACAGGACTACAAGCAATTTTAAATTTAAAGATGGAATCTGTGGTCGAGTGGCAGCGCACTGGACTGTCGTACCGATGGTCACGGGTTCGAATCCGTGTGAAGGCAAGGGTTTGTTCCCGGGGCCTAGGGCGTCCCTGAGTCACCCCGCTCCGAATGGGTACCTAACACTACATGTAGTTAGGCGGCTGGGTAATGCGTGGAACCCACAAAGCCGTGGCCTGTGAATGCTGCATCACTTGCCAACAGATCATCTGTCATGGTCTGTGGACGCAACTATCTTCTGCATAGAAGGAGCGTCTGTATTGATAAGATAAGAAGATAGAAGATAAGTTAAGCTTAAGTAAAGGGAGATCATTTATGAATTGTGTGCATTGTAGAGATTAAATCAAATTATCAAAAATGTTTAAATTATTTTTGGTCCTTCTTCCTGTTATATGGTTTTGATTGTACAGTTTTTAATCCCAAAAGGTTGCCTTCTAGGCCATTGAAATTAATTATATATTCTTTTTTACAAGGTCATTGAAATAAATTATATATTCTTTTTTTACAAGGTCATTGAAATAAATGATATATTCTTTTTTTTCAAGGTCATTGTAATAAATTATATATTCTTTTTTTTTACAAGGTCCATCAAAATTACATAGAAATTAATAGGATTCATGCCCAACAATAAATTGCAATGCATTTTTAAATAATTATTTTCTCATAAAAATTAGTAGGTATAAATTATATTTGTGCATATTTTCACAGTTGGTGTAAAAGAGCCTGATAGTAATCAGGTTTCATTTGTTAAATAGCAGAAAGAAAATCTTATCTTTCCAAAGAATATAATTTATTTGCATAATTTTGAAATGCTCAATACATGTTTCCTTGGTTGCTGTATAGAAGTTTAGATCAGTTTAAACAATCACAAACACTTGTACATGGTTCAAAATGTATTAACAGAGCTAACGTCCCGTGACAAACACTTGTACATGGTTCAAAATGTATTAACAGAGCTAACGTCCAGTGAAAAACACTTGTACATGGTTCAAAATGTATTAACAGAGCTAACGTCCAGTGACTTTATGTCTACAATAAACATGTAGATAAAATAAACAAGAATAAACTAAGTAAAACATGTTAGTAAAATTTCTATAAAAAATCCCCAAATCTTCGACACTTCAACATCATTTGCAGGTCGTTATCTATAAACAAAAATTGTCTTTACAGTAAATAACCTGTTTTACCAAACAGCATTTGCTTTTATCTCTAAAGAATGATCTAATTCCTTATAAGAAAAAGTGACTAATAAAGCTATCCTGACTTCTACTCTTACAAACTTCTAATTCTAAAATGTAAAAGTTCATGAAAAGGACCAAAACCAAACTAGCAAGACCTTAGAAAATTATTTTACCACCTATATCAATACATAATTTATCAAATTTAGCTGCACTCTTAAGCGGAGTATTTGAGCAGCAAGAAACAATAAAATTGATGGGTTCAATCTAAAGCCCAGCTCAAAATGCTGCTGTCTAATTAGATCATTTGGTTCTATGTCATTGGTTATAAAAATGTCAAAAGGATCAGTGTTTATAAAGTTATCAGGTCCAATATTGTTAACTGGTCCAATATTGTTAACTGGTCCAATTATTTATGTGTGTATGATAATCTCAAACATTAATATCAGAAGATCAGTAATGTTAGTGGTTCCCATAGTATCAGTGGAACCCATATTCTATGAAGGGTCCAAAAATGTTAGTCGTTCCATGAATGCTAGTCCAAAAAAGTAAATGGTAAATTTTTTCAACTGATTTTACAAGCCTTTGTTAAAGTACAACTTGTCTGGTAGAGAGACTGTGCCAGACTTCTTTAACTCCTCTACTCGCTTGAAGTCAAGAATGGACAACTGACTGGAAGATATGGAGCTGATGGGACAAAAGAAATGTTGTGAGAAGCCTTCAAGACAGAATATTCTGGTCTTAAAATAAATATTTATAAATCAGTTTTAACTAGCTGAGACTTAGTATTTAAAAAACATTGAAAGTATATTTTGTGTCTAACACACAAAAAGGTTAGACTTATATTCTTAATAGTAATTCACTTTAAATAAAATGTTCTGTAATAAATTACATTCTAGTGTGTCAGTGGAGAATGTATCTTTATATATTTATTTGTTTTGAAAATCTATTAGATATTCATATTGAAGCAGTAAAAACTTCTAGAATTTACCATTTTTGTGGGAAGATAGCACATCCAACAGGAACAGTTATTAGTAATCTGAAATTTTACATAAAATGACATAGAATAAGAACATTATTGCTAGCATGATACATAAAAGATATCATAGCAATGGGAAAATGTATTTATCTTCTTTTCATGAAATTTATTTAAGTAGCATATATTATATATTTACGCTCAATTATCGCTGATGCCTAACGCTAAGGGACATCACTCTGCTTTTTTAAAATTTTGTGTTGTAAGCAGTGCTGATTGACTCAAATAGTTATTTTTTGGTGCAGTAATTTGGTGCGCTGCTTTCTAAAATTAGTTAAAAAATCGTGTGGTGATTAGCACTGTAAAAATTATTATATAAATACTTTGTTTAATTTTCAGGAATATTTCGTATTTATCATACAAGGATAAGTTACTTGGGCTTTTGACATACTATTATAAAATACTTTGTGTTCATTTAAGAAAGTTTAATATCACTTATTTATCATACAAGGACAAGTTATTTGGGCTTTTGAAAAAGGTGGGCGTCGTAGGCGCTCTTAAAAAAAGGGGGGGGGGCGCCACGGCGCCGCAGCACAAACTAGTTATATATATATTTACGCTCAATTATCGCTGATTGTGGCCTAACGCTAAATCATAATCCTTTTGGTTTCCAGATTAACATTAACCAAACAACGCACGAACCTATGACGTCAGCATTTGTGTTGTAAACAGTGCTGACTGACTCAAAGAGTTATTTTTTTGGTGCAGTAATTTGGTGCGCTGCTTTCTAAAATTACTTTAAAAATCGTGTTGTGATTAGCACTGTAAAAAAATATTATATACATACTTTGTGTACATTTGAGGAATATTTCATATTTATCATACAAGGATAAGTTACTTGGACTTTTGACCAAAAAAACCCCCTGTTATAAAATACTTTGTGTACGTTTAAGAAAGTTTAATATTACGTATTTATCATACAAGGACAAGTTAGGTGGGCTTTTGAAATAGGTGGGCGCCATAGGCGCCCTTAATAAAAAGGGGGCTCCGCAGGCGCCACAGCACAAACTAGTAAATAAATAATTATTGATCTGATTTTTTTTTAAACAAAAACATATTATATGTTATAAAACAAAAAAGAATTTGTAGGTTTCATATTTAATGATGATGATTATAAAGGTGGAAAGTTGAATAATCAAGGTGTTCTTCACTTACAAAAGTCCAGAAAATAGAACTTGGCAAGCACCACTCAACCAGCCATGACGACGAAACAGTTTCGTCTTCTCCAAGGTCTCCATCAAAACAGGTAACACAGCTGTGTAAGAAATGACAAGTTTTTTCCAGAGATCATTTGAAAGTTGGTTAGATTCAAAAATATATTTTAGGCACAATGCTGGAAGGTACTTCATTTGATATGAAACAATTTATAATATTTGAACTTAAGATTATTTATTCTTTTCAAGCAAAACTGGTTTGTTAAAGCAAAGTATTTGATTTAAACTCATTTAATTCCATTATTCAGATTTCACTAGATTTATAATAGAAAACTTACTCATGCTCGGCGCCGCAATAAAAATCCTTGAGATCAACACCTGGCTAATACCCTTAACACCTGCATACTGCCAGAACATTTAAAATAAAAAAATTTTATAATTAAAATAGTTGTTGATAAAAATAGTTTCATATGAGATATATACATCATTTGATTCTTACTAGCGTACGACAATATTAACAGTGAAATCATATACATCATTTGACTCTTAATAACGTAAGACAATAGTAACAGTACATAAGACAATAGTAACAGTACGTAAGACAATATTTTAAAAATGAACTCATTTATTGTTTTAAAACAATCAGCACAGCTTGAAATGTATTTTTTTTTAAAAACCAAATTAAAAAATATTTGGCCTACCTTTGACTTAGTAACTGGCCTACCTTTGACTTTGTAACTGGGTTTCCATTTTCATCACTCACAAGCACACCATCAATAAGTTCACTAGAGGTTTCAATTTATTAACAGATGAGAATCAAAACATCTGTGTCAATCATGAAGCATTATAAAACAATATTGCAAAGGATGCAGGATCGTAATTTAGCTTATAAGAAAATATCATTCATTTAAATAATATACAATGTTATTTATAAGAAAAGTATTGTATAGATCTACAAAACTGGAGAAAAAAAAACACCTTTATACATAAACCACGGGCAAACTTAAGATGCAATAATTTTCTGTATTGAAGGAGCATCTGTAACCATAAGATAAGATTTGAGTAAAATTATTTGGATTAGTTTGTGATGCCCCTCTACATAGATCTATATTTGGCAAATGTTTCTTTCTGAAGATTTCACACAAAAATTGATAGGTAATTTTTTGAATTATAAACAAACAAACAATTAAATTTTTTCAATTTCGGCTTTAATAGTATTGAATTGTTTTGTTTTGTAAAATCCAATCCAACATTACAAAAATGTGTTTAAGAAAATTTATCTAACTAACCTCTGCCTCATTAGTGGAATATTCACAGCGTTGGCAGCTGCTACAGCAGCGAATGGCACAAATCTTTGAACTAAAGGGCTTGCTCGCTGCAGTCAAAGATGGAACAATTTTAATAATGCTGTATACATACTTGCCAAAGCAATTTAAAAATAACAAGCCATATAATTAAAAACAATTTCTAATGATATAACAATTATAAATAATTTACATTTGCTGAAAACTAATAATTCCAATGGGTTTATGAATTGCTAACAGCAATAAGCATTTGTGGACAGTTCTTGTAGAGACTCAGAACTGAATGATTTTTCTATATCCAAGAAAATAAGCAATAGGGGAAATAGATTTAAAAAACTTACTGTAGCCAAAACTTTTTTTAAGCCCAGAGCAACAACCAAAGCTGAAGTTGTTGCACTGACATAGGCAGTAGCTAGCTGTCTTGGGAAAAGAAAGTGAAGGCTAGACAGGACTAAATATGCCACATTGTTATTCCATATGGGGGAAAAACTACTTGAAAAAAAATTATGGATCACCAAAATTTGAATTAGTCAAGCAAGCAATATTTGGCAGTATATCCCTTTCATTAATATAAAAACCAACTTACTTTTTATTAACCTCCATTGTGGCATTACTGTTAGTGTAATTGACCAATGCATTAAATGATTGGTTGGCCCACTGCCAAAATATTACTGCTCCCTGTTGACCTTCAATATAATATATTTTCAATGTTAACATTAATACAGACATTGCAGACAGCAAAAATTGTTATATTTTAAAAAATTTTTTTTCTCAAAGAATTTTTAAAAAAGTGATTTGATCTCAATAAATATTTTAATTCCTGATTTCATTCAATTTAGTTTATTTTACTTGTAGAATGTAATCATGGCTCCAATCAGGACCATGCCTCCGGGTACTTGGAAGGACATCCTGCCAAAAAGATTTTGCAAGTCACCTGAGTCTGGATGGAAGGCTGAAAGGTAAATTTGCTGAGCCCTTCTTATCTGTCCCTCTGTAGTGCCAGCTGGCTCCTTTCCCTGCCTATAGAAAAATAAATAGTATATATATTATTACAAGGTATACAATTTAGACATAAAAGCATTCATTCTAATAGATGCAGAATAGTAACAAAAAAAATCTTAAATAGTAAAATTAGAATGAACTTTTTATGATTTTTTTCAATTAACTCTTTTCCTTATATTGAAATTTAGACAGCTAACCTCTTTATTTACATCTATTAGTTTGTATGTATGTGTTTTGCTAAATACTAAATAGTTTTTAATAATTTGTCATTTTTGTATAGTTTTGTGTGTAAAGCAAACACTAACACCAAATGCAATAGGCACATGACCTGTATTTTTCAAGCAATTCTTTTGATTCATAAATTTTGCTTGAAGGTATAATGGTCAATCTTGGATCTGTTATCCATGCATAGTAACGAAGACGGCCAATAAACGTTGATTGATCATATGGAGATTTGTTTAGGTCGACTCTGTTAGCACTTAAATTTAAATCATTAGTAAGCAATCTTGCCATGCTGAATCTTCTGCAAAAATGCAAATTATAAATTTTTATTGGTTTTTTATTTGAATTAGGCTAAGACTAAGAGGCTAAGAAATGTAGAAGCTTCATCAGGAATTAAGGCCTAAGGAATAATATAGAGAAAAAATATAACGTTGAAAATGTTGAATGTTGTGCAGGGCTGCCAATGCCAATGATTCATCATTTTCATGATTCAAGTTTAGGTAAATATAATTTTTAATATTAATTAATATTAATGATATTCAATGATAATGANCGTTAAAACATTAATCATTAATGTGTGAATGTCATTCTTTAAGTTTAAGACTTTTAATGCTAAGTTAAGACAAAAATTTTAAGTTCTTTTTAAAGCTAGCACTAGTTAGAATTTTTTAGCGGGCTTATAATATTATCTGTAGGTTACTGGTAAGCAGTGCTTTTAAAATAATTTAAAACTCATAAGTTCAAGTACTTTGATTTAATATGACTAAAAACGTGGGGCGGGGGTTTGGTATAAAAATTAAAGATTTCTAATTTAGAAGGCAAAAGAGAGATCTATAAGTGAGAGTATGAGTGAGCTGCATATGTTAAACCTCATAAGCGCCGGCCCCACGTTTTTAGTCATATTAAATGAAAGTACTTAAACTTACAAGTTTTAAATTATTTTCTTCTTTTTAGTCCGCTTATAAAAACGTGGTTTTTAAAAATCTTTTTTTTTACTTCTATTTATAAACAAATCAGGTAGCTACTAGCCCAAATAATAATAAAACCTTCAAAATCTTAAAACCTAAACAATAATATATAATTAATATACATTTTTTATTAAAGATTATTTGGTTAAAATATCAACAGCTTCAAACTTTCACTTGTCTTTCGAAACTCAGGTGTCTGGTAACACAATTGTTTTGGATTATCTAAAAAAAAATTATGAGAGTAACGTAACTTTAAAATCCTTGTAATTGTCTCCCGTAGAAGTATACCTTCTTCAGCAAGAAAAATCAAATAAATGTCTTATGTGTTCGCATAAACTGATGACGTCACGCGTAGTTACTGAGAAGCCGAAGCCAAGGCGTGAAATATTTTCACTCTTCTCAAATTATGGTATGTAGCAATACTTTTAAAAAAAATTGTAATATATCATTATAACTTGAGATGAAAGGCTAAATACTTATATTAATTTAGAGAAGAAGTATTTGAAATTTAACTTGTGAAAGGGTCACTAATTATATTTTTTACGCTGGCTATCACTGACAGTTAGGGCTAGCCTACAGCCTACAACACTACAGCTCAAAAACGCGTACACTTTAACTTTTACACTACGCAATAACAGATATATCATTTAATTATTTTCAATAACACTAATTTCATAATTTTATCTTTTTTAGGTGTTGAGTTATTATGATCACATTTTTTGTTTTAATTAATTGGTTATCCTGCAGTTTCTACACGTATATTAAATTTATTAATACAATAATATTATTTCACAGCCAAATATAATTTTCTCGTGAGAACTTACGTTTTTAATTTATTAAATGCATTAATATATGTTATATTTTAGCTATTATAGCACTAATTTGTACGTTTTGTTAATTTCTAAGTCTTTTTTTCAGCCCTTAAAGCTACATAATCGGAGTGGGATACATCCATTTTGTTTATGTAGTAATCTACTTGCCGAGTTGTCACAGTAAGATGCCAAATGAAATTTTCTCACTTAAAAACAAACAAAATAAGAATCAAACATCTAGTAATGAAATATAAAATGAAATTGTCTTTAAAATATTTGTTTATCTTCTAAGAACATTAAAATAGATGAATAATACTTTTTTAAAAATATTTTCAGTCAGTAGATTTATTTTAGCATGTGTCGAGCCAGGTAAAAAACATCTGGCAAGCTAAACAAAATGGACGTGACCACATTATGTATTATGTAGAGCCGAAAAAATGCCTTAGAAATTAAAGAGACTCACAAATTAGCGCTGTAATAGCTGATATACAACATATAATAATGCATTTAATAAATTAAAAACGTAAGTTCTCAAGAGAAAATTAAATTCTGCTGTGAAATAAAAACATGTAGAAACTGCAGGATTACCAATTAATTTTTAAAATCCTCTTTATTAGGCCTTCTATAAACTATATATTTCGCTAAAAATCAGTTGACCCATTTAAATTTTTGCAACCTTGTTCTCGCTTTTCAATGATTTTTCATTTCATTTCAACAGTAATTGTTTCTTTCTTATGATTGTCTTCGTGTGTTTTTTTCTACGACAACATTTTAGCAAAGGATATTACACTTTGCACATAAAAAAAATTACAAATACTGTCTGAATACTAAATTTGATCACACACAAAAACAATGCGCTAACAGACTAAGTGCATTTGCGCGTAAGTCCTGGCTCACAAATAGGGGTGTTATTCCATACGAAACTAAATGTTTTAGACATCTGCGATTCTGCGTGCATCTTTGCTATTAGAGCAATTACGTGAACATAATGTTTACATGTTATACATTTATTAGAGCAATTACGGTATACTTGGCATCGGAACTATTTACACAGTATTTCTGAGCATACGAAAATCGGCCGATACCTAAACAATATCAACGCACATGGCACACTGTATCGTGGCTGCACATATTAATACTAGGACTCTTTTGACTATTTCAATACCGGTATCGGGGTCGATATATTAATTTTTCGCGATATTGTAAATCTAAATGATAGTTTTTTTGTTTCCGTTTTTTTTTGGGTCAAAATGTCACTTATTATGAAATATCGGTGACGTCAATATCGGGACCTTTACATGCTACCGATACCGATATTGCCGATATCCAGATATCGGTAGACCCCTACTCACAAATAAATGTTGGGAAAAGGACTTCGTCTTTCTGCACATACAATCTGTCAACATCAAGGATCTGCACTATTCTCAAGAACAAAACCAAAATTAAAAAGATGGATGCTAAAAAGGGAGTGTCAAGAATGTCTACAAAACTGTTACGACACATTTCCGTCAATTTGAAGCGTTGACAAAAACAAATGTCTTTTGACAGTTTTCTAGTTAAAAAGGATTAATTATTTGTCATAAATTCATATTTTTATGTACGTTTTTTCTTTCAAATCTAAATTGTATTCCAAGTTGTTACACTTCTTAACAATTCATAAGTAATTTTATTTGAATAAATATTAATAAAATTTCTTGAAAAATGAGTATTTTTTCAGCATGGAACGCATTATTGTATTTTACATTGATTTGTATAGGAAAAATTGTTTCGTTTAACGAGTGTTTCGCTTAACGATTAGGATTCTGGAAGGAATTATGCTTTATTAGAGGTTCCACTGTATTTGTAAATTTAAACAAATAAATAGCATAATAATTGTATTTAAATTAAATAAATGAAATAATATAATATTGAATCGATAACTATATTTATGAAGGTTAAGTATTATTTGTTTTTTTCCTAAATAAAATTAAATGCAATAAGTAATTAAAAAAAACACACCAACCTTCTGCCCCCCCCACCCCTACCCCAACCAGGCAAATTAAAAGATAATAAGAATGTTCTGCCTGTAATTTCCTGGGTAAATAACTTGGGCATGAATCTCATATCTCACCTAATAACTTTGTCTCTAACTGAACTTACTCTTACCATTTGTAAATAACTTGGGCATGAATCTCATATCTCACCTAATAGCTTTGTCTCTTACTGAACTTACTCTTACCATTTGGCTTAAAAAAAATTGAGTTCTGCAAGGAACAATTTTCTTTTTTTTAAGTCCCATAACCGGTGGTCGTAGGGGGTCCTAATGTTTCCATTAGAACTTACTAGGGGCTTGGTAGAGCTTGGTGGACGCCCCATCTCCCTTCCAGGCCAGCAAAGGACCTTCTTAGCGTTAGTCATTTATCATTTTTATTGTGGCTTTAACGTGGGCTAGATCTCACGCCCCTCAGCTTGTAAGGCGAGCGCACTATTGACTTCGCTATCCAGCCGCCATTAAATACTTGCACATTAAAGAATTCTAAAATAACAACTTAGCATTTTGCAATATTATTTGTATAAAACTTTCTTTCTTTCTATTACTTTATAGTCAGATATTAAATGTTTGTCAAATGTCTATATGACTCTGTTCTTGTCCTTATTCTGAACAAATACAAAGACAATGAAGTTTAAAGCTCAACATGCCCTATGCAGTCATTTCAACAATTTAATTTATCAGTTCCTGGCTCTCTCACCCTCCATGCTCATTGAATGTTTTAAATTAAATTTTTGATAAACTGCAATATGACTAAAGTACACCTAAACCTAGACCATTTCTATTCTTAAATTCATTTTTTGAATTTTATTGTTCCACATTTATTATTTTAAGCATCATAGCATTATTGCTCCTGTCTTCAAATTTTGTAGTCTTGGTTCATTTTCTGATAAAGCAAATTTAAGTCACTATTAACTTTTAAGAATGCACTTTGACTATTCACTAATGAAGAGTGGAAACAGTTATTTAAAATCATTTCATATAATAATAAAATAATTTGGTTCAAAATTTTTAAAGTGTTGTTGCTTCTCGGAAATTTAATAAAACTGTTGTTGTTCCATCTCGGCAATTCAATAAAACTGTTTAGCTTTGGCTTAAATATTTTTTAAAAAATTCTTGATCTTGAGTGAACTCAAATTTCAGCATCCCCCCCCTCAATGTCATAAATAAGGTAAAACTAAAACCCTTATGTTACACTGTAAAATGTTATGGTATAATTATGCAAGTAAAAGTGAAATTAATTTTTATAGCTGTACCTCATTATGCTTTTGATTAATTTTGGAAAAGTATGGGAGTAATTATTTATAGGAAAGTTAATTTAATATGACTAATTCAGCCTCTTCATAATTATAGTTCCATGGATAAGCGTAGGACGCAAAAATCTTCTGTATAGAATGAGCGTCTGTAACAGATAAGATAAGATAGTCTAGATATTTTACTGCATTTGTAATAAATTATTACACCAACTGTATTAGACTTTACAAGCTCATTTTTAAAATGCACTTTAACCATGTACTAGATGCACTTTTCCAAGCCCATTAGCTCTAAAATATGAACTTAATTATGAACTCAGGGTTTGCTATCACTGCTGAGAAAATTGAGGTCCAACCCTGACCTTGAACTGAGAATTCTTTTACTTGGCCTGGACAATGCAGGAAAAACAACTTTACTGAAAGTTTTAGCTTCAGAAGATATTAACCACATCACTCCCACACAGGTCTGTTGATAAACTTAAGCCATTTCTTATATATCATTTCAGAGAAAATTCTTGTACATTCTTTATTGTTGAAAGGTAGAAAAGTCATGTCCATCATTGACACAAATTTAAAACATTTAATTCAAAGCTATAAGGGCTTCAATTAATTAACATTTTAATGATCATGATGAAAGTTAATGACTAGTTTTTACATTCATTTTTAAAAAACTATCTTTTTAAAATCACCTTTCACGTTCTTCTTTCTAAATTGGATTGTGTTCATCCGCTATTTTGTGACAGTGGCACAGTTATTTCTTATAAATTGAAATAACATTTTTTTTGACTATCTTCAGGGCTTCAACATTAAATCTGTGCAATCTAAAGGTTTTAAGCTGAATGTCTGGGACATAGGAGGACAAAGGAGGATTAGACCCTATTGGAGGAATTACTTTGAAAACACAGACTTGCTGGTCAGTCTGAAAATGATGTTTGCATTCCTCTTGTTTTTCATTTTTAAAATTCATAGCTGTTACGAAAAATAGTTTGTTTCATTACCTAGTTAAAATATCAATTTAACAATAAGATTTTAAATTTTATTTTTTTAAATTTAAACTTCTATTTCATAGATCTATGTTATAGACAGTGCTGACAGAAAACGATTTGAAGAGACAGGGGAGGTAAGTTTTAAAAAATGTATTTCTTTTCTATTCTTAAATTTTATTGAGTTTCTTTTTTGTTAGAAATGTTTGACATGAAAGATTGACCTTTAACCTTGTTGGTTAGTTTACATGATATTTATTGATGTTAATTTTTATTTAAGTAATAGATATTGGGATTAAATAGAGACAAGGAGACTGGCCACCATAAATATCATATAAATGACTTGAACAGTAATAAAATGAAGGACACACAGGTACTATTGTCCGTGCTAGTTTTACTGTATCTGTTATTCCTACTGTATAACCAGTAGACAGTATCTGTGCCTTTTGTTATCACAATACAAAGTTATGGTAGCACAATTTGATAACTTATAGCCAGTAGTCACAATACAAAGTTATGGTAGCACAAGTTGATACCTTATAGTCAGTAGTCACAATACAAAGTTATGGTAGCACAATTTGGTACCTTATAGTCAGTAGTCACAATACAAAGTTATGGTAGCACAATTTGATACCTTATAGCCAGTAGTCACAATACAAAGTTATGGTAGCACAATTTGATACCTTATAGCCAGTAGTCACAATACAAAGTTATGGTAGCACAATTTGATACCTTATAGCCAGTAGTCACAATACAAAGTTATGGTAGCACAATTTGATACCTTATAGCCAGTAGTCACAATACAAAGTTATGGTAGCACAATTTGATACCTTATAGCCAGTAGTCAGTCTCTGTACCTTTTTTTAGAGTTCTATTTTCACCAGCGTGGTTGTATTGATCTTGTCCTGGAGCTATTTAAAATTTTATTACTGGTCAACCTTTCCAATCACCATGCCTGGACTTCCCAGCATTGTGTCAGAAAACTTTCATAGAAAAGTGAGTTTGACCTTTGCACTGTTACTTCCACAGGAACTAACTGAACTTTTAGAAGAGGAGAAACTGGCAGGGGTTCCAGTCCTGATATTTGCCAACAAACAAGATCTTCTAACTGCGGCCAGGGCCAGTGAGATAGCCGAAGGACTAAATCTAAACTCAATCAGAGACAGAGAGTGGCAGATCCAGGCTTGCTCTGCCGTGTCAGGAGAAGGAATCAAAGTACAGTTACAATACAGATTAATGTTATTGTTGGTTTTACAGTTATAATACAGATTAATGTTATTGTTGGTTTTACAGTTACAATACAGATTAATGTTATTGTTGGTTTTACAGTTACAATACAGATTAATGTTATTGTTCGTTTTACATTTACAATACAGATTAATGTTATTGTTGGTTTTACAGTTACAAGTCACTAAAAACACATCTCTTCAAAATTCACTTTCAAAATTAATTAAGCAACAATCAAACATTTCTTTAAATGATAAAATAGCTTTTACGCACCATGATGTCATAATATGTTGTATTCAGGATATGAAGTTTTAAATTTGAATGCATTGATAATTATGTGTGTTGCTATTTTCATGTGAAGCGCTGTGAGGCCAGTTGCTTGCTGTGGTACTGGGCTATATAAATTATCTATTTATTATTATTGTTTTGTTGCTATTTTCATGTGAAGCGATGTGAGGTCAGTTGTTTGCTGTGGTACTGGGCTATATAAATTATCTATTTATTATTATTGTTTTGTTGCTATTTTCATGTGAAGCGCTGTGAGGCCAGTTGCTTGCTGTGGTACTGGGCTATATAAATTATCTATTTATTATTATTGTTTTGTTGCTATTTTCATGTGAAGCGCTGTGAGGTCAGTTGCATGCTGGGATACTGGGCTATATAAATTATCTATTTATTATTATTGTTTTGTTGCTATTTTCATGTGAAGCGATGTGAGGTCAGTTGTTTGCTGTGGTACTGGGCTATATAAATTATCTATTTATTATTATTGTTTTGTTGCTATTTTTATGTGAAGCGCTGTGAGGCCAGTTGCATGCTGGGGTACTGGGCTATATAAATTATCTATTTATTATTATTGTTCTGTTGTTATTGTTATTATTATTATTGTTCATGTAGACGGTACTGACCCTTGTGTTTGATAATATTTTATTGATGTCATTTCAGGAAGGAGTTGAGTGGATGACAAAAACGTGTAACAACAAAAAGAAATGAGAGTTACTCCCCCCCCCCAGTCGATGTCTGAACGTGAAAATGAGCGTTGCGGAAGTCAATAGGGACACAAATGTTAATTTTTGTTTAAATAATCAAAAGATTTGTAACATTCTTTTGACATTATTTTAGTCGTCTACATAATATGTTATGTTAAAATAATATAGCTTAAATAAATTTGCATAAAATTTTGGCATTTATTTAAATTAAGATTATAACTGAAGCTGATAATTGCACTAACGTATAACGTTTACTAATCACGGTGACTTGTAGATCTGACACATGTCAATTGTCAGTTTCCCATTATAAAAAAATGAAACTGTTTGAACCCTTTTCATTAGGCAACTTTTTGTTTGTTTGTAGGTGTGAGAGAGTATAATTTAATTGAAAAAATGTTGATAGCTTAAAATGATAAGTTAAAATTAAAATGAAGATGTGTGAAATGAGACTTGATATGCAGGCCCACATATCTTTGCAGTTTTTATTAATGTTTTCATGACACAAGTGTGTGCATTTTATCGTCATTTCCTTGACCAGTAATTTATAAACTAAATGCCCTGGTTAAACAATACTTCAGATAAAGAATAAATAACTAGAAGAGAAAAAAAAAGTTGAAAAACATTCATAAATGAAATATTTTCTTTCTATAATTCTATTTAAAGCACCAAACAATGTTCATAATTTTTATGCAGTTTATGCTGAGTAGCAGTATAAAATTACTTTTGGTGAATCTTAATGATACATTTTCTCAAATGTTTTGTTTCATTTCTGCTTTTGTTCAATTAAGAATAAAGTGTCCACATTTTATTACCATGCCCATGTAAACGTATACACTGGCTGGTTTTTGTCAACAAAGGTAAAAAGGGAAGACATTGATATGGGTTTTTATCAACAAGAATTCAGTTCATTGATTGAGTTCATGACATAGTCATTCGTGACTGAAAAAGTATGTTTTGTTTAAAAACTAATTTTTAAAAAAATATTTCAACAATTTAAATTTATAAATAGTCGAACATGTCTGTGTGCTTTATGAGATTGTATTTATAGTTGACATTCTTATACAAAGCGTTAGAAATTCAATCCTCTTTCCAAAACTAGTTACTTTATGTGTCATAATTGATAGTTTTTTTAAAAAAATGTTTTTTTAATCCTGCCAAGTAATAATACACCCCACAAGTATATCAGGGAATGAATCATTATTTTAGCATCATGTTCAAGAATTTACACACTATTATATTTTATTCGATAATTTACACATTTTCAGTTTATATAACATGTCCATTGATATAATAAAAACTTTTAAATTTATTTTGGAGCCCATGAAAAAGCAGGAGTAACCCCCCTTTTTTATTTTTACCTGACATCAATTAGTGATGATTGTTTCCTCTCAATAGGGAAGAGTTCTACTTTCGAAACTCTCTAACAAAATGTTTTTCTTTTAAAAATTGTTTGCTTCTTTACTAATGTGGGAAATATTTGTCAAAGTGAAATATATTGTTTTGGATTTTTACTCGATTATTTTATTTGTATATCTAACTGAGACAAAACTAATAAAACACTTTGCTGCATAGTTGGTTACATACTTAAAGTGGATGCAGAATATGTGCATTTATTTTATTTTATATAATTTGCAAATGAAATTTTCATTGACATTGGGTTGTAAAAAATTAGAAACTTAATAAAATCACTCCATCGATTTCACCCAACCTTATCATAAAAAGTATTGTCTAAATATAGATGCATGAAATCAATGTGCTGCACTTTGGCTACATTCAAATTTTAAACCAGTTTAATTTTAAACCAGTTTAATTTTACTGGTACTCATTGTTGTTTGAAATAATTGGATTCATAATTTTTAGCCAGGAGAAAATTTTGTGCTCATAATCTTTTTTGATGACTTTTACAAACATGTTGTTTGGTTAGATGTTTCATTCACAAGACATTTATAATATTTACACATTTGCCTGAAACACCTGTACGAAAAAAATTCTATTTCCGAATAAATAAATATTTGCAGACGTAAATTAAAAGTTTTATCCATTTCAAAATAAGATCTCTACTTTGTTTACTATTTTTTAAAATAATAAGTCGTATGGTCATTCAAATAATTCTTGACTGGAAACTATTGAACATAATACAGTGATGACTTTGTAAGCTGATAGACATTGACATAATACAGTGATGACTTTGTAAGCTGATAGACATTGACATAATACAGTGATGACTTTGTAAGCTGATAGACATTGACATATTACAGTGATGACTTTGTAAGCTGATAGACATTGACATAATACAGTGATGACTTTGTAAGCTGATTGACATTGACATAATACAGTGATGACTTTGTAAGCTGATAGACATTGACATAATACAGTGATGACTTTGTAAGCTGATAGACATTGACATAATACAGTGATGACTTTGTAAGCTGATAGACATTGACAAACTATGAACTCAATGTCACATCAACAACTCTTATACACATTGAAACCTTTCGAGAAACGACTTCATTTTCTCTTTTTGGGGGGATTTTTTTCACATCAATTATGAATTAGTATTTATTTATTTCATATTTTATGTTGTAATACTTTCTCAATTCATATATAGCTTCACCAGATGTATGGCTACTGTTCAGTAAGGTTCATCCTTCAATTATGCCGTCCTACATGACATTCCTTTACAGCATACGCAACATGAATAACTCTTTGAACAATTTAAAAATTTATAAATGTACAATATGTATACATCATTTTAATAAAAAAATTGATTCAAGATTCAAAACAATGTGCTTAAAATTGTGAAATAACAAACAAACTAATTTTTTTTAAAAAGAAAAAGCTATTTATATACATCTTTCTATTAACTTCTATTTCTATTCCACTTCAACAAATGCTTGTTATCTAAACCTTATATAAATACTGTTCTACGCAATTCACAATTGGATGCGCCAAATAACTGCATGCCATGAAAACAACCAATCATGATTTACTATTCAAAGCATGTGAACTAAACTATAAGTGGATGATATTCAATTATATTTAATAATAACATTGAGTTAAGAAATATAAGTTGACTTTTACATTTTTACAAATTAAAATTGTAAGTTTTTACATTCGTACATGATTAAGAAGTATACATAAATTTTGCACTTTCTCTGAAACATTTCTCTATTTTGTCATGCTCTGCAACTTTCTTTCAAAAACAAATGTGACATTTTTTTAAAAGTGAAAATTAAAAATCCTTTTTTTACACGCTTTTATTTAAGTCACAATGTTTGTATGTTGTATCCATCCTTCCTTCAAATCTTGAAACGTAAAATTAAACCACTTCTGATGGACCTAGAGATCTCAAAATTTTACCACAGATAGATCTTGGATGACAATGCATTGTATCAAAATTTCAGATCGATCGAATGTACCGTAATGAAATTAATCAATTTTTAGTTTATCTCTATTTATCACTATTTCGAAGGTATAGTCGTCTGCTAGAGTTGACCTCCACGGCTCACTGGTTTCACTCTAGCCCTCGTAAATTCCCGTGTTTACATCAAGGGCAGGGGAAATCAGCGCGTTTCAGTCTGTAAATGTTTGTAAATAAAATCGTGTCCTTTTTTAAAAAAGATTTTTTACATTTTACTTATTATTTGTTTTAACATGGGCTATGGTTTAAATTTTTGGTTACTTTAAAAAAAGCATGCACAATGTACTATTTGTTTCCTTATTTAGAACTAGAAAAATACCCGCACTCTGTAGCGGGAGTGTGCTGACTCTTTATCCAAGTATTAGTTGCTGGTTATTACAATTTTTATTTGCTAAGTTAAATTTCAGATTCGTCAATTTAGTTAAAATCTTATGAGAAACAGAGATATGCCATTTTACCGCGTGAGTTGTTTTCACTTAATGCAGTGCCTTTTAACATAACCTTACTATTTAAAAGATATGATTTATTAAATAATGATTCTTGCCGACCATAATAACTAAATTTACAATTTCATTCCCACTTGTACAAAATTAACATAACTTATAGGTTTTCCGAAAGAGCTCATACCACCCTCGTCACTCAAAAATTTAATATATAATTACGAAACTGCATCGTATCACAATTGTAAGTTATATAATATTTGTAACCACGTCTATGAGATAAAGAACATGTGGCACTATCCCTTTAAAAGGCAAAAGCTAAGTGACTCATAGCGCAAATAAACAAAATTATAAATGTACTTTCTAAAATAATTTTTTTTAAAAAAACCTGTCGTATTAAAATGATATAAAAAAATGTGCACACCATATTTAGACGATATAGAAAGCTGGCCGCATAAAATAAAGTCTTGTTATAAAGTAAATGTACTGGACCAAAATAACTCCTCCTTTTGACGTATTCACAATTGTTTTCACATGGAAATAATATTTAACATTTTTTATGTCTCTATATTTTACTATTTATATTTACGGTTTATAAGCAATGTTTATAATTTCAAAAAGGAATCATTTTTTTTGTTCCCTATTTCGGATAAGGCATCATATTTTGTAAATTATATTCAATGCACACACACACACCAGATTTTATATCTGTAAAATAAAATAAAAATGAAAAAAAAAGATTCAACCGTCTGTTCATAAGTGCATCTTAAAAATGATTAAAAGGCAATTTTAGAAATGGCCTATGCTATTCTGAATACAAAGGAATGAACATAAAAACATATTCAATTCGCAATTCATATTAATTAAGCGTTTTCAGGATCACTTCATTAAATTTAGTCAACTTTTGTTAATACGTTCGGTAGCGAAAGTTTATAATGTATAGTGTATATGAAGCTTAAGTAAACTGTTTTAAAGTGTAAGTTTATTTGACATAGGCCATCACTTTCAACATAAAATAAACTCGCTACATCTATGGTTTTTAATTAAATGTCGAGTTATGAATTAAATTTTTTTAAATCCCAATTTTATTCATTGCATGTAAAATATTAGCATAATGCATCGTGAAAATAATTGAAATAAAATAATTTAAAAGCATATCTAATATATAAAGCTCAGTTGATAATTTTATGTTTGTTTGTTTGTATCCATTAAAAAAAGGCCACTGCTTTTTTGACATTTTTCCAAAAGATCTCTGCCACTGTCGTCTCTAAAAAAGCTCTTATATATTTACGACACTGCATCGTAACACAATTGTTATTAATACAATATTTGCAACAGCGTCTATGAGATAAAGATAATAAAGATAAATAAAGAAATTAGGCTATATTCCTAATTTTTAAAAAAACAAACAAAACAAATCAATTTTATGTTAAAAACGCATGTGAAACCATGACAATAATTGATTTTAAAAATGACCTATATGTTAATCCATCATCAAAGGAATGAACATAACATATTAAATTCGCAATACAAAATAATTAAGCGTTTTCAGGATCACTTTATTTAGTTTAATCTACTTATGTTAATAGGTCCGGTAGCCTAAATTTAAATAGTTTGAAAAAAATACTGACACAATTATTACATAAATAGGTTTTTATTAAATGTCGAGTTATGGAACAGAAAATAATTAAAACAAATTTCGCAATTAAATTTAAACGTGTAAACAATTAAATCTAATGCATCGTGTGGCAGTTGTAATTAAATATGTTTACGTGATCTATCTAATATATAGAAAGTAACAGTAAAGAAAATGACAATTCTTTGTACTACACAGCTCAAATTATGAAGCGTACACGAAAATGTGCGCACCGTAATTAGACATTATAATATTTTTTGAATGCGCACCGCTGAAAATAAAGTATTGGGAAAAAAAAACGTCACCAAAAGTAACTCGCTTTGAACGGCATTTGAACGTCCGCGTAAATTTGTTCAATACAGAAATGAGGTTAAATTTTTTATTCTTTGTCTCTGCATTTTCTGATTATTTAATTTACGGCATTCGGGCAAAAGGGACAATTACAAAAACTAACTTAAAACCACCTTCAGGATAAAAGGAACCGTCCTGCCAAATTTGGTCCCCGTCCGTCATTGGTTTTTCCGTGATTGTCTAACAGAAAGTCGAAAAGTGAAACATACAAACATACAAACACCAACTGAGCTTTATATATTAGATAGCGCTAATTTGTAAGGCTTTTTAATTTATAAGGCTTTTTCGGCCATTGACGCTACATTATAATTGGAGTAGGATAGATCATTTTATTTATCTAGTACCCTGCTAGCCAGATTTTTTTTTACCTGGAACGACCCATGCTAAAATAAATTTACTGACTGAAGATGTTTTTATTTTAAAAAAGTTTTATTAATCTATTTTAAGATTCTTAGAAGATCAATAAATATAATAATGAAATTTTCATTTTTGATTTCCTTACTAGATGTTTGATTCTTAAGCGAGAAAATTTCATGTTGCCTCTTGCTGTGACAACCAATCAAGTACGGTGCTAGATAAACAAAATGGATGTATCCTACTCTACTCTGATTATGTAGCGTCAAGGGCCGAAAAAGCTTATACATTAAAAAGCCTTACAAATTAGCGCTATACTAGCTAAAATAAAACATATAAATGCATTTAATAAATTAAAAACGAAAGTTCTTACGAGAAAATTAAAATTCGCAGTGAAATAATATACGTGCTAAGACTGCAGGATTACCTTTTTACGTTACACCATTTCTAATGTAAAAATTCTTTATGACTATATGATGATTTTAGGTGAACTCAAATGTCGGCAAATGTCATCTAAACTGGGAAGAGAGGCAGTTCATTAAAAACCTAAAAGTAAAACCTTAAACCGCCTATCCTACATGGAAATTCTAAAGCACAATGCTGGAAATATTTTGGTGGCCTATTCTCTGCTAATGGGAGAAATGTAGACGAAGCTCGAGTTTATTGTCAGCTGTGTCTCAATGCTCAGCAGTCATTGGGTGACAAGGGTCACATTTCAAAAGTAACCAATTTCGCCGCAATTACATCAATTGGCAATATGAATCTTCAATTAAGTGTCGAGCACAATGTGTCAGTACAAAGTCAAGAAAAGTCAATAAAATTTTGGGATATTTCCGTAAGTATGGAGAAGGCAACAGTCAATGCCAGGCAACATCAAGTCATGAAATGACAAGAGATTTCGTTATCTGGTTCTGTAGAGATTTGCTCGCCTTTGAAAATGTGGCTAAAGATGGTTTTGTTGACTTCTTCAAAATTAATTGCCCATCTCTCAACATACAGGCACCTGTAACACTTGCTGGCACAGCCCTGGATGATGTTTACCTTAGTTTACGAATATTTCGTTATCAGCCGAAAATCAGCTGTAAATGTCAATTTACGCAGAAATCCGGCTAATCCGGATATCAGCCGAAAAATAATTTCAGCCAGCCGAAATGTTAAAATCCGGCTAATCCGGATATCAGCCGAAAAATTATGTCAGCCAGCCGAAATTTAAAAAAAATTTCGGCTGGCAGGTCTAAGGAGCGTCTGTAATATTAGATGTTACATGGGTAAGTTCAAGATTTTGAAGAGTCTTGTTATGGGACGTGCTTGGAATTATTGCGTGCCGTATCTTTTATGTGTCATTTTGTCCATGTATCTACTTGTTATCTCTTTCTTTCTCTTTCAGCTAAATCCAGAGGAATTATTTATAATTTTTTAAATTAATTCACTGGTTTCTCCCCCTTTCCCCGCGCCAACAACCCGTTTCCCTACCTCAATCATCAATAGTTATCTCCCATATGTTTTGGAAGTTCTCATTTATTTCCCCTGATCCCTGGAAAGAATAATTCAATTTAGCTCACATTTTCTGTATCTTCTCCTCCGTGTTTCTCTCATTGGTCTCTGATAGATAATTGAGTCTGTGGGTCGAACTCGAGACAAAACTTTACCATATTGAGTCTGTGGGTCGAACTCGAGACAAAACTTTACCATATTGAGTCCGTGGGTCGAACTCGAGACACAACTTTACCATATTGAGTCTGTGGGTCGAACTCGAGACAAAACTTTACCATATTGAGTCTGTGGGTCGAACTCGAGACAAAACTTTCCCATAGTTTTTCCCCCGATCAACGAATAGAACATTTAGGCTTACAGGTAAACAAAGTAAAGATTAACATTTTCAAGAAGAACAAATCACGATCTAAAATAGATTTCGGATTTTAACTATTTCTTGTTATTATTATGGCAAATAAATGCATCAATTCTTATATTTTAATTTTGTTAGAGTTATCCTTAATGCATTGTTTTATTTTGACATACTCTTGGTGGTACCGGCTGAACTTAACGTACTGTGCGTCGTCTTTATTGTGCAAGCCAGAGCCAGTACTTTTATACTGTGCTTTGACATACTGCATATATTGTCTATTAAATGGTTTATTACAAAATATAGTCTTTTAAATTGTGGAATACTGCAAATAGAAATGGCGAAGAAGAGAACAGAATATAGTCTATAAAAAGTTAAGTTTTTATTACAGTCTTTCAAATAATGAAGTGCTAAATATAGTCTATGAAATGAGGTCCTAACGCATATAATTAAAATAATTCTGGACAGCCCCATATGTTCAATAAAATACTGGACTCATTCTAGTTTTATAAACTATTGGTTGTTAGCAATGACACAAAATTGTACCAGTATGTGATACCAGAAAGTTGTTAGCAATGACACAAAATTGTACCAGTATGTGATACCAGAAAGCGACAAGCCTTTTAGTCATATTATAATTTTTACTCAAAATTTATTAGCTAATGTATTTTAATTATGGCTGTTAACGATTAATTTAAATTTAATCATTAATTTTTGAAAATATAAATAACACTGGAATGTCTCCTTTATCTGTCATCATTTAACAAACTACTCAAAAAGACAAGTGTGTTGACATTATTTGGTTCAAGTGATGAGCGGGTCTAATTGACAATATAATCAGCAGAGCTGAACAATCATTCACATGGAACTGAGGTAACTGGTATGCACAAAACGGTCTTTGCAAGGAATGACATTATCGGATATCTGTGTTCATTAAGTTTCCAACATTGTAGAGGGTTAATGGATTCAGGAACTTTAATCTGCATTTGTAAGGCTACGTTTATAGAGGCGGCGGGTTTCGGGAAATCCCACGCGCGAGTCGACTCGCGCGATGAATGTTTCTATTTTTGCTTTGCATGTGTTCATAGAGGACGCGGGTGTCTCGAGGCGACAAATTAACGGACCGGCGCGGGTAATTACCAGAACTAGTTGCTAGTTCTTGTTCCGCGTTGCCGCGCGGGACTGTGAATTCAAACAGATGGGCTTTGAATGTTTCTTCAGACTGTTAAATGTTCAATAATTCACCAACCACGACTTCGATTATGTCCATTCACAATATTAATTCCAGCATCTTGAATAAGTCGTTTAGCTTTTGAGATATCATTTTTGCTTCCAGATAATTCAATATAATTTCGACCAGATGAGCCACTGTCAGTAGAAAGCTTTATCTGAAAATCATTGTTTCTATCTATGTCTTTCATTCTGCTTAATACACAACCAATTGTTGTTCCTACTTCAGATGATTTCACACGAATGGTTTCAGACTCACTAGTACCATCTTTGTCTCTGCTATTATGGTCTTCGTTCCTTTTATCATATATGTGATTGTCAATAGTGGCTATAGTGTCAATAGTTTCTATTTGTGCTCTATTCAACTTTATTATTTTTCTATCATTCATGTCTTGGTTTTCATTCTTTCTCCATGGCTGATCAAAATTTCTTATTCTGGAATCAAAACTATATCTGCCTCTCCATGATCTTCTGCTTTGATTATAATCTCTATACATGTATATGGAATTGTGATTATATCTGTCTCTCCATGATTGTCTACTTTCATCATAATCTCTATGTCTGGAATTATGATTATATTTTTCTCTCCGTGCTTGTCTACCTTTGTTTTCAAAGTGATATTGTCTTGATCTTTCTTCTGTTTTCTTTCTTTTAGGACTGCCATTAGGTGACACCCTATTTGGTTGTCCTTTATTGTTGTAACACTGCTTTACCATATGTCCTGGCTTGTTACAGTACCAGCAAATAGTTTGTTGCCTTGGTTTGGCAAACTCTGGTTTCTCATACCTTGCCTTTTTTTCTTGACTTTTAATTTGTATTGCTGCAAAAATATCTTGTCTTTTGTCCATTTCCAAAAATTGCAATTATCAAACTCTTCACACCATGAATGGATACGACTTAAGTTCCTTTATTTATAATTCACACTGACACATTTGTTAATAGTCCATAGCTTTTTCTAGTTCAAGGTTATGTTTACAAATATTTCCTGGAATCAACCACACCTGTGAGCTTGGTGACGTAGTTCACTGCGTGTCGTCTGGTTTTTTCACGCTTTTACTATAAACACCAACCGCGCGAGTGATTAGGCGCGGTTTTCTACCAGCTCGCGGCAACCCGCCTACCCGCCGCCTCTATAAACGTAGCCTAGCGCAGTAATTCATCAGAAGAGCTGTCGTCATTTTGTCTCTGAGTCAGAATCCATTATTGCCATATTAGCTTAGGGGTCGT
Organism: Ampullaceana balthica; assembly: GCA_944989445.1. Taxonomy (NCBI): domain Eukaryota; kingdom Metazoa; phylum Mollusca; class Gastropoda; family Lymnaeidae; genus Ampullaceana; species Ampullaceana balthica. The sequence continues at coordinate 243,362 of CALYLW010000976.1, forward strand.
CAATAAATTATGTTACGCTATTTTTTGACCCATTTTAAACTCCCCCTCCCCCTGTCACAAATATCCGACCCCCACCCCCAGTACGTCACACTTTCGAACAAAAATATGTTTATTAACAAAATTCATAAAAATTTAATTTAAAACACCGTGACGTCACACATGGCTGGGACCCCCTCCCCCTGTCACACTTTCTTACACCCCTCCCCCCATCTGGAGCGTGTCGTACTTTATGGACGGCCCATTATCTTATCTTATCTGTTGCAGAAGCTCATTCCATACAGAAGATTATTGAGTGCTACGCTTATCTATCGTTAGTGATTGTGTTTAGTCCTGCATTTTCATTAGAGATTTAAATGTTGACAAAGTGATAGTTTTCCTGATTTCTTCAGGCAACCCATTCCACGACCAAATTCCAGACGGGAAGAACGAACATTTGTATGTGTTTGTTCTTGCACACGGAATAATAAAGGTGTCATAGGTGAGGTCCGAACCACCCGCACCCCTAGCGTCGCCTGTGACTCTTCTTTAAACTAGGGCTGTTATCAATTAATTTAATTTTAATCGTTAACTTTTGAAAAATTATCGATTAATTAATCGATAATTTCGATTAAAACCAAAAATAGAAATTTATGGCGTCATTAAACTGAACATTTCTCACGGACATTGAAAATTAAGAATATTTTAAACTAAATTTCATGACAATGTGTTGATACTTGATTTGTGCTGAAGGTGGTACGTCAGCAATGTATTTGATCCTTTAAAAGAGAATTGTTATGGCAATGAACACCGTATACGTTTTCATCATCTTCGACTTTGCCATCCGCAGTTAGCTTAAAACCAACATATTTGCTCAACTTTCTAGTTAAATGTTTAAATTTAACTGCGCTGATGCTGTCAGCAGGGCCGTCTTAACGCATAGGCCTGTAGGGCATTTGCCCGGGGGCCCACGAGCATATGGGCCCCATGGGAATATGTTTATTTATATATATTATATATATTCATTTTTTATTCCTGCGGGGGAAGGGCCCAACACTATTTCTTTACCCGGGAGCCCAAAATGGTGTAAAGACGGCTCTGGCTGTCAGCCATTTTTTAGTTGACGTCTGCCGGTCAACATATATTAATAAAATAAATTTTAATATTACGCGGGAGATGTTTGTACGTAAAAAAATATATATAAATTATTATTAATTATTAATAATTTAATATTTATTACTAAAAAATTTTTAAAATATTATAAATATTTTTTTAATTTAAATGGAATTTCTATCGATTAAAATGATTTTAATCGATATTTAATAGATAAAATTTTTAACGATTAATCGAGAAATTAATCGATAATTTCCGCAGCCCTACTTTAAACACAAAATCTGTGAGTTCATGTTATTTAAAGTAATAGTTAAACCACGTCAAAACTTCATTTCTTGGGAAAACCCCAAAATAATCAACAAATCGGATTTTCCCAAAAAATATTTAGTGAAGAACAGTTCTTCTCCAACTTTTTGGTTTCGGCGGACCATCTTATCTTATCTTACCTTATCTATACAGACGCTCCTTCTATACAGAAGATTAATGCGTCCACAGACCATGACAGATGATCTGTTGGAAAGTGATGCAGCGTTCACAGGCCACGGCTTTGAGGGTTCCACGCATTACCCAGCCGCCTAACTAGTGTTCGGAGCTGGGTGACTCAGGGACGCCTTAGTCTTAGGCCCCGGGAACAAGTCCTTGCATTCGCACGGATTCGAACCCGTGACCATCGGTACGCCAGTCGAGAGCGCTGCCACTCGACCACTGCGTCCCCAGCAGGGATTTTTTCATTTCTCTAAGGACCGGTGCACTTTTTTACCAGTACTGACGTGGTAGCGAAATTTAATTGATTTTTTTTATTTGTTTCATTTTATATACTATTTCCGAAAAAAATTGACACATTCTTTAGGGTTAGGATTAATGGTTAAAAATGAAGAATAGTAGTAGTAGTTAAATTGTTCTGCCCTTTCTTGATAATTTCTGTGGACCGGCGGCGGATGACCTACGGACCGGCACCGGTCCCCGGACCACCACTTTGAGAAGCACTGGTGTAGAAGGCATAATGTTTTCGGCATATGAATATTACCTGACACTGACATGTCTGGTGGAAAAAAAAGCGAGTGATTATTCACACAGCTGTGGAATATTGTCTAGCTTTATTCACGAATTACGCATGCGCATTAGTGTACATTTAAAATACTTGATTGCTAGACATAAGATCACTTGGTTCTTGTTTTCAATACCTTGGACGTCTTGCGTAAAATTGAAAATTTATTGAAATTTGGCTAGCGTCAGGGTATTTTCGTATTTATTTTAAAATTAAAATGTCCCTGAGCTGGTAGGGTTATTTTTAACTAACGGGTCAAAGAAAATAAAATCCCGTTATTATATGTTACTGATACAGTAATCGCCATTTTGTTGGTGACTTCAGACTTTTGTAGAGAATAGACTGGTTACAAAAGGTAGGATATTGTTCGTTATAGTAAAAATTGTATTTTTGTTTCTATAACATTGTACTTTTTTTTTAAAATTCTTGATTTGGGTAGAGAGCAGAGGCGTCGCTAGTGTTCGTGCTCTACACATTTCTCTGTTACCCTGATGATGTTCCAGGCAGAGGCGTCGCTAGTGTTCGTGCTCTACACATTTCTCTGTTACCCTGATGATGTTCCAGACAGAGGCGTCGCTAGTGTTGGTGCTCTACACATTTCTCTGTTACCCTGATGATGTTCAAGGCAGAGGCGTCGCTAGTGTTGGTGCTCTACACATTTCTCTGTTACCCTGATGATGTTCCAGACAGAGGCGTCGCTAGTGTTGGTGCTCTACACATTTCTCTGTTACCCTGATGATGTTCCAGGCAGAGGCGTCGCTAGTGTTGGTGCTCTACACATTTCTCTGTTACCCTGATGATGTTCCAGACAGAGGCGTCGCTAGTGTTGGTGCTCTACACATTTCTCTGTTACCCTGATGATGTTCAAGGCAGAAGACTCAAAAAGTTACAAACTGATGCTAAATGTCGCAGCATCAACATCTTTCTCTAATTGTCTTTTACCGTCAATTGGATAAAGAGAAACTCCAAGGGATTAAATCATTTGCTAAGAAAATTCTCAGTTTTTTGGTTCGATATATTTGTGTGAGCAGACATTCTAAGTTATTAAATTTAACAAGAACCGTGTGAAGACCAGAATAAAAGACTTTCACCTGCGTGATATCATAGGTATCAAAACCAGTAGCATTAAGTCTGACCTCTGACCTAACCTATTTACTGCATTGCGTGATATCATAGGTATCAAAACCAGTAGCATTAAGCCTGACCTTTGACCTCACCTATTTACTGCATTCAAGATCTCAGTTTCACCCTTCATATTATAATTGTGTAATATAAACTTCTCAACCTATGTCGTTTTTGTTTATTATTTTAATCCGGCCCCAGAATATCTTTACTTCTACGAATATGGCCCGCCATGCAAAAATTCAACTGATTCAACTATTCTAATATTTATCATTAATGAATAAATACACCCAACATGGCATTTGAACTTGTCATTATTCCAAAGATTAATTGTTATGATTTTGATTAATAGTCTCTGAACAAGCAACTCTCTTTCAATTTCTTTGGTAGCTAATTTATGTTTTGCCAAAGGCGTCAGTAAGGGGTACGGACCAAAGGCGTCACTAGGGGGTACGGACCAAAGGCGTCACTAGGGGGTACGGACCAAAGGCGTCACTAGGGAGTACGGACCAAAGGCGTCACTAGGGGGTACGGACCAAAGGCGTCACTATGGGGTACGGACTAAAAGCGTCACTAGGGGGTACGGACCAAAGGCGTCACTAGGGGGTATGGACCAAAGGCGTCACTAGGGGGTACGGACCCCATCGGGTGACAACATAAAAAGATGTGAAACCAAATTTAAATATTGCATGTTTACGTTATTAGACACGGGCACACTCGGAATTGGTCTTTAGGGTAAGTAGTGACATGGTGGCATGATGGGCTACGTTATTAGACACGGGCAGTAAGGAATTGGTCATTAGGGTAAGTAGTGACATGATGGGCTACGTTATTAGACACGGGCAGTAAGGAATTGGTCTTTAGGGTAAGTAGTGACATGGTGACATGATGGGCTACGTTATTAGACACGGGCAGTAAGGAATTGGTCTTTAGGGTAAGTAGTGACATGGTGGCATGATGGGCTACGTTATTAGACACGGGCAGTAAGGTATTGGTCTTTAGGGTAAGTAGTGACATGATGGGCTACGTTATTAGACACGGGCAGTAAGGAATTGGTCTTTAGGGTAAGTAGTGACATGATGGGCTACGTTATTAGACACGGGCAGTAAGGTATTGGTCTTTAGGGTAAGTAGTGACATGGTGGGCTACGTCATTAGACACGGGCAGTAAGTAATTGGTCTTTAGGTTAAGTAGTGACATGATGGGCTACGTTATTAGGCACGGGCAGTAAGGAATTGGTCTTAGGGTAAGTAGTGACATGTTGACATGATGGGCTACGTTATTAGACACGGGCAGTAAGGAATTGGTCTTTAGGGTAAGTAGTGACATGGTGACATGATTGGCTACAGCAATAGTTGACAACAACTCTAGGGACGCCTCTGTGTGGTAAGTCGGTACAGGGTGACCTCATGAGCTACCAGTACTACCACACTGGATGACAACAATCCTAGCGACGCCTCTGTGTGGTAAGTTGTGAGGGGGTATTAACATGAGCCACCACAATGGGTAACACCAACCCTATTGACGCCTTTGTGTGGTAAGTCATTAAGGGGTGACAACATGAGCTACCACACTGGATGAAACCAACCCCAGTTACACCTCTTTGTGGTAAGTCGTAAGGGAGTGACAACATGAGCTACCACACTGGATGAAACCAACCCTAGTGACAACTCTTTGTGGTAAGTCGCGAGGGTGTGACAACATGAGCTACCACACTGGATGAAACCAACCCTAGTGACACCTCTTTGTGGTAAGTCGTGAGGGTGTGACAACATGAGCTACCACACTGAATGAAACCAACCCCAGTGACACCTCTTTGTGGTAAGTCGTAAGGGAGTGACAACATGAGCTACCACACTGGATGAAACCAACCCTAGTGACACCTCTTTGTGGTAAGTCGTGAGGGTGTGACATTAGTGACAACATGAGCTACCACACTGGATGAAACCAACCCCAGTGACACCTCTTTGTGGTAAGTCGTGAGGGTGTGACAACATGAGCTACCAAACTGGATGAAACCAACCCTAGTGACACCTCTTTGTGGTAAGTCGTAAGGGTGTGACAACATAAGCTACCACACTGGATGAAACCAACCCCAGTGACACCTCTTTATTGTAAGTCGTAAGGGTGTGACAACATGAGCTACCACACTGAATGAAACCAACCCCAGTGACACCTCTTTATTGTAAGTCGTGAGGGTGTGACAACATGAGCTACCACACTGGATGAAACCAACCCTAGTGACACCTCTTTGTGGTAAGTCGTGAGGGTGTGACATTAGTGACAACATGAGCTACCACACTGGATGAAACCAACCCTAGTGACACCTCTTTGTGGTAAGTCGTGAGGGTGTGACATTAGTGACAACATGAGCTACCACACTGGATGAAACCAACCCTAGTGACACCTCTTTGTGGTAAGTCGTAAGGGTGTGACAACATAAGCTACCACACTGGATGAAACCAACCCCAGTGACACCTCTTTATTGTAAGTCGTAAGGGTGTGACAACATGAGCTACCACACTGGATGAAACCAACCTCAGTGACACCTCTTTGTGGTAAGTCGTAAGGGTTTGACAACATGAGCTACCACACTGGATGAAACCAACCTCAGTGACACCTCTTTGTGGTAAGTCGTAAGGGTTTGACAACATGAGCTACCACACTGGATGAAACCAACCCCAGTGACACCTCTTTGTGGTAAGTCGTAAGGGTGTGACAACATGAGCTACCACACTGGATGAAACCAACCCCCGTGACACCTCTTTATTGTAAGTCGTAAGGGTGTGACAACATGAGCTACCACACTGGATGAAACCAACCTCAGTGACACCTCTTTGTGGTAAGTCGTAAGGGTGTGACAACATGAGCTACCACACTGGATGAAACCAACCCCTGTGACACCTCTTTGTGGTAAGTCGTGAGGGTGTGACAACATGAGCTACCACGCTGGATAAAACCAACCCTAGTGACACCTCTTTGTGGTAAGTCGTGAGGGTGTGACAACATGAGCTACCACACTGGATGAAACCAACCCCAGTGACACCTCTTTATTGTAAGTCGTAAGGGTGTGACAACATGAGCTACCACACTGGATGAAACCAACCTCAGTGACACCTCTTTGTGGTAAGTCGTAAGGGTGTGACAACATGAGCTACCACCCTGGATGAAACCAATTCCAGTGACACCTCTTTGTGGTAAGTCGTGAGGGTGTGACAACATGAGCTACCACACTGGATGAAACCAACCCCAGTGACACCTCTTCGTGGTAAGTCGTGAGGGTGTGACAACATGAGCTACCACACTGGATGAAACCAACCCCAGTGACACCTCTTTGTGGTAAGTCGTGAGGGTGTCACATTAGTGACAACATGAGCTACCACACTGGATGAAACCAACCCCAGTGACACCTCTTTGTGGTAAGTCGTAAGGGTGTGACAACATGAGCTACCACACTGGATGAAACCAACCCTAGTGACGCCTCTTTATTGTAAGTCGTGAGGGTGTGACAACATGAGCTACCACACTGGATGAAACCAACCCCAGTGACACCTCTTTGTGGTAAGTCGTGAGGGTGTGACAACATGAGCTACCACACTGGATGAAACCAACCCCAGTGACACCTCTTTGTGGTAAGTCGTGAGGGTGTCACATTAGTGACAACATGAGCTACCACACTGGATGAAACCAACCCCAGTGACACCTCTTTATTGTAAGTCGTAAGGGTGTGACAACATGAGCTACCACACTGGATGAAACCAACCCCAGTGACACCTCTTTATTGTAAGTCGTAAGGGTGTGACAACATGAGCTACCACACTGGATGAAACCAACCCCAGTGACACCTCTTTGTGGTAAGTCGTAAGGGTGTGACAACATGAGCTACCACACTGGATGAAACCAACCCTAGTGACGCCTCTTTGTGGTAAGTCGTGAGGGTGTTACAACATGAGCTACCACACTGGATGAAACCAACCCTAGTGACGCCTCTTTGTGGTAAGTCGTGAGGGTGTTACAACATGAGCTACCACACTGGATGAAACCAACCCTAGTTACGCCTCTATGTCGTTGGAAGAGTTCATGACAGATGCTGGTTTCTAGTTAAAGTTCGATGCTTTGATTTTATGGACTTCATTGTGGAGTGAAAAGAATCACATAAATATGGTTTAACGAAAATTTATTCATGCCGTCAACAAGCGCTATGGGTTTGAGAATATTTATACATGCCGGCAACTAGCACTCTGGGGTTGAGAATATTTTACTTCACACAAACTTCCAAAAATCCCTGACTGATTAGGATAATTATAGGCTTTTATTTCAAATACATGTTAGTAATGACGTCATATCGGTTTCATTTGATCTCGTCTTCGGTTATATCGACGATTTTTGAAAACTCCAAGACCGACGACATAAAAGAGTTCGTGTGTCTTTGTATCAATACTGCCACAATACGTTATTTACATTTCCCGCCCCGAGAAATTATCATTATCAAATCCAAAAATATATTTCCAAATAGTTATAAAGATAAATGAGATTAAATAAATTATAACTACACAGAAGACTTTAAAAGTTAAAGTTTAATTACTTATACATGCGTACGTTTATGTGGAATATCAATAGCGTGCATAGTATGAGCAAAATAATAAAAATATTTGTAGCCTATCTGTATATTAACTAAGATGTATTTATACTAGGGCTGCCGAAATTAATTTCTCGATTAATCGTTAAAAATGTTAACGATTAAAAATCTTTTTAACGATTAATCGACCCATCACTTATAAATGTATTGGAAGTCAAAAAGTAAAATATTCTGACCGATAAATATAAACTAATTTTCAGACGATTACACGAACATTTTGGTTTTAAACTATTGACTGACTTGAATGTTCAAAGTGTTGATGAAGGTTATTGTCTCCATTGAGTGAAATAGTTTGCCTACCATGCCGTGTTCCCTCTCAGTCTAATCTTCGTTGGTATGTGTGCAAAGTTTAAAAAAATCGTGTTCAAAGTTACACAACCTCTATTTTGTGTGCAATATTTTACAAAATTTGCTGCGCTGTGATTTTAATCTCCTGCGTGGTCGGTTAAATATCGGCGCAGCCGCGCTGCTTAAATCGAACATTGCTACCATGGTTCTAACACTTCACTTACATATCACCTGCAGACGAAACATCCACTACAGTATCGGAAACTTCAGCTGAGACAATCTAAAGCTATGTGAACGATTGTTCAGCTCGGCTGGTTATATTGTCAATAAGACACGCTCATTACTTGAACCAAATAATGTCAATACACTTGTCTGTTGCGTTTTTTGTTAAAATATGTCATATGAATAAGACATTCCAGTGTTATTCGATTTTTGACAAGTATTTTAATAAATGTTACATTAATTATGGCTTTAATCGAAATTAACGATTCATTAATCATTAATTTTTCATAAGTTAGCGATTAAATTAAAATTAATCGGTAACAGCTTTAATTTATACAGATGTATATCTACACGAACATATTTCCTGATATATATCTATATGTTTTTCAAAAAATTTATGGGGGAATATCCCAATAATATCAGTTTACCTGATCAATTTCTTTTGATATATTCAATATGAATATCATTTTAAAATAGGCTACTTTAATTAAGAGATTATTATATAATCCCGTATATTTTTAATCATTATAACCTGTTATAATACTAAAGCTTAACTTAACAAAATGTTTAATATAATTATAAAATTCAATGCTTAAAATATAATCCACATTAAATCCCCAGGTAATTGTTTCTGACTGGTATAAAATATAATCCACATTAAATCCCCAGGTAATTGTCTCTGACTGGTATAAAATATAATCCACATTAAATCACCAGGTAATTGTCTCTGACTGGTATAAAATATAATCCACATTAAATCACCAGGTAATTGTCTCTGACTGGTATAAAATATAATCCCCATTAAATCACCAGGTAATTGTCTCTGACTGGTATAAAATATAATCCACATTAAATCACCAGGTAATTGTCTCTGACTGGTATAAAATATAATCCACATTAAATCACCAGGTAATTGCCTCTGACTGGTATAAAATATAATCCACATTAAATCACCAGGTAATTGTCTCTGATTGGTATAAGTGAATCTTCCAGTTATTTAACTTTGATCAAGAATTATGGAGGTGAGTACCTTATGTAGCTAAGACGGTTTTTAAATATTTTATTAAATTGAAAAAATGCTTTGAATTAAAACAAAACAAATATATGTTAAACATAGTTTAAACAATTTTAACATTCATCTACATCAATACTGTCAGCATTCAGACCAAATTAAATTCTAACTGCTAAAGAGGTAATATTTTATTATTTTTCAAATTTTGTTTATTCTCTTATTTTTTTAAATCTACAAACAGTTATCATTATTTATTAATATTGTAGTTTTTTTCTTAACTGAACAACCGTAGATCAAGAATTTAAAACAAATATCTGTAAAGATAATTTTTTTAAACACTCTATAGGATTATAAAATGTAAATTATCTCAAAAAGAAAAGCAAAGTTCTTTTATCAAAAGCAGAGAGGAAATAATAGAGTAAAATATTGTAAATTTTAATTGTATTGATCAAGATGTATTTATTGATGAAGAAGCATGACTTACTCTTAAAGCTGTATAACAAAAAAAAACATCAAAAAGACAGTTGAGACTAATTGAAATTATTGTTAATAAACTAATGTATACATAATATATTTAGTCACAATCAATACAAGACAATATAATTTTATCTTTTTTTTAAAAACAGTTTCACAAAGATATTTCTGTGTTTCTTTTAAGTTATTCAATTTAAGTTGATAAAGTTAATGTAAAACATTTTCTTCAAAATATGGGAAGGAGACCTGTGTTCTTTTTATTGTAAAATGTAATGTCATAATCTAAAATATGGATCACATTTAAGTATTACTAATAATAATTAATTAAGACATTATAAAGATGTCATTGAGTGTTACATAGAAAATGACAGTGATAAAATATAAAATATAGAGGTGTCAGATTATATAAGGGATTTAGACAATAAATTATCTCGATGAGAAAAGCAAATCTCTTATTAGTAGTAGACAAGAGATACAGGATTGAAAACTGTACATATATGTTGTATCAAAGTGTATTGATGCTTTAAAATAAATAGATCAATTCAATGTTTACGTATAAAGAAATAAGTTTTCATAAAGAAATTTAAAACAAGGCACAGCATATTATATTATACTGAACCAATGAATTATAATATGGTAGGAATAAGGATAATATTTCATGACCCTATTTTATTATGTTTCAATTTTTCTTTCATTCCAGGAACAGGCTTGTTTTAATATCAATAGTTGTATAACTGAATTTTATATTATTACACAATAATAAGGGAAAAAAAACAGTTACAAATAAATATTACTTTACTTTCTTTTAATTGAAAATTATGTTAATTTAAACCATTTATTATTAAATAGGTTTTATAAAAATTTATGAAGCAAAACAAAACTTAAAAAGAATTATAATTCATGACATTGTAAGAATGTTCTAGAAGTATTAAATCAAAGAAAAAGTCTGATTAGTGGGTTTCATTAAAATATTATTTTTTTAAAAAATAATTCATTATAGCATTATATATAATATATGTCATTTGAGTGTTAAATAGAAGATGACATTGATAAAATATAACATTATAATGATGTCAGCTTAATTAAGTTATGTTGATAAAATAATGCACATTAAAGAAATAAGTATAAGCTTTACTTACATTTAAATTGTTGGAAAAAATGAGAAACACAATATCTAAGGTGACAAAATACTTTATGATATTTTTAAAGCTAAACAAAATGTCCATTTTCTCCAGTACTTGTTACAGGAACAGGATAAAAATAGCAATTACAACAAAAAAAGTTTAATATTAAAATTTATATGTAAATAATCTAAATAATATAGTAAGCTCTGTTCTATATTCTGAGACTTAGTACTTTTTAAATCCTTTATATTAACTCGTGGTGTCTGCGGCGGACCGACCTTGTCGCCAAAACTTTTGATCGATTTTTAACCCACTTGCTCGCAAGATAGCGAGCTGAAAGTTTGCAGGCAGTTTCGTACCGATGATAAAAACAATGTATCAAAATTTCAGATCGATCGCATGTACCGTAATTAAATTATTGATTTTTTAGATTATTTTATTTATTCCTATGTATCATGCTATTTTTTGAGATAGAGCGTCGCGGTGCGTATTATATTGAACAACCTTTCTGTCGCGCAACAAGGTGCGTATTTTATTGACAGCTCTTTTTATAAACATATTTCTGATCGGTGCGCATTATATTAAACATGTTTTACTACTCAACTGCAATTTTGTATTTCTGGATGGTCTGGCGCTGCGTATTATAATGAACAGTTAAAATGAACATTCTTTTAGTTACTTCTCGTACATAAAGGATTTATAGTAAAAAACTTGGTTTTTTACGGGTTTTTCTTATTTATAAAATAATTTTTATTATTTTAATAGCAAATGTCAAACGTATTGTATCTGTATGCAGACATTCACGACTGTGACTTTGATAACTCAATACTTGTCAATTGTCTTTAACTTATAACTAAAGGCAGTATCAATAGTCTCAAAAGGCTATATCGTATAGTCTACAGAGTTTGTGTATTAAATATACTCTATAAAATTTATTTATTTGATTTTTAAATAGCTTTCATTATTGTTTTTATTTTAAAAGTAACACTTTCACAGACTTGGCATTCTTCACAGTTCAGTAAATTAAATTACAAATTACTAAATTACATTGTCTGATTTCGATTCTATGACTATGTCGAGAGTCTCGGCAGAATGGTAGTAGCTATACCGCATCAGAAATAGTAGCATAGTTAATACGTTTCGCTATTTGTGTGCAATTAATTAAAAGTATTTCTAATATATTTAATAAATTTAGTTTAAGTGACAAGCCTGTTTGTCAGCTTACAATCATGCGCGTCATGTATCCATAGTAACTAATAAAAACGTCGGAATCAGATAAAATTTAAGAAAATAATAATAAAAAACATTTAATGAAATTAATTTTTAGTTGTTATTTTCATTAAAATTGTCAATGCTATGTTAAAATATTTTAAAAGCAACATATTAATTAAAGATATTTATACACTAAGGGGATGTATTATTATTTTTATTATTTTTTAATGTTTAAGTCCGCTAAAAATTTTCCTGATGCTTTTTTAGTAATTGTATAATAATTTTAGATCACATAATTCAAATGTTCGTGCGATTACCATTAAAAATAATTAATTTATAACCTTTTAAAATTTGTTTAAAAATAATTTATTTATAACTAAAATTGTTCCAATAATTTTAATACTTGTCTATTAAAAAATAATATATATTTTTTATACTTTAAAATGCATAAATTTGTTTTAATGAAAGATTGAATTTTAAGTACTCATAATTCGTAGTACTAGTATTGAAGTATTGATATGGCCCATCTATTAAATAATTATTGCAGACGACAGACGAATCTTTTGATCATTCCAAGGAAGATATTCACTAGCTGACATAACTTGAAACTCTTTTGACCGTACTTACCGTTTTTATTTAATTTTAACTGAGCAGATGTCTAGCAATGTGTACACACAGCTTTTATTTTATTTATTTTAAATAATTGATTAGCGTAATTGTAAAAATTATTAAAAGTTGACATCTGTCTGAACAGTTTCTGCTACAGTTAGTCAGCTAAAACTAGCGAAATTTAATAACACAGCCCTTTTCTCGTGCGCTTATGTACTCACATTGTCGATAAATGGGACAAATATGAACAAGGGTCTATCAAATAAAAATATTTTTTTTTAAATCGAACATAAATATGTATACACTTTTTTTAAATTAATAAAATAGTTATTTTGCAATTTTTTTATAATTGTTTAATTAAATTCTTTTTTTCTATTTTCAGAGTTTCAATGAGTTACAAAACAGGAAGCGTCCGAGAGAGAGAGAGAGCGTCGAAGAGAGAAAAAGTAAGAGAGCGACAGACAGAGAGAGAGAGATAAAGTATCAAAAGAGAGAGTGAAAGAGAAAGCGTCAAAAGAGAGAAAAAGAGAGAGAGAGAGTGAGAAAGCGTCCTAATAAGATAAATAATGTGTAAGAGAGTAAAAGAGAGACACAGACAGTGACAAAGAGATCAACAGAGGGAGAGAGATTGAGAATAAAACTGATATAGATATAGCATATGACAGAAAAATAGAAATAAGTATTTAGAATACAAGAGTTAATTTAGAATTGATTTTATTAATATATCAAATAACTACCTTATTCAGAATATTGCCAAGAGCACATCCACAGTGAATTTGACATACATGACGGACAACCAGATGTCAAAGATGGCAGGTGTGACAAGAAAGATCAATCAAGTTTTTGCTCAGGTAATATTATGTTGATATAAATTTGCTTGATGTACAACATATAATGAAAACTTTCTTGAACATTTTCAATTATCCCAGTTGAATTGAAATAGAGAGAGAGAGAGAGAGAGAGAAAGATGAGATGAGAGAAAGTGAGAGAGAGAGAGAGAGAGAGAGAAAGAGAGAAAGATGTGTTAGAAAGACATGAATCATTATAATATTGTCTTATTGTAAATATAACATATTTGATTTATATCATAATTAGATCATCTTAAAGAACAAAGCCAAGAAAAAAATAAACCAGATGACAGTCAAGAAGATGACACAGAGGAGAGCCGGGAAGATGACACAGATGACAGCCGGGAAGATGACACAGATGACAGACTGGAAGATGACACAAATGACAGTCAAGAAGATGACACAGATGACAGTCAGAAGATGACATAAATGACAGTCAGGTTGCTGAGCCAAATGTCAAATGCAACAAGAAGGATCTTTCAGATATTTTCTGTGGTAAATCTCCTTTTATATATTTGTTGATATATAACAATACAACAGTTTAATTTCAACGCTATCATTGTTGTATCCAACATTCTATATCCACGTTTATTGGATGTTGATATATAACAATACAACAGTTTAATTTCAACGGCTATCATTGTTGTATCCAACATTCTATATCCACGTTTATTGGATGTTGATATAATTTTTAACATTTTACTTTTTTGACACTTTCTATGATTTAAACAAAAATGTCTCATAATTCATAATAGAAATTAATCTTTGAATCTATTGAAATGAAATAATAGACTAAATGAAATCTATTTCAATAGAGATAATAGAAGAGAGACAGGTGTAAACATGGACTAAAATGTACTTTCTTTGATGACCTTGTCAGGTACACATGAAACCCAGGTGTCAGAAGGAGGAGAAGCAGATCTACACAAACATCTTGTTGGCTGTAAGAAGAATCCAGGTCACAAACAGTTTATACCTGTCAACGATTTTAACATCAATCACCTGCCTGAAGGTTACCATGACAACCTCCTAGTTGAGTACATCAAAGCTACAGCTGACCTCACTGTCAGGGTAGATGTTAAAATGACCAGTACAGAGAGACCAGAGTTTTGGCCAAACACCAAACAACCATATGCATTTTATAACATGAGAGGAAGTGACGTCATGAGAGTAGGGACTGGGAAGGTGACGTATGTAAACATTGGATACAACAAGGGAACTTGTCAATGTCACAAGTGTCAACACTCGGACACACCCAGCACAGTGTGGGGGGAGGTAAGGATGTACACGGCCACACACGTGGTGTTTGATGACCTTGAGGCGAGACACACCACGTGTAGATTGTTCTATGATAGACAAGATAGTCCACTGGTCACTCTTGATGGCTGGACGGTGGATGGTGCAAACATTGAGGAAGACAGGTGTGAGTTGAAATGTGTGACATGTGACGTAGATTTACTGAACAAACTGAACAAGATGGGGACCACTGGTGTGATCTATGGAAGAAAGTAAACAACAAATACGAGAGATGTGGAGACAAGTTGACATTGATAGTATCACATCCACATGGATGTCCTAAACAGATCTCTGTAGGACACTGGATAGACAGGTACAAGGTGAGTGATTATGTAGGACCAAGTACACGTACACAACATGTACATGTCCAGGCAGTAGTGGGGCTCATGTCCACCCACTGGGGTATGATGGTGTTGTCTGGCCGTATGACCATGTCCACAGTGGGGTCAACTCTGAGGGAAGAAATTTTAGTGGCACTGGTGTGGACTGGTAGCTAATATCTATAATGTAAACAATGTTATAATATTTTATATACTTTATACAAACTTGTATCAACTGTTGATTGTTGTAGTAGACAACACCCTCTACCACGCCCCATGTACACCACAACACCACGCCCCATGTACACCACAACACAACGCCCCATGTACACCACAACACCACGCCCCATGTGCGCCCTAACCACCAGTGTCGGCACCCTACCTCCTACATTCCCATGAACTTATGAATTATTACTAGAAAATGTTTTTATTGTTTACATTTTGACTTGATACAAACTGGTATCAAATGGACACTATTTTAATAAATCTTGACCACTACCACATTTAATGCATCCACCTCTCTACCATTGTCAGCACCCTCAACAACAAAGTCGGCACCCCTACCATCAGTGTCGGATCCCTTACCCTTAATTTACCCATTTCATGTACTTATAACCTGTTAATATCAAATACATATTTTGTTTGAAAATCCATTTTTTTAAATAACTTGTACCAAATGTTAATGACTATAAAATACAACACAGTCTATCACACCCCATGTGCGCCCCAGTCTATCACGCCCCATGTGCGCCACTAGTACCAGTATTTCAAACCCACCTCCAACTATGAAATTGTTTTTTAATAAAACATAGTCATATACAATTATTAATCTATTTTAAAAAATAAATCATCGACTATTTATATAACTTGTATAACTATTGTTTCTTGTCATTGATAACATCCACTTTAACGCCTCATGTGCTCCCCATCTCATTTTTTGGCACCCCTATGTCCAACAATACCATCTAATGTATTCATAACACTATATCTTTTGTTCTCTATATAAACTTAATCATGTTTTGAAAGTTGTATTAGACTCTAATACATCAAATTATCAACACGCCTCATGTACACTCTCACCTTCCATATCGGTACCTACACCACCAACAACACGCCTCATGTACACTCTCACCTTCAATATTGGCACCCACACCACCAACAACACGCCTCATGTACACTCTCACCTTCCATATCGGCACCCACACCACCAACAACACGCCTCATGTACATTCTCACCTTCAATATTGGCACCCACACCACCAACAACACGCCTCATGTACACTCTCACCTTCCATATCGGCACTCACACCACCAACAACACGCCTCATGTACACTCTCACCTTCCATATCGGCACCCACACCACCAACAACACGCCTCATGTACACTCTCACCTTCCATATCGACACCCACACCACCAACAACACGCCTCATGTACACTCTCACCTTCTATATCGGCACCCACACCACCAACAACACGCCTCATGTACACTCTCACCTTCCATATCGGCACCCACACCACCAACAACACGCCTCATGTACACTCTCACCTTCCATATCGGTACACCACACCACCAACAAACATGTAACATCTTGTAATAGTATTAGAATTTCTTGTTATATTTTAATACTTTCCTTTCTTTTACATTTGGACATTGTTGTATAGTAAGTTAAATTTAAAATTTAATTCTATAAAAGTATCAAATACGTTAGTATTTTAAAACAGTTTATTTTATTGATTACCACTTTTAGTCTATGTGTCTATTTATAAAACAAAATAAACTTGTAGAAATATGAATTGTTTAACTGTTTTTATATTATTATTGTTTGTGTGTTTATGTTTATTTATAAATGTATTTACATAAACGGACTTGTTTGTTGATATGACAATATGTGGGTGATGTGGTCATATGTGGATTTTGGTTTGCATTATTGTGGTGTGTGGGGAATGGATGGATCATGACCGAACGTGGTGTTACATATTGCACATATTAAGCCTTGTGCCCGCTTTATTCCGTGTACCCAAAAATTTTCCAACGATGAAAGGAGTGTTAAGGCTTAAAAGACAATCAGACATACATTCATTTTTAAAAATATATTTATACAGATGATTACGATGTAAATTAACCGTTATCTTAACGAGTTTCCTTGAATTTCCTTTCTTCGGAAATCATTGCAAACGGGTACGCTAGTATAAGATAAAAAATCGACAAACTGCTGGGAGACCCTCAGAAATTGATGGTGTTGTAACTGTGGCGAAGATATTTGTTATAATGCGAGCATTTCATAAAATGATTTTTAGTATTGGCTTCTTTCAGAATGTTATTTTTTTAAAGCTCATATAAAATATTTATTGAAAAGGTTCTTTATCTCAGTATTAATATTACCATGATTGATTATTTGATGTATTGAAGTGACCTGTTCTCTCTAATGACGTCTTTAAGTATATTGATTGACCTGTTCTCTCTAATTACGTCTTTAAGTATATTGATTGACATGTTCTCTCTAATTACGTCTTTAAGTATATTGATTGACATGTTTTCTCTAATTACGTCTTTAAGTATATTGATTGACATGTTCTCTCTAATTACGTCTTTAAGTATATTGATTGACATGTTCTCTCTAATTACGTCTTTAAGTATATTGATTGACCTGTTCTCTCTAATTACGTCTTTAAGTATATTGATTGACATGTTCTCTCTAATTACGTCTTTAAGTATATTGATTGACATGTTCTCTCTAATTACGTCTTTAAGTATATTGATTGACCTGTTCTCTCTAAGTACGTCTTTAAGTATATTGATTGACATGAAGGTTACCGTAATCAATTGTAGCTGAAATAGTTGAAATCGTTCTAAACCGCCTTCATCAAATGAAAACGTCAAGGAAAGAAACGGCTATGAGACATTTTTTGAAAACTTTTTAGTTATCCCCTTTATCGTAAAGAGAATCAAAAATACAATTTTCTGAATTAGGTTTTAGGAAAAAATTTTGTATCTGACTCCATGAAAAATTCAAATCCATTTAGTTAATTTATAACAAATATGTATAATTTTGACCTTTAAAACTTGAATATCTCAAAACTAAAAAAAAATGTGACATAGCCGTTTCTTCCCTTGAGCTCTTCAAATGGTTAAGATAATATCTAAAATCATTGGTTAGTATTTTAAAAAAAGCTCAAGTAAGTAGCTTTTCTTTTTGTTTTGTTTATAAAACTATTGTCAGCAAGAAATGTATTGATTTATATATAATACCCTACGCCCTACATGATAACATATTTAGGTATCTATTTGGACTACTGTTTATATAGATTATTGGATTACTGTTTAAATAGATTATTGGGACTACTGTTTAAATAGATTATTGGGACTATTGTTTAAATAGATTATTGGGACTACTGTTTAAATAGATTATTGGACTACTGTTTAAATAGATTATTGGGACTACTGTTTAAATAGATTATTGGGACCATTGTTTAAATAGAGAAACCCGTGTAACAATGTTAGGAAATTAGATCGACAGACTTACCAGTAATCGACAGAGCAATAAAAGGAGGTAAAGTTTGGTCTTATTGTTTCTTCAAACATTTGGCCCAACATATCACAGAAGTTCTCATCTCTTACAGCGATAGACCTAGTGTTCATACAAAGCAGCAGTTGTTCCAAGTAACTGTAAAATAAACAATGGAGTCGAGAGTTTCTACTAATTCAATTGTAATAATAAATGAACAAACGGAGATGACGTCATGGTTTCGAGTTTTTTGTGTGCTAATATTTGAGAAAATGTATTTAATTTGTCAATAGCAACCAAGATGATCATACAAAAACACTTAAAAATTGTGTTTTTCCAAGTGCGACACAAAAGAAATAAAGAACTAAATGGCTATTTTGTATTTATTTGACTATTTGAGTATTAGGAAAACTGATATTTTCGGTTGTCATATTGCTAGAGGATGAAAGGTTTGAAGACTTCATTGATTTAAGACAGAAAATAAAAACATAAAAAATTTAATGGTGAAGGAATTTTTTTATTGATTTCCAAACATTGTGTATAATGTATTTATCATAACATCAATGTCCATGTATTGTGTGATCCATATCGAGGCTTCTCATTCGACGTGTATGTCTTAAGTTCACCGATGGTTTATAACTGGGATCGTCCTGTCAACTACGAGTGGGCGTCAAAAATATGTTTACAGTCTCAGTCGGTGATTAGAAGGATAGAAAGAAACGACACGGAGCTAAGAAATAGCCGACAGAAACTTGTCCTCTCCGAAAGATGGGATCTTGACCACACAATTCAGGAATGTCATTCTTTCTTCCAATCGCCTCTTTACTTTGCCACCAGCACTAATCTCAGATTGTGTTTATTACCAGATGGTGATCCATTAAAAGCAACCTTAAGAAAAACTAAAATCTTAATATCGGCCTCAATAAAAGCTTTAAACACTCTCCATCAATGTTGGTAATATATATATATATATATATGTATATAAACGAGTATGTTATTATACCGGGATGCGTATAGTATTGACAAGATGTCACAGAACAACGAACGTTTCGTCAGAGAGACTTGCTAAACAAATTGACCAAAACAAATAAATCTAATAACATGAAATTAAAACCTAGCTGTGGTGTTATCCAATGCCTGAAAGGGCAGTAAGGGAAGAGAGTGGAATAGATGTTAAATGGCTAATAGGAGAGAGCAGGCGTGACGGATCTTTAACATGTCAGTTAGAATAAAACATTCATCCCATGTGGTGCAAGGGGTCCATATTCTTGAATAAGTCTATTCTCCAAACTGACTGCCCCAAATGTCAAACTTTGAGAAGTTCTCTTGATACAATCCCACTCCACTATTGGTTGAGTCATTAGATCACTTACTCCAAACAATATCACATATAATAAATGAAAGTCTAACATCAGGTACTCTTCCAACCTTATGTAAATTTGTTTTAATTAAACCCTTCCTGAAAAAACAATGATTGGATCGAAACAATTTAAACAACTATCGACCTGTGTCCAATATTTCATTTTTATCTAAGGTCATTGAAAAACGTGTCTTAAAACAACTTTTTGCTTATCTTAACGACCACACTCTTCTAAGTCCCAATCAGTCGACCTACATACGTTCTCACAGCACAGAGACCACCCTGTTGAAGGTAACAAATGACCTCCTACTCGCACTAGACAGGGGGGAAATCTCTATATTGGTCCTCTTAGATCTTAGTGCTGCTTTTGACACCGTTGACCATCAAACATTGCTAAAAACCCTGCAAAATTATTTTGGAATTTCTGGCTCAGTTCTGCTTGGTTTCAATAATACTTATCAAACAGATCACAGGTTTTATCAGTAGATGGCTGTATCTCTCACAGAGCTAACTTGGTTTATGGTGTTCCTCAGGGCTCCGTTTTGGGTCCGGTACTTTTCGTGCTGTTGACAAGGTCACTATTTATACTGCTCGAAAAGCATTTAGTTAAAAACCAATCATTTACAGATGATACCCAGCTTTCCCCTAACACTGATCCATCTGATATGGACTTCACTGTCAAATTGATGCAAGAGTGCATTGGGGAAGTAAAGTCTTGGATGACTTTCTCCAGCTCAAACTGAATGATGACAAGACAGAAGCACTTCTATTCTGCAACAATAAATCACGCAGTACTTTTTTCTTTCCAAATTCTATTCAGGTGGCTAGTTCTGATATACTGTTCAAAACATCGACTAGGAATATTGGCTGCATTATTTCTGACAATATGTCTACCAACAACTTCATCAATCACATCTGTCGCTCTGCCTACACCGCCATTCGTCAGATTAGCTCAATCCGTCATTACTTAACAGTTAGTGCCGCAAAAACTCTAGTCTGTGCTCTTGAACTAGCTCGTATGGATTACTGCAATTCTCTTCTGTCAGGTGAGGTAAAACAATGCATTGAAAAACTACAGAAAGTTCAAAATTCAGCTGCCAGATTAGTTCTAAAGGCAAAAAAAAACATGATCATATTGCTCCGCTACTTTACGCACTTCATTGGCTATCTATACAAGCCCGAATTGATTACAAACTGACCGTTCTCTTTCACAACTTCTTTTCTGATTCATGCCCTTCCTATCTTACTGAGCTTCTGTCGGTCTACTCAAGTCGTCAGCTACGCTCTCCTGCAGACACGCGCATTCTCTGCGTTTCTAAGACACGAAATAAAACATTTGGCGAAAGGTCATTCTCTTTTTGTGCAGCCAAACAATGGATTTCTCTACCATTACAAATCCGGAGTATTTCATCTACCTAGTCCTTCAAGACTGCACTTCAGACGCATCTTTTCAAAATTTATTTTCAAAATTAAAGAAACACTATTTCGTTTTAATGATTAACGTAGCTTATGTGTATTGTACTGTTATTTATGTGGTTATTATGAAAATAATGTATATTTAAATTATTATATGTATGTTATTATCTCCATGTAAAGTGCTGTGAGCCCGGCTCCTTGCTAGGAAACAGCGCTATAAACATTAGCAATTTATTATTATTATTATTATTAAGTTGTTGAGTACACTCCCCGCCAATGGCCCAGGCTACACTAGATGGACTTGATCGAACTTTGGTATACAAAAAATGGATGGCTGATATTTAAAAACTATAGGGCTTTGCAACCCTGGTGTCAAAATGTTAGTCGTTGTTATTGATGGACCCATCTTTATGAGATGTTTTACCTGGGTTTTCGAACACTTCCCGAATCCTACCTCAACGCAGCACAGTCCGGGTATTGTGCTAGTGGAAAATATAATAAAGTATATAGAATAGATTATGTTGTAAGAGTTTTTATTTTCTATGTTTGACCCCCCCCCCACCAGCTTTCATATTAATTCTTAACCATTTCGATTATTCCGAGTAGATATTCTTTTTTTATGTGGACAATTTGTTCTCATTCGAACAGAAGCATGTGCTTCAACACGTTTTTGCGAGATAATTTTTCCCATCTCTTCGGTCCCTGGAAAATCTTATAGTCACTTTTCACCCTCTCTTCCTTTTGGGTCTATGTTCATGGCCTTTGTAAAGGGGCCGTCTCTACTTTATTCAATTGTATTACATGATCTTTAAATAAAGTTTAAAATGTCATATTTCTTTAAAAAATTATTTAATTTTTCTAATTAAGTTTTTTTTAAAAATTATATTTTAAGTAAAAAGAGTAAACATTCAATTGTACAAGAGAGCAACTCTTGGGATCAAGAATGGGTTCTATGTCAGTATTCTAGCACTCACCGATGATTTTTATACCTGTCTGACTAGAGCGCTCTTGTAAAAATAGGTGGCAATATACCAATATAAACACAATGCTAAGAATTAAAAAAACTAGTTTAAAAAAAAGATTTAAAAACTTCATTAATTGTTTCGAATTAAAATTAAAGTGTGTGAAGTTGGAGAAATACAAATCATAAGATTAAAAACCCTGACTGACAAACAGAACAAGTCAGATAAAGGGATGTAATAAAATCGGACCTTCATTGCAAACGCCTTGTGGCACTGTCTTGCGGAAAAATCTTTAAAATCTGTTGTGATGTATAAACTATTTAGTATCTAAGTTTTAACATTTTAGAACAAAAATTTGTTTAAAAAATTATTAACCGTTTTACTGCATGTTGAATGGAACGCTTTAATAATAATCGAAAGTGTATGCATCCTTAAAATTGTTCTCACATAACACTTCTTTAAGACAGGTAATCATCTGGAAATAATTTTATCGTTAAAGACAAAAAATTATTCAGATAAAGGTAAACATGAATTCTTACTTGCAATTCTCCTTTCTCTTGGCCATGATATCAATGATTTCCAAGTAATACACATAATTTTGGTAATTAGTGTTTCGACAAGTCTGCATCAAATCAAACGCTCCAAGAGAGATGCCGGTGTAACAGGCCAGATTAAACCCCCGACCAGAATATACCCGGGTATAATCTGGCCTAGGCCAGAATATACCCCGGGGGTTAAACTGGCCTAGGCCAGATTATACCCCTCCAGGCCAGAATATACCCCTTTGACAACATGAGGATATATAGTAAAAAATTATTGAATGACTATATAGACATTCTATTAGAGTTTTAGCTATGTCAGAGAAGTTAAACTCATTTCTTAAGTAGGAAAGATGTTTTATTAACGATAAAATAACAATAATAAAATAATTTCTTTTATTACGATGTCTGTAAGGACGGTAACTTTTTATCTTAAGTGACAGTCTACACAAGTATAGATGGAATCAGCTTTTTTTTTAATTTTAAAGTTGAATGATTCAAACAATACATGAATTGATTATTTTTTAAAAAAGTAATTTAAGCGCGATAGGGACTATAGTTGTAGCTTTTCAAACATTTGCGAATATTTTTTTCGTGTACCTCGCTTATTAATAAAATCATTTTTGTTTAATTATTTTGAGTATGCCAATAAAGATTTGTTTAAAGTATTGAATTAAATTATGCATGAATGTTTTTTTTCTCGCATACATTTTAAATGTTACTGGCAACCATGGTTTAGGGCTATCTTCATTTTGTTTTTTTTAAAGAAACATATGGCGCTTTCCCTTTTTAAAAAATCTATCAGAATCAAGGCCGTACCCAGACTTTTTTAAGGGGGGTTCGCAAACTTGTCGCGAAAGCATTTCATGTTAAGATAAGACAAACCTCTCATAACGAGCACCTCTGATAACGAGATTTTCGCATAACGAGCAATATTTTCATGGAAAAAGTTGGTCCCTTAACGAGCGAAGATTCGCATAACGAGAGACCCAGAAAGGGAAACTCCCTTTTTCTTGGAAATTCATTAGTGAGGCGGCACTTCCGCCCTGATATTATTATTTTGTGTTAAGCACGCGGTCTGTTAGCGTATTGTTTTCGTGTTTGATCAACAGTTTTTACAAATTTTGTTATAATATGATCACTAGGTTTAAAGCATAAATGCTGCAGTGTGTGTATACTACCAAAGGGGCCTCTCGCAGAATATGCGCTTGAACTCCTGATGCAGCGTCCGACATAGATGCAGCGCCATCATAACACTGGTTCCTCATATTCTGTAGCGGGATCCCCAAATCTCTTAATAATGTCAAGATCTATTTTTTACAAAAAGGGCACACATTCGCAAAAGGGGGTTCGTTCGAACATACGAACCCGCCCTGCGTACGGCCATGAGAATATACACTGATCTGCAAAATAGTTAAAAGAATAGGGCGCCTAAAGTGTTGGAAACATCGTTTGACTTTACCCCATGTTGCTTGTCGTATTTCCGAACCTTTATCTGTAGCTCGTTTCCCTTTGCGGCGTCTTAAGACATTCAAAAGAAACCTTTGTTCCAGTAACGCAAATTATTGTTATTTTTTAAATCAGTGCAATTCATTTTTACCTGTGTTACCATTAAAACAGTACGGTCATCCTTATTGGATTTCGCCAATGTTGGATTGTCTGCTTTCCATGCATTTATCTATTGTTATGAAGCACGGATTGCGTTCCGTTTAACTTGTATTCAAAAGAACCTCTGATCTGGTCTTGCCTTATTATTTTATTTTAAACCAGCATAATTTCTTTTGAAAGGCGTAAATATAAATCATGGAACCCTGATGGATTGGTCCCTACCTCGTGGTAGAATCATTAAAGAAGGGAAGAGTGTAGCTAAAGAATATCTTATCTTATCTTATCTGTTACAGCTCTTTCTATACAGAAGATTGTTGCGTCCTACGCTATCTATGGTTTGTGTTTAGTCCTGCATTTTTATTAGAGATTTAAATGTTGATAAAGTGTTGGTTTTCCTGGTTTCATCAGGCAACCCATTCCACGTCCGAATTCCGGACTGGAAGAACGAAAATTTGTATGTGTTTGTTCTTGCATACGAATAAGAAAGGTGTTTTTATCCTTATGTCTATCTGAGGGTTGTATTAAGTTATCTTTGTGTTGTATTTCTAAATTAGAATTAATTGCTTTATGTATGATTACTACTTTGCTCTTGGTTCTTCTATCCTCTAGTGTTTCAAGGTTTAATGATTTAACTAATGGTGTTATTCGTGTCAGTTTTAAATATTATCCAGTAATGAATCTGGCAGCTCTTTTTTGAATTTGTTCTAGTTTATCAATGCTTTCTTTGGTGGATGGGTCCCATACAGAAGATATCGACTGACAAAATACTAAGAAACACCGATAATGTCAGTAACGTAAATATTTACAGCAATTAACAGGTTTCTTCATCCAATCAGTTCCCTGATGACTCTGTTAAAGGTAATGTCAATGGGAGCATACAACAAAAGGAACAAGAAAGCACAGGTGAAGAAACAGATATCATCGTGATATAACCTGTCTCAAAACAAATGCAGTTTAGGACTTTTAACCCACTAACAATTTCAAGAAGAAAGCGTCTTAGAACAACTCTTGGCCTTACTTTTGACAAGTTTGTATATTATGGCCGCAATCGAGATCTTGATCAACCGAGGTGTACATATTAAAAAGGGGAAGGAAGGTTACTTCAGGGCCCTGAGCTACATTCTGACAGGAACAGAGGACAACCATTTCCTCCTTAGTGATAAAGTAATTCAACACGTGAACAATGGCAATACATAACAATTACATAACAACTACATGACAACTACATAGCAACTACATAACAACTACATAACAACCACATAACTACATAACAACTACATGACAACTACATAAAAACTACATAACTACATAACAACTACATAACAACTACATGACAATTACATGACAACTACATGACAACTACATTACAACTACATTACTACTACATAACAACCACGTAACAACTACATAACAACTTGAATCAAAGTGGGGAATGGGTTGGCTGAGGAAACCAGGAAAACCAACACTATCAACATTAAAAACCAACTCTATCAACATTAAAAACCAACTCTATCAACATTAAAAACCAACTCTATCAACATTAAAAACCAACTCTATCAACATTTAAAACCAACACTATCAACATTTAAAACCAACACTATCAACATTTAAAACCAACACTATAAACATTTGAAACTAACACTATCAACCTTTAAAACTCTAATACAAATTCAAAACTAGATATAAACTTATGTTAAGCGTAGGACGTAAAAATCTTCTGTATAGAAGTAGCGTCTGTAAATGATAAGATAAGATCATGGTAAGGAATCCAAAGTGTTCGCACGCGTTTGAGAAGCAACAAATGAAACCACTCGTAACTTATTTTTTTAAAAAAATAATCATGTAGTCTTGATTAAGTTAATGTTAAATAAAAACAACAACAAAAAAAAACTCTGATTTCATATATATTTGAATACACTGTAACTTTTGATCTTGAATGGTCGAAATTATATAAGATTTCATATTTTAAAAACGAGACAACGACATCATCATTTTCAAATAAAATTTAATGATCCTTTCAATCATCGTAAAATATATTATAATTTTTATTTTATTTTAATTAAAACAATTTTGCTACTTAAGAAAATAGTTTTATTTCTTTGACAGAGCTAAAACATGAAGAGAAAGTCTAAAAAGTCATTCATCCATTTTTTACTATATATCCCCATGTTGTCAAAGGGGTATATTCTGGCCTGAGGGGGTATATTCTGGCCTAGGCCAGTTTAACCCCGGGGGTATATTCTGGCCTAGGCCAGATTATACCCGGGTATATTCTGGTCAGGGGTTTAATCTGGCCTGTTACACCGGGAATAATTTCACATTGAAACTGAATCCCGTAACAACCTGAAGATTGAAAAGAATGTAAAATTTCAACTTGACTTTATTCGAAGTAAAATCCATTTCAGTCTACATATTTTAATGATTTAGTTAGAAGAAAACAAACGTAAATAAATTATCGTTTTCTTATTATTAAAAGTCATTAACAACTTTACAAACATCATGTTAAAAAAAAATATAAAAAAATATTTTAAAAAAGACTTCAGTAAAAACTTGATCTGTCCTAAATCGATACCGGAACAAACCAAATATTGACAGTATACAGTCTGCCAAATATCAACAACCAACACATTTCTCTCTGTGCCGCTATATGTCTGCCATATATCAACAACCAACACATTTCTCTCTGTGCCGCTATATGTCTGCCATATATCAACAACCAACTCATTTCTCTCTGTGCCGCTATATGTCTGTTATATATCAACCACCAACTTATTTCTCTCTGTGCCGCTATATGTCTGTCATATATCAACCACCAACTCATTTCTCTCTGTGCCGCTATATGTCTGTCATATATCAACCACCAACTCATTTCTCTCTGTGCCGCTATATGTCTGTCATATATCAACCACCAACTCATTTCTCTCTGTGCCGCTATATGTCTGTCATATATCAACCACCAACTCGTTTCTCTCTGTGCCGCTATATGTCTGCCATATATCAACCACCAACTCATTTCTCTCTGTGCCGCTACATGTCTGTCATATATCAACCACCAACTCATTTCTCTCTGTGCCGCTATATGTCTGTCATATATCAACCACCAACTCATTTCTCTCTGCCGCTATGTTTGCACACTTGCTTCTGGCTTCAAGAAGGCAGATTCGAAATGACCGATAATCCCTTTAAAAAATTATGTAAGTATTTATCTTGAACGAAAATATCAGAGATTTCACAATGGAGGAGTGAAACGAACCCCCCAAAAATAGTGAGTCTGGACTACAGATATGAATTATGCTCTGTGTATGTACAAGTGATCAACATTATTTAATGTAAATATCACATATTGCTGTTGTAGTCTGGTTTGCAAAGAAATAAAAAAATAAATGAATAGGCTTGAATACTGGAATGGCGTATGTCAATACTTTTAATAAGAAAAGAAATACAAGAAGAACAATGTGGCATGTGGGCTAAAATGTTACATAGCTATATGTTGCCTGTGTCACAATGTAGTGTGTGGACTAAAAATGTTACATAGCTATAGATGGCCTGTGTTGCAAAAGAACATGTTGTGATTTATAGTTTTAACAGAACATGTGGGAATTTTCTCAAGAATTTAAATAAACTTATGATAAAAACCATTTAAACTTTCATTCACAAATATAATGGAGTGAATGTCAAAGTATAGTCCCGTTTTTTTCATATTTTGAACATTTAATTTATAATTATTTACCATTTTTCAAATTTAAAATAACGTATATCCCATGTTCAGTTCTAGACGCCTTACAAAGAAACAAAGAATGGTATTTTTTTTTAATCGAAGAAAAATTTAGTGTACTAAACAGCTTAACGGATTGGAGTTTTTCTGTAATTTAATAAAATTGTTTAAACTTTGAAAGTTTTTCACATACTTAACATAAAAACCCTTTTGAAGGTGGAATTTACCATAACAACATATTAATAAAAACTTAGACAAAGCTTTGATGGAACATGTACTTAGTTGCGTGTTTAACTAATGTGAAATTGTTTTGTACTTGTAGGAGACTTGGAGAATAGATTTGAAATATACATGACCTTGACGTAGACTTGATTTGAAATGTTCACGGAGATAGACATGACTTTAATAAGAGCTGAACAGTGTTTAAAAATTATGTAAAATATGTTAACATTATTTGGACCATTTATTGACATACTATAGCCTGGCTTAAAATAAAACAGTTACTAAAACATCTACTGAAAGTTGTTTAAAATATGACGTGATTATTTATAAAAGTACAATTACAATGGACAGGTCTCGTACTTTACTTGGAAAGGATTTGGACAAACTAGTCAGCCTCTGCCTTAATATTTCATACTTTGTATAAATATTTGAGTGAGTTAATTGATCAGTAATTATTAGATAAATTTGACGAACTCTTCTTATCTTATCTTATATGTTACAGACGCTCCTTCTATACAGAAGATTTTTGCGTCCTACGCTTATCTGTGGTTTGTGTTTAGTCTTACATTCTAATTAGAGATTTAAATGTTGATAAAGTGTCGTATTCCTGGTTTCTTTTGGCAACCCATCCCACGCCCAAATTCCGGACGGGAAGAACGATAATTTGTATGTGTTTGTTCTTGCATACGGAATAAGAAACGTGTCTATGTCCTTATGTCTATCTTAAGGTTGTATTAAGTTTTTGTTCTATATGAAGTATATATTTTATTATTATTTTTTTACCCAGGTCCATGATAAATTACATTTGAATTTGTTTACGTTGTTTACACTGTAAGGTAGCATCAGAATTGCTTTATTTGCCAAAAATTCTGCCTCAGAATAAGTATATAATCATTCTAGATTTAACTTTAGAATTGAATAACGTACTGTAATTAACTATGTTTAGTTTTATAATTGCTTCTTTTGAAGCCTATTTGTAAATGTTACCTTACTATTTTTATTTCATAGTTACATTTATGGCTCTGTAGATTGGGACCTTAGACCACCTCAAGCCTTTTTCTGACTACAGGCCAAAACAACCACCCAGTGTCCATGTCCCTGAGTCAACTTATGATGTCCCATCTTGCCGAATCAAACATCAGAGATAATGGAAAGAAAAAAAGACGTGGGGGGGGGGCACTATGGTCTAGTGACATGTGCACTCGGCTGGCGTACCGATAGTCACGGATTCAAATCCATGTGAAGGCAAGGATTTGTTTCTGAGTCCACCCAGCTCTGAATGGGTACCTAACACCAGTTAGTGAAATAAAGGTGACTGGGTAATGCGTGGAACCCTTATAGCCGTGGCCTGTGAACGCTGCATCTCTTGCCAACAGACCAGCATGGTCTGTGGATGCATTAATCTTCTGTATAGAAGTAGCGTCTGTATAGATAAGACTAGACTTCTCTTTCATGTTTCAGAGACTAACACCGGCAGACTCTCCGAATCTATGCAACTCCCTAATTCACAATGTTCAGAAACTCATTTCATTTTGTCAAGGAAATACTAAGGAATATGGGACTTGTGATATTATTTAATGAAATGAAATATTATGGTATAGTATGTGCAGGACAGTTCAAGTGTTTTCTTCAAATTTTAAATTTTCTGAAATACTTACAAAGGAATATTTAGGAAAAAAATTAGTGAAGTGGTGGATATTTCCCAATCTAATAAAGTGAATGAAACTGGACTATATCTTTCTAGACCCAACATTTCAAAAGAGTAAAGAATGGTACCGAACAGAAAAAAGAAATATATAATTTGGTAAATATATTCGGTTGCCCACTCGTAACAATATACCACTCGTAAAAAATAACATTTTACCAAATAAAAATTAAATATATTAATAGTATTATATCATTTTAATAAAATGAACAAATGAAGGCAAAGTTAAATAGAGAGTGGTTTTAGATAAAATAAGTAATTATCCCAAAATATGTGAACGTTTTTACTGCCAAAACTACTAACTCCATGTTGGATATAAATTATTCTGATAATTATGCTACGGCTACTGCACTGAAAAACCAAGAGTCTTAGGTACTATAAGAACGTGACAAATATCCGCTGGTAACATAATTGATTCTCTGCCAACATGTACTTTATTATATGATGCCAAAAATTGTAGTGCTAAAAATGCTTTGCGGCGTCTACTCAGAGAGAAACTATCGGAATACTTAAACGATGATTCGGCGTTAGCTTAATTTTTATTTTGATACGTTTGCATTTTAATTGAACTTTCTAGTCAAAGAACCAGAGAGCAAATTATTGGCGGTAAAATCGAAAATGTGTCTATGTTGTGTAGAAAAAAGTTGTATTCGTCACAAGATTACGTTGATGTCACAGATATTTACCACGTTAGACGGGTAAAAGAATCAGCAACGCTGTTTTTTTTTCTTTCAACGTAAGTTTAATGATATCAAAAATCTTGAACATAAATGGCAAAATACAATTGGCAGTTTTAAATTTGATGGTCATGCCATCCAGAGTCCACGGCCCAGCTTGACCGTATTGGACCACATTCACAAAACTCCACACTCTATCGTCCGTCTTCCACCTGCCTGCAACTCGGCAACTGAACACTCTCCCCTCGACACACAATGTCACCCTTCTTATAGCCCCCGTCTTGTCCGACCGGTTTTGGCTGGCCCCTCGATCATTCACCATGTGTCCTGTTTGACCGTTGTCATGTTCCCAGATTACAGCTCCACGTACCCTGAGTTCACCCACCCCCGTTCCACGAGGACGAGTGTTCACATTTATGCCCTGTCATCCCCACCCCTCAACATCTGACCGTAACACCCCCCTCCTCACGAGCGACCTTAGCAAGAATGTCGCGAGGTTATAAACATTATAAGGTCTTGATGTTGTGGTGTGTCCTGATCTAATAATAGCATATATCATTCTTACCCACGCAGGCATATCAATACAATACAGTCATTGAAACAATATTTAACAATTACCTGTGCAATGTGCACTATATACAAATTTTTCACCAGTAATCTCATACCCTCCAAAACATTATTTCACATTATCTGGTGTATTTTCATAAATACATAATAATGAATCATTTTATTTACATTGTCAGACCACCCGGTTTCGTACATGCGTACGAGTCAAGTACTATACGACCTCGCTTTTGAGGGTAGCAAAGGTTACCACTCCTCAAACTAGTAACTATATATACGCATCAATATACAAAAGAAGAAAAAAATGTCACATTTGAAGTATTAATATTCTTCACATACAAAAAAATCTTGGTATGGTTAAATGACTTAAATGACCCCCATGTTTCACAAACAAAGAATGTCATGGTTCAATGGTTTAATTGCTCATCATGTGTCACAGCAATCACTATCCACCCAATTTTCTGTCCCTTTTCTGTATGTATATTTACCGTCCCCCCTACTGGGACCCATTATGTATATTTAACATCCCCATACTGGGACCGGTTATAACCACCAGTTAATTGGTTACAAATTATTATATTCGTAATCATAACATAATAATCATCGGCAAAATTCTCATGAATCAAAAATGTCATCGTCATGACATTTAATAAATACATATTATCAATGTTATACCAATGGCCTGAGGGCTCCAATGGCACCAAAAATGTTGTGCTTACATAATCAAAAATGTGTCGTGCACATAAGAATTGTCTTATCAATTCATATCATAGTAATACTGGGAATTGGTCGCTCAGACCCCCCAAGTAAACACAAAAATACATTATCATACCTCATCATAGTTATCAACAAATAGCAGCATCATCATCCTAATCAAAACATTATCATCATAACAACATTTCTTATCATAAAAATTTGGCCTGATGTCTCCAGTGCACAAAATTTCTTATATGATCAACAAATTTGTCATGAACATACGAACCACTTTATTTCATTTCATAATGATACTGGTACAAGGTCACTCAGACCCCAACTTCAATCCCAAAAATATTATTATTCATCATAATTTTCAACAAATTATCATCATCATCATCATCATAGAAGATACAATACCAATTCCGTGTTATTTACGGCGCCCTCTTATACCGTAATACTCAGACAAATTTAATGTACGCATCAAAAATCATAATCATTGTTTTTGATGGTGGAACATTTCGTATCTTTCCCATTCTAAACAAGAAACGACCCTTATTAGCATTACCATGAGCGTACCCTAAAATTTGGTAACTACTATCATTTGTCATTCTCCCAGGATTAATTATTAGCTATTTTGATCATTCTTGTACTCAACCCTACAAAATCTGTCAGTATACTGGTAGTCTTAGTGGGATTAGTGGGACCGTGATTTTCTATCAGTCTTTGTCTGTCCCACTCCCATTGCCACCTCTATCCTCTGCGATCCTCCCTGTCGCTACCTCTATGACTTTTCCGGTGAAGTATACCTCCACCTCTGGAATTTCCCCGGTCACTCCTGTCACCCCCTCCACGACTTATCAGGTTAGCTTTACTTCCGCCCTTGAAATCTCGCCGATAACTTCGGTCACTACATTTGAATTTTCCTCCCTGACCTCTTTTGAATTGTACTCTTTGGCCCGAAGGGCTGACCATTGCGTCTAACAACGCACGAGCTAACCACACAATTAAATGTGTTCAACCGGACCCCAATTATTAACAAAACCAATATTCTCAACAGACCGGCCGTAAGCCTGTCCAGTGAGTATTTGTCCGTCATGGTCTTATGCCTTGTGGCCAGTCTAGGTTGCACTGTGTCATTATTTCTGTGTAGCTCCGTGTTTGCCCTGCTGTGTCCTTGGAGGTTATACGCGTCACCTTTTTTCAACAACTCACAACAGTGTTTAGCTGAGCCCACGTCATATTGTTGTGTGGCTCCACTGTAGGGTTTCTTCTTAAGTTGCTTGTTTTTATCCCTAGGTGGGCTATCTGCTCTTAGCTCAGTAGCAAACTCAATTTGCCCATCATCTGTTTCAATATTCTCCTGATCTCCATCAATAAGTTTGCTATACTCTAGAAACTCAGTAGTACACTCAATGTTTCCATCCTTATCTTCATTCTTTTCATTATTTCCCTCAATAGGTTTGCTATCTTCTAGGAATTGAGCAGCACACTCAATTTTTGCATCATTATCTTCAATATTCTCCTTATCTCCATCACTAAGTTTGCTATCCTCTAGAAACTCAGTAGTACACTCAATTTTCCCATCCTTGTTTTCACTATTTTCCTTTCATTCAACATATTTTGCTTCCGAGGTTAATGTTACTACTGTGACCACGGTGTGTTCAGTGACCTTCACCCCATCTTGCATATCTGGGTCACTACTTTTTTTCTTATTCATATTTTCAAATACAATTTCCCTCTTTCGAAATTGTACTTCTTTGGTCCACTTTTCGTGAGGTTTTTCGTGAGGTTTTTCAACTATTGTCCCAAGCATCTTGGACGTTCTCGGCACAATCACTGTCATGTCTGTATCATTACCAGTTAATCTTTGCGTTAATTCAGTCCTTTTCTCTTCCTTTTCAACAATGATTCGCCATAAGTCATTTATGTCTTCTTTGTTATGTGCTATAGTCAGTGTTAACTCATTATTCTCCTCTTCTTTTTGAGTTAGTGTGTCTTTAATTTCCTTTAGCTTCCACCAGTGGCGTAGCTAGGGTTATCTGCGCCCGGGGACATGACACAAATTTTGCGCCCCTTCCCAGACCGACAATTTAGAAATTTGTTGAAAATGTACGGTTTATATCGTTCATTTTCGAAGCATCTGGTATTTTAATGAAGTAGAATAAAGATTAATAATTCTCTATGCGATTGTAAACAATTTATTTGAAAAAAAAATTGACTCTACTAATTACACATGATTGGAATAGACATAGTCTACAAAATATTATCGTCCTTGGTTTGACAGTCGCAAACTCGCCAAGGGGCCATCCATAAATGACGTCACGCGATTTTTGCCGATTTTGACCCCCCCCTTCGTCACGTGTCGTCACAAAAACTTAGACCCCCCTCTAAAAATATGTTACAAATCTTTGACCGCAAAACCCAACAAAAAACAAAAAAAACACAAAAAAAACCAACTTTATTTTCTATTTGAAAATAAGTATGTTTCAAATCACGTTTATTGTCATTTAAGTACTTATTATTTATTTAGCGAAGGTCTACATTGTAATATCGTAACCCGTGTGAAGCATTTTTTAAAAACGTTTAAGTTAGATTATATTTTATTTAAATGCATACAAATTAAAAATTGACTATTAATCATCACGGTTAACGTCTTTGTTTAGAAAAAAAAATTATTTAAAAATAACATTTTTAAAATGTTTTTTTTAAAAAAATCCCTCAATTGACTGACGGGCATCCCGTAAGAAAGAGGTCGGCAAACAGAGGTAAATAACCTGAACTGGGGTCAAAAAGGGAATTCTTGGGGGTAATGCAGACTCATTTGGGACATATAACATCCACTACAATCGGCTAGATATATTAAAATACGTCATGTGTACGTGTACGCTTGGAACATATGCCCATTATTGAACCGGTTCCTTCCAGAAAATGCATTTTAAAAAAAAATTAACAACTATGTAGATTTCTAACCTACATACTATACGAAGACACCTAAATCTATGCTACTTTCATTTATATTGACACGAGTGATAATAATCTTAATCCACATGACTTGTCTGTATCACGTATCCTTTCTGTGATATTTAAAATGAATGCCTTAAAAACTGAGCTAAGAAGAAAATGTTGTTTTGTGCTCCTCTCGAATTGCGATGTCAAGAATTTGATGCTTTCAATAAAGTTAATGAATACTTGACTAATTTTAAATGGGCTCATTTACCATTATATCTAGAACAGTACTTCTCAAACTTTTTAGTATGGCGGACCGGCAAGAATTTTTTCCATTGCACCAGGCAACGTTGCACTATTTTCCATGCACTGATAATTTTTTCTGTCCTTTTTTTGAAAACATATGCGGACCGGCAGCAGATGGCCCACGGACCGGCACCGGTCCGCGGACCACCACTTTGAGAAGCACTGATCTAGAAGACTAGAATGGCCAGGGGCGTTTGACCAAAAACCAATCGAACAATTATATCAAACTTAAAACGTTTTTATTTCTATCAAATAGATTCCCTCTTTTAAAGAAAAATGATATTCCATGTAGCTTTGACTTAAAATATCTACACATAATCCTATTCAGATCATTTTTAGACACTTGTCATGCCTGTAAAACTCACCAGTAGCATTTTGGGGGGGGGCGGCTAACGAAGCTCCCCCAAATCCCCGAGTCATGTGAGCAGGACCTAGAGTCTGGCGGTTGTTAACGCACACATAAACTTGTATATTTTGGGGTAACGGGCAAAAAAATTCGACTCCTGCCATGAGAGAACCAAACGGAGCTGCGGTTACATCACAAATGCTTTGATGTCAACATCAAACGACGCAGTGTAACAATTTCATACGTTATCTTGTGGATTCTCAAACTTAAGGATTATAATTAGATTTAATTTTCGTGTCTTGATAGCTTACGCCAACCAGCGTCTGATGGCCTACCGACCGGCACATTGAGAAGCACTGATAAAAAAAAAGAAACAAAAAAAGAAACAAAAAATCATTAAGTAAATTGTAAGCGACCAAATATTTCAGTGGAAGTCAGTAGTTAGGAATGTCAAAAACGATTATTATTTGGGTGGCGGTGGCGGTGGCGGTGACGCCACCACAGCTGTTGCCTTTGCCGGTGGCGGTAATTATGTTAATTAGGGTGTCATGTTGTCATACAACATGTTAATTATCTTAGACAAGTTAATTAGAGGTGTCGTGTTGTTATACAACATGGTCATTAGAGGTGTCATGATAATTAGTATGTCATGATAATTATGTTAATTAGTGCGTGTGTTCTTGTGGCGGGAAATTCAAATTTTCTGGTGGTTAAAGGGGGATAATCGTGTATTTAAGGTTTACTTCCCCTTTTTTAACGTTTTTATTATTTCATAATTGAGTGTTCCTCAAATTATTTTTATTTAATTATTAAGTGGTTCTCAAATTATTTTTATATATTTAAAATGACGACACCAAGACCACTAAGACAGGACAAGGTAAAACATAAACAAGTATCGTACAATTTTACTGTTTATTTTTCATATAAATTTTCCGTTTCAAATTCTGTTTACATTTTATAATGAGTGTCATGTTGTTATACAACATGTTAATTATCTTAGACAAGTTAATTAGTATGTCATGATAATTATGTTAATTAGGATATCGTATTGTTATATGTTCATTAGAACATCTGTTCTTGTGGTTAAAGGGGGATAATCATGTATTTGTGTTTACTTCCCCTTTTTTAATTTTTTTTTATTCAATTATTTTATAATTGAGTGTTCTTCAAATTATTTTTTATTTCATAATTGATTGGTACTCAAATTATTTTTTTATTTTTAAGCACGGTTTTATGTGCTTCAGGTTGTTAGGCGATGTATTTTATTTGGGGTACTCTGCTGGACAGATGTTGTTGGTGGTGAATTTAATTCAAATAACATAGTGGGGGGGGCAGTCGATGGTATAAGTTACAATTAGGAAGGGTTTAGTATATATTATAATTAATTAGACAACTTTAGGAGGGGTGGAAAAAACCGCGGGTTTGGCTGTTGATCTGATGTTAGCATAGGTGTGGTGGTATAAAGTATGTACTAAAAGTGACGAAGTGGGATTTAGAATGCGTGGGTTTAGGTTAAAATCAATAGTACAAACGACGAGAGGGTTTGGATGGACAGATGTTACCACTTGATGTATGACCATTTTAATAAGTTAGTGGGGGTATGGAATGTGGTCCAGGACAAGTAATGCGTTGGCGTAGGTTAAAATCAATAAGACAAATGAGGAGAGGGGTATGGACGGGGGCTATTGCAGATGTCGGTTGTAAATTTAAGGTTGTTTTCTTTGTAAATATAAACAATTTTAGTAGTTTTATAGGATTTTTTAAACTAAAGCAACAGTTTTCATCTTAGTGTGAGGATCTATGTTATGAAAAGGTCTTTTTTGTTCGTAGTGTTTCTTAATTCTAGGGTTTCCACTAAGTTTATTTGACAGCTTTAGCCATGCTTCTTATCTTAGTATCGGGAATAATTTCTCAGTTTAACGGTGTTTCCTTTCTTCCTTGTCATAGTTTTTATTAGAATCATAGTTTAAGTCAAGAGGTCTTTTATGTTTCTTTTCTTAACTAGATGTGATCAGCTAGTAGTAGTAATATTTTATAAGGTTAACCGAGTCATTTTCTTCATGTTTTTTTATATAGAGTGCTATCTTAATGTCACGGACAGTTTTATAAAGTTCAATGGTCTTTTTGGTTGTATTTTTTCATAATTAGATGTGCTCATCTACCATTGACAATATTTTATAAGTTGAAGGGTCATGTTTTTTTGTTGTTTCTTAGTTAGAAGTTCTCCTCTTAGGGACAGGGACATATTTTTTACTTTCAACAGAATCATTTTCTTAGTGCTTTTTCTTAATTAGGTATTCTCAGCTTAAGTCCAAGGACAGATGTCTAGGTTCAAAGGGAACTCGAGTTTGTTTCTTTTCTTAACTAGAGATTCTCATCTTAGTGTGGAGCATGATTCTATAAGTCCAATGGTCTTTTTTGTTTTTGTTTTTTGTTACTGACACATTCTCCTCTTAGAGACAGCGACAGATTTCTAGTTACAAGGGAGTCATATAAAGTTCAACAGTTTGTTTGTTTTTCTTTCTTTCTCCATATACTATCGGTACCAAATTTGGTAATTTTTAAAATGTTGCTTGGCGTATTTTTGCGATAGATATTTTAGTTTGGTTGAATAATATTATTTAAACTTGAAGAAATTTTTAATAGTGTCAGGTAGACTTTGATAAAGTGGGTAGGGCTTTGTAATTTATCCATTCAACAGGTGTTGTAAATAATTTTTAACTGAGGGTTGTTTTTTATTTTCGTAAGATTAGTTTTTGAAAAGTAATTTATTATTCTGTAAATTAATTTTAATTTTTGTAAACAAGTTTTCTGACTATTGCATTTTGTTGTCTAGTTTTAAACCGAAATTCAAGTGTAAAATAAGTGATCTCTTGTAAATTTTTGTAAGGAATGTTACTATTTATGGCTTTGGTTAAAATTTACACATTTTATAAATCAGTAGTTGTTAACATTGGTAGGTAATTTTTGAGGAAAGGGAAAATATGTGAAAACAGGTGATCGTTGTAGCGAAAGTTTAGGAAGCTATAGTGTATCACTAGGGGTTATTACAAGTGATTGGTAAAGATTTACAGGTTTATGTTTATACTTGGAACACTAAAGATTAGATGCCGTTGTATCTAGTTGGTCATCACATGTTGTAAATAGACGTGCGGCGAGTGCGTTATTGATCAGGGAAGGGAAACAGATGGTTTAAGCCACATGCGAAAATACGCAGACTGAATAGGTCAACGACTCGGCAAGAGTCCTATATACAGATTGAAAAGTTTCGCGTTTGCGATAATTAAACATCTGTTGGCCACAACGCGGTGTAGAAATTTATGGAAGGGGAATTGATTTTCTTTTTCATTAGGTTGTGACTTATCGCTGAGTAATATCTTTAAATAACATTATATTAAAAGACGTCTTCCTGACTTTTGTGTTAAGAATTAGAGTGGCTGCAGTAGTTTGTTCGTTTCATCAAGTCCCTAGGGTTGCTGTTGTTTGTTCAATTTAACATGTATACAGCAAACCAGTACAATAAACCAAAAAGTTAACGCCTCGTTTCCTCATCTTTAAGGTCCATACGCGGGATGGTTTAAACTATTTTTGTTTAAGTAATGTAAGCTTTGAGTTTTAGAGTTATGTTTTACAAATAGGAACTCACACTGTCACATGACACGAGTTTTTACAATAAGGCTCTAAGTTTCTCCCCTTTTAGTCTCGTCTTGTTAATAGGTGTGATAGAAAGTCTGCGGTAAAGACTAGGTGTATTTAGCTTTATGTGCACAGTCTCCTAGTTCACGCGTTTTCTATGTGAATGCAATTTGTATCTAGCCTCGTATACTAGATTTTATGACTCAAAAACCCAAATGTCCAACCCCAGTAGCTAAGTGATAGCCTCCGAGACTTGAATTTACAAAGGCAAGAAAGTCTAAACAGAGTTTATTGATACATAAGACTATAACTATAATTTATAAATATAACAAATCAATGTTGTTTATTTTTCCTATTTAATCATATTATGTAGTAGGTCCACAATACTTTGGTTTGATACTTATAAAAACGAACTTTTAAATAAATTATTAATGAGTTTCTCTTTATCTTGACGCAACTACGGTGGCAACGGCACCAAGGCCAATAGCAGTAAATAATACACCTTTCCATATCTTTCCCGCTAAGTCCCCGTGGTCTTGGAAGTACTCAACAAATGTATCCTGAAATTTAGAAATAATACATGTTGTTTGTTGTATTTTAAAAAGGCACCTTAACTTTATTGTAACTAGCATGGAATGAGCGGCAACTCCCCAATATATGTCAAATTAGGTAGTAAAGAGAAAATAGTGATGATAAGTGAACTCTGTCTATGTCTTATGACCGGTCAACTGTTAACATAAATAACTAAAACTATTTAGACACCCCCTCACCTAATTAATTAAAATAATAAAGATAATTACCCATCCACCATTGTCGAGAATCCATATACCAAGTTTGTTAGCAACATATTTTCCAACAAATAATCCAATTTTCTTTTGATATTGTTTTGACCTCAAAGAATATGAGTCACTGATTTTATCAGATTCTGATTCATCTTTTACGATATTGTCAACGTAGTACTTAGCAAGTCTAGCTCCAAAGGCATAAACAGCAACAATTCTTCCCCAGGTAACTTGTCCATCTTCAAAGATTTCATCAGCAACAATAACAAAAGTTGGAAATGTATTGGTTTCATTAGGTTTTAGTCTACTGACCATGCCTTTAAAAACTAAATCATAACGATCTGACAACTCTTTAACAGTTCGCCTTAATGTGCTACAATATTTATTGG
This sequence comes from Ampullaceana balthica, assembly GCA_944989445.1. NCBI lineage: Eukaryota > Metazoa > Mollusca > Gastropoda > Lymnaeidae > Ampullaceana > Ampullaceana balthica. The sequence goes on from CALYLW010000976.1 coordinate 284,042, forward strand.
GAGGTTTTTTAGAATTTGTTTGGTTAAAATTCAGAACTAAATCTTCTCCCATAGACTCTGCATCATGACGAACTTTGATCCAACGATGAGTTAGAAAATGTTTGTCTACGATCTTCTCTCACTCGGCCAATATCATTTAGTCCACGGGCTGATAAAACACCAAAGCGTTGAGTTACTTGGACAAATAAATTTTTGTTGGAACCGGCCATTACTTTATGTTCTATTTCATCAAATGTATTATGTTCTGTGGTTGAGAAAACCAGACTATTGTGTTCGCGTCCGCTGCTCGTCCGTGGAGTTGGTTTCCCTAGCTAACCGATGGTAATGTTGTGGAGCAACCACCATAACTTGGAACGATTTCTGTCTGTGACTCTAGCTTGCTTGAAAAGTTGAGAAGAGTGGAAATGCTAATTTATAGTATAATATAGGGGTCGGGAAACATGGCTCCCGAGGAAGATGTGGATCGACAAAGTCAGTAAGGGTGGTAGAAGATATTCTTGTTAGGGTGATGACAGTTGTGTGCATGGAAGAAGTGCTCAGGTTGTCGACAAGGGAGAACAAATGTATGCCGTTGGAGTAATAGTAACAGACTTGGAATTTGTCGGGGGTGTTTGTAAAAGAGAGTAAGGGAAACGGTATTGTCACGGTCATGAACTAAGTAGGAAGGGAGAGCAAAGATACACAGCTCGAGTAAAAGTAAACTTGTAGAAAGACAAACGGTCGTGATAAATAAAACGAGGGTCATGTTTTCCTTTAAGGGAGGGTTATAATTTTTTTTTCTAGAGCCACATTTAACAACATCACTGTTCCCTCTTTCTTCCTTCGTTCATTTGTGGTTGTAACTCTGTTTAATTTTGTTGATGTCGTAGACTTCAAGAGGTCTTTCTAAGCATTTTAGAAATCTTATTTTGTCTTGATAATCATTTTTTCGACATGTTGAGATTTCATTTTTTCTTCTGAGAGTTTTCTTTTAGTTTCAAGAGGAATGATTTTTGAGGAGATGAGACGTAACCGTTTGAATACCAGACATAAGCGCACAGTTCAACGAGACATGGATCGCGCAATTTACATGATCGATTTGAGCTATCGTGTATCCACTATGTCCGATTAGAAACCCATCACAGGAGGTACGGTGGGCGCAACCTACCAGACTAGAAGAATTTTTTCGTTCGACTAGTGAAACGGATAAACAAGAACGATGATGATGATGATGATGAACTTGTCATGTTTTTTAGTTGTAACACATAGGGTCTAACGATCGTTAATGTCTTATAACCATCGTTAGACCCTATGTGTTACAACTAAAAAACATGACAAGTTCATCATCATCATCATCATCGTTCTTGTTTATCCGTTTCACTAGTCGAACAAAAAATTCTTCTAGTCTGGTAGGTTGCGCCCACCGTACCTCCTGTGATGGGTTTCTAATCGGACATAGTGGATACACGATAGCTCAAATCGATCATGTAAATTGCGCGATCCATGTCTCGTTGAACTGTGCGCTTGTGTCTGGTATTCAAACGGTTACGTCTCATCTCCTCAAAAATCATTCCTCTTGAAACTAAAAGAAAACTCTCAGAAGAAAAAATGAAATCTCAACATGTCGAAAAAATGATTATCAAGACAAAATAAGATTTCTAAAATGCTTAGAAAGACCTCTTGAAGTCTACGACATCAACAAAATTAAACAGAGTTACAACCACAAATGAACGAAGGAAGAAAGAGGGAACAGTGATGTTGTTAAATGTGGCTCTAGAAAAAAAAATTATAACCCTCCCTTAAAGGAAAACATGACCCTCGTTTTATTTATCACGACCGTTTGTCTTTCTACAAGTTTACTTTTACTCGAGCTGTGTATCTTTGCTCTCCCTTCCTACTTAGTTCATGACCGTGACAATACCGTTTCCCTTACTCTCTTTTACAAACACCCCCGACAAATTCCAAGTCTGTTACTATTACTCCAACGGCATACATTTGTTCTCCCTTGTCGACAACCTGAGCACTTCTTCCATGCACACAACTGTCATCACCCTAACAAGAATATCTTCTACCACCCTTACTGACTTTGTCGATCCACATCTTCCTCGGGAGCCATGTTTCCCGACCCCTATATTATACTATAAATTAGCATTTCCACTCTTCTCAACTTTTCAAGCAAGCTAGAGTCACAGACAGAAATCGTTCCAAGTTATGGTGGTTGCTCCACAACATTACCATCGGTTAGCTAGGGAAACCAACTCCACGGACGAGCAGCGGACGCGAACACAATAGTCTGGTTTTCTCAACCACAGAACATAATACATTTGATGAAATAGAACATAAAGTAATGGCCGGTTCCAACAAAAATTTATTTGTCCAAGTAACTCAACGCTTTGGTGTTTTATCAGCCCGTGGACTAAATGATATTGGCCGAGTGAGAGAAGATCGTAGACAAACATTTTCTAACTCATCGTTGGATCAAAGTTCGTCATGATGCAGAGTCTATGGGAGAAGATTTAGTTCTGAATTTTAACCAAACAAATTCTAAAAAACCTCCCAATAAATATTGTAGCACATTAAGGCGAACTGTTAAAGAGTTGTCAGATCGTTATGATTTAGTTTTTAAAGGCATGGTCAGTAGACTAAAACCTAATGAAACCAATACATTTCCAACTTTTGTTATTGTTGCTGATGAAATCTTTGAAGATGGACAAGTTACCTGGGGAAGAATTGTTGCTGTTTATGCCTTTGGAGCTAGACTTGCTAAGTACTACGTTGACAATATCGTAAAAGATGAATCAGAATCTGATAAAATCAGTGACTCATATTCTTTGAGGTCAAAACAATATCAAAAGAAAATTGGATTATTTGTTGGAAAATATGTTGCTAACAAACTTGGTATATGGATTCTCGACAATGGTGGATGGGTAATTATCTTTATTATTTTAATTAATTAGGTGAGGGGGTGTCTTATTAGTTTTAGTTATTTATGTTAACAGTTGACCGGTCATAAGACATAGACAGAGTTCACTTATCATCACTATTTTCTCTTTACTACCTAATTTGACATATATCGGGGAGTTGCCGCTCATTCCATGCTAGTTACAATAAAGTTAAGGTGCCTTTTTAAAATACAACAAACAACATGTATTATTTCTAAATTTCAGGATACATTTGTTGAGTACTTCCAAGACCACGGGGACTTAGCGGGAAAGATATGGAAAGGTGTATTATTTACTGCTATTGGCCTTGGTGCCGTTGCCACCGTAGTTGCGTCAAGATAAAGAGAAACTCATTAATAATTTATTTAAAAGTTCGTTTTTATAAGTATCAAACCAAAGTATTGTGGACCTACTACATAATATGATTAAATAGGAAAAATAAACAACATTGATTTGTTATATTTATAAATTATAGTTATAGTCTTATGTATCAATAAACTCTGTTTAGACTTTCTTGCCTTTGTAAATTCAAGTCTCGGAGGCTATCACTTAGCTACTGGGGTTGGACATTTGGGTTTTTGAGTCATAAAATCTAGTATACGAGGCTAGATACAAATTGCATTCACATAGAAAACGCGTGAACTTGGAGACTGTGCACATAAAGCTAAATACACCTAGTCTTTACCGCAGACTTTCTATCACACCTATTAACAAGACGAGACTAAAAGGGGAGAAACTTAGAGCCTTATTGTAAAAACTCATGTCATGTGACAGTGTGAGTTCCTATTTGTAAAACATAACTCTAAAACTCAAAGCTTACATTACTTAAACAAAAATAGTTTAAACCATCCCGCGTATGGACCTTAAAGAGGGGAAAACGAGGCGTTAACTTTTTGGTTTATTGTACTGGTTTGTTGTATACATGTTAAATTGAGCAAACAACAGCAACCCTAGGGACTTGATGAAACGAACAAACTACTGCAGCCACTCTAATTCTTAACTGCTCTTCAAACAAATAAGTTTTCACAACCACCACGTCTTTTAATGTAATGTTATTTAAAGATATTACTCAGCGATAAGTCACAACCTAATGAAAAAGAAAATCAATGGCCCTTCCATAAATTTCTACACCGCTTTGTGGCCAACAGATGTTTAATTATCGCAAACGCGAAACTTTTCAGCCTGTATATAGGAATCTCACCGAGTCGTTGGCCTATTCAGTCTGCGTATTTTCGCATGCAGCTTAAACCATCTGTTTCCCTTCCCTGATCAATAACGCACTCGCCGCACGTCTATTAACAACATGTGGCCAACTAGATACCACAGCCTCTAATCGTCAGTGTTCCAAGTATAAACATAAATCTGTAAATCTTTACAAATCACTTGTAATAACCCCTAGTGATACAGTATAGCTTCCTAAACTTTCGCTACAATGATAACCTATTTTCACATATTTTCCCTTCCTCAAAAATTACCTACCAATTTAACAACTACTGACTTATAAAATGTGTAAATTTTAACCAAAACCATAACTTATAACCTTCCTTACAAAAAAATTTACAAGAGATCACTTATTTTACACTTGCATTTCTCTTAAAACTAGACAACAAAATACAATAGTCAGATAACTTGCTTACAAAAATTAAAATTAATTTACAGAATAATAAATTACTTTTAAAAAGCTACTCTTACGAATAAAAAAACCCTCAGTTAAAAAATATTTACAACACCTAATTGGGGTTGAATTATAAAGCCCTACCCACTTTATCAAAGTCTACCTGACACTATTAAAAATTTCTTCAAGTTTAAATAATATTATTCAAACAAACTAAAATATCTATCGCAAAAATACGCCAAGCAACATTTTAAATATTACCAAATTTGGTACCGATAGTATATGGAGAAAGAAAGAAAGAAAAACAAACAAACTGTTGAACTTTATATGACTCCCTTGTAACTAGAAATCTGTCACTGTCTCTAAGAGGAGAATGATTGAGTAACAAAAAAACAAAAACAAAAAGACCATTGAACTTATAGAATCATGCTCCACACTAAGATGAGAATCTCTAGTTAAGAAAAGAATCAAACTCGAGTTCCCTTTGAACCTAGAAATCTGTCCTTGGACTTAAGCTGAGAATCCCTAAGTAAGAAAAAACACTAAGAAAATGATTCCCTTGAAAGTAAAAAATATGTCCCTGTCCCTAAGAGGAGAATGATTGAGTAACAAAAAAACAAAAACAAAAAGACCATTGAACTTATAGAATCATGCTCCACACTAAGATGAGAATCTCTAGTTAAGAAAAGAAACAAACTCGAGTTCCCTTTGAACCTAGAAATATGTCCTTGGACTTAAAATGAGAATCCCTAATTAGAAAAAACACTAAGAAAATGATTCCATTGAAACTAAAAAATATGTCCCTGTTCCTAAGAGGAGAACTTCTAACTAAGAAACAACAAAAAAACAAGACCCTTCAACTTATAAAATAGTGTCAAGAGTAGATGAGCACATCTAATTATGAATACAAAATACAACCAAAAGACCATTGAACTTTATAAAACTGTCCGTGACATTAAGATGAGCACCTCTAATGAATAAAAAAACATGAAGAAAATTACTCGGTTAACCTTATAAAATATTACTACTACTAGTTGATTACATCTAGTTAAGAAAAGAAACATAAAAGACCTCTTGACTTAAACTATGAATCCAATAAAAACTATTACAAGGAAGAAAGGAAACACCGTTAAACTTAGAAAATATTCCAATACTAAGATAAGAAGTAAGGCTGAAGCTGTCGAATAAACTTAGTGGAAATCCTAGAATTAAGAAATACTACGAACAAAAAAAAGACCGTTTCATAACATAGACCTCCACACTAAGAGGAAAACTGTTGATTTAGTTTAAAAAATCCTATAAAACTACTAAAATTGTTTATATTTACAAAGAAAACAACCTTAAATTTACAACCGACCTCTGCAATAGCCCCCGTCAATACCCCTCTCCTCATTTGTCTTATTGATTTTAACCTACGCCAACGCATTACTTGTCCTGGACCACATTCCATACCCCCACTAACTTATTAAAATGGTCATACATCAAGCGGTAACATCTGTCCATCCAAACCCTCTCGTCGTTTGTACTATTGAATTTAACCTAAACCCACGCGTTCTAAATCCACTTCGTCACTTTTAGTACATACTTTATACCACCACACCTATGCTAACATCAGATCAACAGCCAAACCCGCGGTTTTTTCCACCCCTCCTAAAGTTGTCTAATTAATTATAATATATACTAAACCCTTCCTAATTGTAACTTATACCATCGACTGCCCCCACTATGTTATTTGAATTAAATTCACCACCAACAACATCTGTCCAGCAGAGTACCCCAAATAAAATACATCGCCTAACAACCTGAAACACATAAAAACAGTACTTAAAACCTTAAATACGACCATTAGAAAAATAAAATACAGTTAAAAATAGTAAAATAGCTTGAGAACCTTTAAATATTACCATTCAACAATACAATAAAAAAAATAAAGAGAAATAGCTTGAGAACCTTTAAATACGGCCATTCAACAAATAAAATACAATTTAAAAAATAATAAAATACCCTGAGAACCTTAAAATACTACCATTCAACAAATAAAATACAATTAAAAATAAAAATATTTTGAGAACCAATCAATAATTAAATAAAAATAATTTGAGGAACACTCAATTATGAAATGAATATTAAAAAGTTAAACATTAAATAATTGAATACATTGAAAAAAAAAGGGGGGAAGTAAACCTTAAACATGATTATCCCCCCTTTAACCACAAGAACAGATGTTCTAATGTACATATAACAATAGGCTATCCTAATTAACATAATTATCATGACATACTAATTATCATGACACCTCTAATGACCATGTTGTATAACAACATGACACGTCTAATTAACTTGTCTAAGATAATTAACATGTTGTATGACAACATGACACCTCTAATTAACATAATTACCGCCGCCGGCAAAGGCAACAGCTGTGGTGACGTCACCGCCACCGCCACCGCCACACTTTTCCGCCCTGTTTCAGCCATTCCTAACTACTTCAGCTAAACATATAGGGTTGCCAGACGTCCGGCTGAAGGACATGCCCTCCTTTTTAGCTCAATGTTCTTCGTACGGCAGGCTAAGATAAAATCGTTTAAAATGTCGGGCTTTTCTTACATTTTATATTATAATTTTTATGTATCGTTTTTAAAACTATTACATCGTATGTTTACTTTAAATAAAAATAGATTATGGCAATTTTTAAAACTGAGAAATCTAGACAAGGATGAAAAAAATCTAGTTCTTGTTCTATGTTAAAAAATATCGCAGTCATTGAAAATGAAATGAAAGAAACTGCAGTATTGGAGGTTCTGAGCCGTCTTCACACAACCTTGTAAGTTTTGAAAAATAGATTGAAGGAGATATTTATTTCACTGAAAGTCAAGGAGATGTTGAGAAGACTTAAGGAAACTGGTCAATAAGAAGAGTTTGGAAGATGTTAAGTTGGTGTATGAAACAGGCATTAGTTATTTAGAAAAGTCGTTGAAAACTTTTGATGAATTTCAATGCTTTAATTGGATGTACTTAGATAATATCATAGAATGTAAACTTGATGACCTTTTAGCGTGTATATTGTATTTGAAAGAGAAGGTTATTGTAGATGATGTGCAATTGTTTAACCAATACAGCAATCTTAAATCATTTGTACAAGACAAAAATAAACAGTTTTTTAAGACTCTTGCATGAACAGTGGCAGCTATTACAATAAAATTGTACTGACTTTAAGTTTAATCCGGGACACTAAAATGAAATATTCAAAATGCCCTCCTTTGTCGTCCTCCTTATGGTTTTATTAGCCCTCCTTTTGGTGTCCACGTATCTGGCAACCCTAGCTAAACAGGATCCAGTTATTATCAAGATTTTTGGAACAGTTGAAAGTATATATTTGTTTTTCTCTCGTTCAACAACTCGTTGGGAAGAATTAAAAAGAATTGTGCCAATCACAGTGAAGAGGGAGTCTAAAACATGCTGGAGTGCACGATCAGAAGCTGTTAAGGCTATTATGAATGACTATATGAACTAGTACGGATATTTGAAAATTTACCAGAAGATGCAACTATGACATCTGACAACAGAAGTGATACAGAAACTTTACTGGTAGGTATATTAAACTTAAACTTCCTAGTTTTGATACATTTCTGGAACATCATACTTGGGAAAATTGATCGTGTCCAGAAACGGTTGCAGGATCCTACTGTGAATTTCAAGGAAGCAGCATCTGACCTTGAATCGCGGGTGCAAGAACTTGTCAACATTCGTGATAATTTTAGCATCGTTGCGATAGAAAATGTAAAAACAAGATGCACAACTTGGGAAATCGAGGTTGACAGAAGTATTAGACATTGGAGGATACCTTGAGAATTAGCAAGAGATGCAGGACTTTCGGCAGAAGAAGAAGTTGCACGTGTTATGAACAGCGTAATTGATAGACTCCAATAGGAGATATCAATACGGTTTTTGTCTAAAAATCTTAAACACCAAATTTTGATTTTTATTAAACGTCAAATCTCTTCTCGCTGAGACAAATGGATACACTTCATCAAACTTGCTTAGATTTTGGAAATTTCTACGACACTGACGTCAATGGTCACGAATTGTGCACAGAAATCTGAGACTAGAAAATGCTCTTCAGTTCCAGGACTGAAATTCTACCGGAAACTCCTTTGGAGCTTCTTGGTTTGATTGTTTCATATGGAGATGACGTATTTCCAAATCTGTGGATTCCACTGCAAATACTTCTAACAATTGCTATTTCAATTTCAAGCTGTGAGCGGTCCTTCAACAAACTGAAGCTTATTTTGTCTTATTGACATGCTTCAATGGGACAAGATCGTCTTAGTCATCTTGCACTCCTTAGCATCGAAAGATAAACACTTGGGAATATTAATTTTGACAATGTGATTGACGAGTTTGCGACTGTCAAATCAAGGAGGATCAATTTGTTGTAGACTATGTCTATTCCAGTCATGTATAAATAGTAGAGTCTATTTTTTTCTTCAAATAAATTTTTATAGAGAATCGCATAGAGAATTATTAGTCTGTATTCTACTTCATTAAAATACCAGATGGTTCGAAAATGAACCATATAAAACGTAAACTTTCAAAATATTTCTTGGGGGCTCAGTGAGCCCCCAGAATCTGTCGGTCCGAGAAGGGGCGCATAATTTGTGTCATGTCCCCGGGCGCAGATGACCCTAGCTACGCCACTGCCTACCATGCAATGTTCCCTCTAAGTCTAAGCTTCGTTGGTCCGTGTGCAAAGTTGAAAAAAACAACAACTCGTGTGCAAAGTTACACAACGTCCATTTTTTTGTGCAAATTTGCTACGCGGTTATTCTAATCTCCTGCGTGGTCGGTCAAATATCGGCGCAGTCGCGCTTCTTACATGGAACATTGCTAACATGGTTCTAACACTTCACTTACATATCACCTGCATACGAAACATCCACAACAGTATTGGAAACTTCAGCTGAGACAATCTTAAGCTATTTGAACCATTGTTCAGCTCGGCTGGTTATATTTTCAATAAAGGTTAGTACACACCTTTCAAATGCTCGCGAGCATTTGATTAAACATCACACGAACGCACTATAAAATAAGCCAAAAAATGGTGCGTTCGTGCGATCCTTGGGCAAATGCTCGCGAGCATTTGAGATTTGTGGACCAACCTTAAGACCCGCTCATCAATTGAACCAAATAATGTCAATGCACTTGTCTGTTGCGTTGTTGGTTAAAAGATGTAATATAAAGAAGACATTCCAGTGTTATTTCGATTTTTGACAAGTATTTTAATAAATGTTACTTATGACACCATAAATTTCAATTGTTTTGGCTTAAATCGAAATTAACGATTAATTAATCGTTAATTTTTCAAAAGTTAACGATTAAATGTAAATTAATCGTTAACAGCCCTATTTTACACGAACATATGTCCTGATATATATATATATATATATATATATATATACTAGCAGACCAATCGTGCGTTACAACGATCTCAGTAAAACAAAAGGTACATATAAAAAGAAATTACATTAAGGGTCACCGGGCCAATCAGTTTAACATATGAATTTCGAAAATCTGTTCATTTCAATAAATTTCATAACAAATATAGTTATTTATATTTCTCAATATCGTGTAAAATTGAATGGGGAAAACAATATTAAAAGTTTGTTAAAAAAACAATTAGGGCCCCAGCCCCGAGAAAATGGACATTATGAGTTCAGTGCCTCAATTCATTAAGGGGCCCCAGGGCCCATTCGGTTCAATATGTTAATTTAAAAACCTGTTCGTTTAAATTCAGTTTCATCATAGATATATTTCTCAAGATCGTTAAAAATAGAATGGCAAAGAATATCTCAAACATATAAGAAATAAAGACATTTAGGGATGTTACGTCGTTGTATGGGTACTTGTAATGACCAAATAATATCTCAACATGTATGAAATAAAGACATTTAGGGATGTCACGTCGTTGTATGGGTACTTGTAATGACCAAATAACATCTCAAACATATAAGAAATAAAGACATTTAGGGATGTTACGTCGTTGTATGGGTACTTGTAATGACCAAATAATATCTCAACATGTATGAAATAAAGACATTTAGGGATGTTACGTCGTTGTCTGGGTACTTGTAATGATCAAATAATATCTCAAACATATAAGAAATAAAGACATTTAGTGCTGTTACGTCGTTGTATGGGTACTTGTAATGACCAAATAACATCTCAAACATATAAGAAATAAAGACATTTAGTGCTGTTACGTCGTTGTCTGGGTACTTGTAATGACAAAATAACATCTCAAACATATAAGAAATAAAGACATTTAGGGATGTTACGTCGTTGTCTAGGTACTTGTAATGACCACAAGGACAGGCTACAACTCAAAGTAACTCCAACACCATTATAACATACATAAGTTTTATTAACGTCCAACAAGGTCCTTCCGCACGCAACAACAGCAAATATCCAACTCACTATAGACTCTCAACCGTCCCTACGTCACGTTCACTATCACGCGTCACATCTCATGCTATGTCATGGTGTTCCATACCATGCGCACTATTCCGCACTGCACCACAGACTCGTACAAACACATACACATCGGGAAAACCCCATTAGCTATAATATTTCCCTGACAAGGGCCCCCAGCCCTGAACAATTGGACATTACAAGTGCAGTGTCCTTTGTTATTTTAAATGGGCTACCAAGTTTTTATATATAAAGTTTGGTTAAGATTAATTCATTTACTCATTTACTAATTTTTATATGGCTCATATAATCAAAAAACTACATTAAGGGCACCAGGGCCCATTTAGTGCAATTTGTCAAGTTCAAAACACCTGTTTATTTCAATCAATTTCATAGTGGATATATTTATGTATATTTCTCAAGATCTTTAATATTTGAATGGGGAATAAAATCTTGAACGTTTATGAAAAAATACATTTTGGGCCCCCAGTCCCGCAGAAATGGACGTTAGGAAATTTTATTCCCCATAATATTTCAATATTGGCTACCAAGTTGTTATATACAAAGTTTGGTTAAGATCAATCAATTTACCTAATAGCTAACGCTTAAACTAATTTTTATGTAGCTCATATAAGAAAAAAATCATATTATGGGCCCCCGGCTCCCCATGAGTGTTAATTTTGAAAAATAAAGTTGCCAGTGACCATCCCAGGCGCGTACTCAAAAGTCTCCAAAAGTTTCATGGTGATCGGATGAATGGTTTAGTCAGCTATAAAGTACATGCATACATACATACTTCTGTATATATATATTATTCAAAAAGTTGTAAAACAAAATTTGAATAAAACTTGAAGTGCAAACTAATGGTATGATAAATTTAAAGGAAAAAAATCCATTTGTTCTAATGAGATATAAGGGTGGAATATCCCAAGAATATCCCAATAATATCAGTTTACCTGATCAATTTCTTTTTATATATTCAATATGAATATCATTTTAAAATAGGCTTTTTTAATTATGAGATTATTATATAATGGGGGAATATCCAAATAATATCCCAATAATATCAGTTCACCTGATGAATTTCTTTTGATATATTTAAAAATATCATTTTAAAATAGGAAATTTTAATTATGAGATTATGATATAATCCCATATATATTTAATAATAATAACCTATTGCAATACTAAAGCTTAACATAACAAAATGCTTAATATAATTCTAAATTGCAATGCTTAAAATATAATCCACATTAAATATCCAGGTAATTGTCTCTGACTGGTATAAAGTATAATCCACATTAAATCACCAGGTAATTGTCTCTGACTGGTATAAAATATAATCCACATTAAATCCCCAGGTAATTGTCTCTGACTGGTATAAGTGAATCTTCCAGTTATTTAACTTTGATCAAGAATTATGGGGGTGAGTACCTTATGTAGATAAGACGTTTTTTAAATATTTTATTACATTGAAAAAATGTTTTGAATTAAATCAAAACAAATATATGTTAAACATAGTTTTAAACAATTGTAACATTCATCTACATCAATACTGATAGCATTCAGACCAAATTAAATTCTAGCTGCTGAAGAGGTAATAATTATTTCTTATAAATATTGTTTAATCTTCTTTTTTTTAATCTACAAAGAGCTATCATTATTTATTAATATTGTAGTTTTTTTTCTTAATTGAACAACGGTAAGTCAATAATTTAAAACAAATATCTGTCAAAATAATTTTTTTAAACACTCTATAGGATATAAAATGTAAATTATCTCAATAAGAAAAGCAAAGTTCTTTTATCAAAAGCAGATAGGAAATAATAGAGTAAAATATTGTAAATTTTAAATGTATTGATCAAGATGTATTTATTGATGAAAAAGCATGACTTACTCTTAAAGCTGTATAATAAAAAAATATTAAAAAGACAGTTGAGACTAATTGAAATTATTGTTAATATACATAATATATTTATTGACAATCAATACAAAAACATATAATTTAATACTAATATTTATATTTTTTTAAAAACAGTTTCACAAAGATATTACTGTTTCTTTTAAGTTATTCAATTTAAGTTGATAAAGTTAGTGTATAACATTTTCTTCAAAATATGGGAAGGAGACCTATGTTCTTTTTATTGTAAAATGTAATGTCATAATCTAAAATATGGATCACATTTAAGTATTACTGATAATAATTAATTAAGGCATCATAAAGATGTCATTGAGTGTTAAATAGAAAATGACAGTGATAAAATATAAAATATAGAGGTGCCAGATTATATAAGGGATTTAGACAATAAATTATCTTAATCAGACAAACAAATCTCTTATTAGTAGTAGAGAAGAGATGCAAGATTGAAAACTGTACATATCTATTGTATCAAAGTGTATTCATGTACAAAATATGATAATAGTTAATGCTTTAAAATAAATAGATCAATTCAATGTTTACGGATAAAGAAATAAGTTTCCATAAATAAAATTAAAATAAAGTGAAGTCACAGCAAATTTAATTTCATTTTTATTATACTGAACCAATTAATTATAATATGGTAGGAATAAATAAAATATTTCATGAACTATTGCAAACATAAGAAAATCCCTTATTTTATTATGTTTCAATTTTTCTTTCATTCCAGGATCAGGCTTGTTTTATTATCAATTGTTGTTTAACTAAATTTTATATTATTACACAATAATAAGGAAAAAAAAACATTTACAAATAAATATTACTTTAGTTTCTTTTAATTTAAACATTTAAATTATATTAAATTAAATCATTTGTTATTAAATAGGTTGGATAAAAATGTATGAAGCAAAACAAAACTTAAAAAGACTTATAATTCATAACATTGTAAGAATGTTCTTGAAGTTTTAAATAAAAAGACAAAGTCTGATTAATGGGTTTCATTAAAATATAATTTAAAAAAAATAATAATTCATTATAGCATTATAAATATGTCATTTGAGTGTTAAATAGAAGATGACATTGATAAAGTATAACATTATATTGGTGTCAGCTTAAGTTATGTTGATAAAATAATGCACATTTTAAAGGAATAATTTTTACTTACATTTAAATAGTTGGAAAAAATGAAAAACACAATATCTAAGGAGACTAAAATCTTTATGATATTTTTAAAGCTAAAAATAAATTTCCATTTTCTCCAGTACTTGTTACAAAACTAGTAAAATTGAATTTATTAAACACTATTTTATGATTTTGTATTATAATTTATACTTAATTGCTTTCTTTCCCTTTATTACTATGCTATCACAAGAAAGAAAAAACAACTACTACAAGAAAATTATTTGTGTGTGTTAACACAAATATTTTGAAGAGATATTTATAAATATAATGCATATTAAAACATTTTTTAATGCCACAAAAAGAATAAACAATTATAATGAAGTAAGAAGTTAATTAATTACAATATAGTTTAAACAACATCATTATTTTTAAGTTTAATAAATATAAAATTTACATTGGACACCTCATTTTTAAATAAATAAATACTATTAACTAATGTAATTTTCATTTTCTAATGCTATTTGTTAGTGTGTATCAATAACCAGGTGAAAAATATTTCTTTCTTTTTGAAATAAATATAGTAAAAAAATGAAGAATTAATTAATATTTTGTTGATTCATTAATAATTAATTAAATTGATGCTAAATCCAATTCACTACATAGTATTAATAATAGTGTAAGGCAATGTCCATAGTACTAAAGTATGAATAGAAACAGGAAAAAAATAGCAATCAAATTCAAATAGCCATTCATTTTAATACATTAAAATTTATATGTATATAATCTAAATAATATGGTAATCTCTGTTCTTAATTTTTAGACTTAGTACATTTTTATAAAACAATTTGTATTATTTTAATAGCAAAGGTCAAAGGTATTGTATCCGTATTCAGACTATCACGACTTTGACTGTGATAACTCAATACTATACTTCTCAATTGTCTATAACTTATAACTAAATGCAATATCAATAGTCTCAAAAGGCTATATCGTATAGTCTACAGAGTTTATGTATTAAATATACTCTTTAAAACTTTTTTTATTTGATTTTTAAATAGCTTTCATTATTGTTTTTATTTTAAAACTAACACTAGGAACACTGTCACAGACTTTAAAAAATGTTACTATGTATTCTTCACAGTAAATTAAATCACATTGTATGATTTCAACTCTAAGACTAGGTCGAGAGTCTCGGCAGAATGGTAGTAGCTATTACCGCATCAGAAATAGTAGCATAGTTAATACGTTTCGTTATTTTTGTGCAATTAATTAAAAGTATTTCTAATATATTTAATAAATTTAGTTTAAGTGGTAAGCCTGCGCGTCATGTATCCATAGTAACTAATAGAAACGTCGGATTCAAAATTTTATATATTTTTTTAAATTATAAAAACAAATTTAATTAAATTAATTTTTAGTTGTCATTTTCATTAAAAAGAATTAATTATATTTTATTTTTTTAAAGCAATTTATTAATTAAAGATATTCATACACTAAGGGAATTTATTATAATTATAATTATATTTTAATGTTTAAGTCCGCTAAAAATGTTCCTGATACTGTTTTAGTAATTATAATAATGTTAGATCACATAATTCAAATGTTCATTCGATTACACTTAAAAATTATTAATTTATAACTTTTTAAAATTTGTTTTAAAATAATTTATGTATAACTAGTATTGGTTCAATAATTTGAATAATTGTCTATTTAATTATTTTTTTTTAACTTTAATATGCATAAATTTGTTTTAATAAAAGGTTGAATTTGAAGTACTCATATTTAGTATTTGTAATATATAAGTATTGATATGGCCCATCTATTAAACTATTGCAGACGACAGACGAATCTTTTGATCATTCCAAGGAAGATATTCACTAGCTGACAGAACTTGAAACTCTTTTGACCGTACTTAGCGTTTTTATTTAATTTTAACTGAGCAGATGTCTAACAATGTGTACATACAGTTTTTATTTATTTTAAATAATTGATTAGCGTAATTGTAAAAATTATTAAAAGTTGAAATGTACTCACAGTGTCGATAAATAGGACAAAGATGAACAAGGGTCTATCAAATAAAAGGTATTTTTTTAATCGAACATAAAATATGTATACACTTTTTTTTATTTAATAAAATAGTTATTTTGCTATTTTTTATAATTGTTTAATCTTTTATTTTCTATTTCCAGAGTTTCAATGAGTTACAAAACAGGAAGCGTCCGAGAGAGAGAGAGAGAGCGTCGAAGAGAGAAAAAGTAAGAGAGCGACAGACCGAGAGAGAGAGAGAGAGAGAGATAAAGCATCAAAAGAAAAAGTGAAAGAGAAAGAATCAAAAGAGAGAAAAAGAGAGAGTGAGAAAGCGTCCTAATAAGATAAATAATGTGTAAGAGAGTAAAAGAGAGACAAAGACAGCGACAAAGACATCAACAGAGGGAGAGAGATGGAGAATAAAACTGATATAGATATAGCATATGACGGAAAAATAGAAAAAAACATTTAGAATACAAGAGTTAATTTAGATTTGATTTTATTAATATATCAAATAACTACCTTATTCAGAATATTGCCAAGAGCACATCCACAGTGAATTTGACATACATGACGGACAACCAGATGTCAAAGATGGCAGGTGTGACAAGAAATATCAATCAAGTTTTTGCTCAGGTAATATTATGTTGATATAAATTTGATTGATATACAACATATAATGAAAACTTTCTTGAACATTTTCAATGATACCAGTTGAATTACAATATATATATAGAGAGAGAGAGAGAAAGAGAGAGAGAGAGAGAGAGAGAGAGAGAGAGAGAGAGAGAGAGAAAGACGTGTGAGAAAGACATGAATCGTTATAAATTTGTCTTATTGTAATTATAACATATTTTATTTATATCATAATTAGATCATCTTAAAGAACAAAGCCAAGAAAAAAATAAACCAGATGACAGTCAACAAGATGACTCAGAGGAGAGCCAGGAAGATGACACAAATGACAGTCAGGTTGCTGAAACAAATGTCAAATGCAACACGAAGGATCTTCCATATATTTTCTGTAGTAAATCTCCTTTTATATATTTGTTTATATCTAACAATACAAGAGTTTAATTTCAATCGCTATTATTGTTGTATCCAACATTCTATATCCACGTTTATTGGATGTTGATATAATTTTTAACATTTTACTTTTTTGACACTTTCTATGATTTAAACAAAAATGTCTCATAATTCATAATAGAAATTAATCTTTGAATCTATTGAAATGAAATAATAGACTAAATGAAATCTATTTCAATAGAGATAATAGAAGAGAGACAGGTGTAACACATGGACTAAAATGTACTTTCTTTGATGACCTTGTCAGGTACACATGAAACCCAGGTGTCAGAAGGAGGAGAAGCAGATCTACACAAACATTACAACAGCTGTAAGAAGAATCCAGGTCACAAACAGTTTATACCTGTCAACGATTTTAACATCAATCACCTGCCTGAAGGTAACCATGACAACCTCCTAGTTGAGTACATCAAAGTTGTGGCTGACCTCACTGTCAGGGTAGATGTTAAAATGACCAGTACAGAAAGACCAGAGTTTTGGCCAAACACCAAACAACCATATGCATTTTATAACATGAGAGGAAGTGACGTCATGAGAGTAGGGACTGGGAGGGTGAGGTATGTAAACATTGGACACAACAAGGAAACTTGTCCATGTCACAAGTGTCAACAGTCCTACACACCCAGCAAAGTGTGGGGGAAGGTAAGAATGAAGACGGCCAGACACGTGGTGTTTGATGACCTTGAGGCGAGACATACCAGGTGTAGATTGTTCTATGATAGACAAGATAGTCCACTGGTCACTCTTGAAGGAAGGATTGTGGTTGGTGCAGACATTGAGGAAGACTGGTGTAAGTTGGAATGTGTGACATGTGACGTAGATTTACTGAGCAAACTGGAAAAGATGGTGGACCACTGGTATAATCTATGGAAGAAAGTAGACAACAAATACAATAGATGTGGAGACAAGTTGACATTGATAGTATCACATCCACATGGATGTCCTAAACAGATCTCTGTAGGACACTTGATTGACAGATACACGGTGAATAATGATATGTCCAGGTACACGTACACAACATGTACATGTCCAGGCAGTAGTGGGGCTTTTGTCCACCCACTAGGGTATGATGTTGGCTGGACGTATGTCCATGTCCACAGTGGGGTCAACTCTGAGGGCAAGAAATTCTATAGGTGCCAACAAACAACATATATCAACACTGTAACTTCATAATTAACAAAAATACTAGCTATACAGTTTTGCTTAAATGCTTTATTTTTTAAAAAAAGGAAACAATTAATATGAGTATTTCAGACATTTTTTTCCAACGAACTTTTAGTTCAGGGAATTCCTTAATCAATTTAGAAACATCTAAGCTGTTGCTAGGTTCATACTCGATTGCTAATATAGCGAGGTCTGACAATCTTGTTTGGGATGTTGATGTTCTCAAATAGTTCTTGATTAGTTTTAGTTTTGAAAAACTACGTTCCCAGGATGCAACACTTATTGGAAGAGTTATTACGATTCTTAAAGCAATGCTCAAGTTTGGATTATTATTCATTTTTGTTATGAATTTCAAAACTTCCAAGGGCAATAAATCTTTTTCCAATAGAGAACACACCACTGATATTTCATCACAAAGTTCACTTTTATTTATATCTGATGATTATCCATCAGTTAAAATTGTTTCTAAATCTTTGCAATTTTCCAAAATTATAGAAGAACTGATTTCTTTTACTTCATATATATTATATAGAAAACAGAATTAACTGTGGTGATGCTGCAGCTGAAGAAATCTTTGTTCTAAAGATTTGATTGCAGTGTCAATAAGGTTGTAAAAGAATTCCCTCCAAACAATATTTTTTAAAAATGATTGATAAACTAATGAACAACAAGTAAATGTTAAATAAATTATACAAAATGAACTTAAAACTGCATTTCAAGGCCATCTCATTACATTTTCCGATGTAGATGTTCATTACACAGGGAGGACAAAGCTGTTATACAAAGTCTCGAAATAATGAATTAAATGTAAGTTCATGTTTGACGTATATTTTATGCAGTTTTTTGCATATCAGTACTGAGAAGTCAAGCAAATATTTTGGTCTTTACAGAATTAAATAAAACGAAACTGAGACAAATATTAGATAACTTACCTTTAATGTGTAGATTGTAATAAAAAATTCACTAGGTCAATAAAATATTAAGTTTCAAAATTTACGGCGGGACGGTCCTTTTTTATCGTTTCTGTTTCAATGACCTGGGGCGCAAAAATGAGGCTCATTATAACCTTACTAGGGGCAAGTACCCGGCTCCCTCCCGGGTTTAACAACAACAGCAACAAAACAAAAACAACAAAAACAACAACAAAACAACAAAAACAAAACAACAACAAAAACAACAAAAACAAAACAACAACAAAAACAACAAAAACAACAACAAAACAACAACAAAAACAACAACAAAAACAAAACAACAACAAAACAACAACTACAACAACAACAACAAAACAACAACTACAACAACAACAGCAACAAGAACAAAGCAACAACAACAAATACAACAGCAACAACAACAAAGCAACAACAACATGAAGGACATTGTCGTCGCAGGGCAAGGGATGTGGACAACAACAACAACAGCAAAAACAACACAAAACAACAACAGCAACAACAACAAAAACAAAACAACAACAAAAACATCAACAACAAAACAACAACAAAACAACAACTACAACAACAACAGCAACAACAACAAAGCAACAACAACAAAACAACAACTACAACAACAAAAGCAACAACAACAAAGCAACAACAACAAAAAAAATTATTTTATGGCGATAATCGCCTTCTTGTTAATCTCGACACCAAAATGTTTATTAATTTGCGTCATTATTTTACGTCTTAATTTTCAATAATTTTTATTTTATATAGCTCATATAGGGAAAAACTACATTTTGGGCCCCCGGGCCCCAGTATCTTACATATATGGAACGAAACCTGTTTAATAACCTTTCCGGTATAATTTTGTGTACGTGTACCAAATTTCACGTTATTTGGTTGTCTGGATCTTGAGTTATTAGGGAACAGACAGACAGACAGACAACAAATTCGGCTTATATATAGAGAGATATTAGTGGAATTTCTTATTTAGGAAGGGTCAGGACCACCAATTTTATAGTTTTTTTAATGTTTGCCCCTGCGCAAAATATCCTATCTACACCACTAGCAGGCGAGACGAACGGTATAACTACTCGTTATGAAGCTCACTGCGACCCGGGTTTAAATCTAATGTTATAATATAATATTTATAATCGCATATTATTTAAAGGCATTTGTTATAATATACAATTTTAAAAAATGTTTATGGACTCATTTTTGGGACTTGTTTTTAAAATTCATTTACTTTTGTTAAAGTTCGTCTGCAGTTCCATAAAATGAATTTTGCGCCCTTTTTTTTACTGCGTGCATTTGCACGGAAAGATGGAGTCCTAGTCCGGCCCTGGTGCTTGCACTTCTAAAAAAAATAATTGGTGCCTCTAGTTTTAACATTAGCTGTAACAGTTATCTAGTTTTAACATTAGCTGTAACAGTTATCTAGTTTTAACATTAGCTGTAACAGTTATCTAGTTTTAACATTAGCTGTAACAGTTATCTAGTTTTAACATTAGCTGTAACAGTTATCTAGTTTTAACATTAGCTGTAACAGTTATCTAGTTTTAACATTAGCTGTAACAGTTATCTAGTTTTAACATTAGCTGTAACAGTTATCTAGTTTTAACATTAGCTGTAACAGTTATCTAGTTTTAACATTAGCTGTAACATTTAGCTAGTTTTAACATTAGCTGTAACAGTTATCTAGTTTTAACATTAGCTGTAACAGTTATCTAGTTTTAACATTAGCTGTAACAGTTATCTAGTTTTAACATTAGCTGTAACAGTTATCTAGCTTTAACATTAGCTGTAACAGTTATCTAGCTTTAACATTAGCTGTAACAGTTATCTAGTTTTAACATTAGCTGTAACAGTTATCTTGCTTACATTTGACTAGTATAAAAAAAATGCAAAAGTCCAGTTGAAAAACTCAATTGTAAGTGTAAGATATGCAGGCAATCGTAGAATACATTTACATTTATCTAAAAAAATCTATAAACGTTTACAACTTCATACGTTATAAAAATCTCTTTATAAAACGTACAAAAACGTAACACCACAATGTTATCACTAACTTAAAAACAGGAGGATAGAAAACACAGTGGAAAGAAGTAATAATACATGAGCCATTAAATTCAAATTTGAAAATACAACACATACACATTTTAATATAACACTTTGATAGACATAAGGATGAAAATTACTTTCCTTGTTTCATATGCAAGGAAAAAAACTGATTCAATTTCTTGTTCTTGCCGTCTTGCATGGCTTATCTATATATACAGTGGCGTAGCTAGGGTCATGTGCGCCCGGGGACATGACACAAAATTTGTGCCCCTTGTCGGACCGAAAGATTCTGGGGGCTTACTGACAAAAAAAAATTGTGTGTGGAAATGTTACGGTTTATATGGTTCATTTGCGAAGCATTTTGTATTTTAATGAAATAGAATACAGACTAATATTTCTCTATACGGTTGTAAACAATTTATTTGAAGAAAAAGAATACTCAGTTATACATGACTCGAATAGACATAGTCTATAAAAAATTGCTCCTCCTTGATTTGAATGGCGCAAACTCATTAATCACGCTGTCAAAATTAATATTCTCAAGTGTTTCTCTTTCAATGCAAAGGAGTGCAAGATCACTCATACGATCTTGTCCCATTGAAGCACGTAAATAAGACAAAATAAGCTTCAGTTTGCTGAAGGTCCGCTCACAGCTTTCAGTTGAAACAGCAATTGTTAGAAGTATTTGACTTGAAATGCGCAAATACGTCATCTCCATATGAAACAATTAAACCAAGAAGATCCAAAGGAGTTTCCGGTAGAACTTCAGTCTAGTTACTGAGCAGCATTTTTCAGTCTTCGGTTTCTGTGCACAATTCGTGACCATTGTCATCAGCGTCGTAGAAATTAGAAAAATCTAAGCAATTTTAACGAAGTGTATCGACTTTTGTCTCAGCAAGAAGAGTTTTTACGTCTAGTAAAAATCCAAATTTGTTGTTTAGTTTTTTTAGACGTAAAAACCGTATAGATATCTCTTTTTGGAGCCTATCAATTACGCTGTTCATATCACGTGAAATTTCTTCTTCTGCAGAAAGTCCTGCATCTCTTGTTAATTCTCCAGGCATCCTCCGATGTCGTTTAATCCTTCTGTCAACCTCGATTCCCAAAGTTGTGTATCTTCTTTTCCATTGTCTTCCGCAACCTGGCTCAAATTATGACGAATGTTGACAATTTCTGACTCAAGCGATTCAAGATCAGATGCTGCTTCCTTGAAATTAGGATTCTGCAACCGTTTCTGGACACAATCAATTTTCCCAAGTATGATGTACCAGAAATGTAACAAAAATAGGAAGTTAAGGTTTAATATACCTACCAGCCAAGCTTCTGCATCACATCTAGTGTCAGGCGTCACATTATTTATGTTCTAATAATTTTTCCAACCGCCTACCAGTTCATCTAGTCCTCATAAATAACTTTAACAGCTTCTGATCGTGCATTCCAACGTGTTTCAGACTCCCTCTTTATTGTGATTGGCAAAACTCTTTTTAATTCTTCCAAACGAGTTGTTGAACGAGAGAAAAATAAAAATGTATACTTTCAACTGTTCCAAAAACGTGATAGTAACTGGATCCTGTTTAGTTGAGTGTACTCTTGGTAAGTTTAAGGTTTGGTTGTCACAGTTGATGCACAATGCTCTGTGATTTCTGGCACATATTTACTGTTGAAGGCCGGATATATGCCCAGTCATTACAGCAGAATTGACATAACATTGTGACCGACAGTCACATAGTAATAGTATGCTATTAGTATTAGATTCCAGTTTTTCTACGATAACTCTTTCAAGCAGGTTTGCTGCGTCTTTGGAATGTATCAGTACAAAACCTAAAAATGATTCTTTGATGGTTACTTTTTTAGTTATAAAATCAACATCCACAAATCTGATGACTTGAGAAAATTTTTCCAAGTGTCCTTGATCGAATGTTGAGTCAAGTAAGATACCGTAGCACTTGTTTTTTTCTGATTTCACTCAACAGCTGATTCCTTACAGTCGATGTAAGTAGGTGGATAAATTCATTTGAATTTCCGGTGATAAATAATATACTGAACCTGTATTATCTCGGGCATGTTGTAGGTGTTTTTCTAACAGTGGATCATATTGAGCAACAAGTTTGAAAACAGAGTGACAGGAAAGAGAGGCGGTGTTTGCTGTTTCATATGAAAGGAATCAACTTGCTTTGACAGACCGACGGAAGCCCGTGAGAGGCGAGACCTTCCCTCCTCTCCCCTACCTTACTTCCTCCACAGAGGGATTGGGGAAGTAATTTTTTTTAAAGAGTCACAGCATGCAGCAAAGGGACGCAAATTAACCATTCTGTAAGTCAGTGGTTCTCAACCTTTTGAGATTCAATAACCACTTGAAAAATGTGTGTCTTCGCATGTATGCATCATCAGGCATCTGACACGCGATCACATGTGACTGAAGTAGTTGTAGCGTCCTAATAAATTTTCCATGACCCATCAGATTATTCCAAAATCTTTGTCCATTCAAGGTCAGCGTCTGAACCCCTATCCCCCAATGGTTCTAAAATTCTAACAGTTCTCAAAAGTATATAGTATATTGAGTTACTACTCAACATGCTCCATAAAACAATATTGTCATGACTTTCTTTTGTAACGAAAAAATGCCATTTATATTAGTCTCATAGTCTTATTATTTAATTCTACTTGCTTACTATAAAATACTTTAAGTCATAAACAGTAGTTTGTATTAAAAAGACTGCCATATTAGTTTATTTAGTACGAACGATGTTTTGTTTTTATTGTAAGTAATGCAGAAAATCCACTTTTACAAAAGTTACAAAGGGTAAACGTATTTTAAACGCTAGCTGAGACAGTTAGGAGTACTCTAAATTTCATTACGCCCACTTTCTGATGCAACATATTCAAAGTGGTATCGCTAGTCAGTTCAATGAATTGTTTTAATTACGATGTTGGTCATTTTTTTATTTGATGAGTGAATGTGTGCGAGATTAGGTCTGGACACCCACGAAAAACCACTGAACGTTAAAAATCACAAAAGTAGAATATAAATTGGTTCTGCAGTGATTGAATATGACCAGAAATCAAATTTATCAACAGTTTGTTTATTTATTTCAGCATTTTCTGGTTACTCGGTGGTTTCGTACAATTGATCAAACATCTCAAAGGTACCTTGAAATAATCTTCTTTTCCAAAGATCAAGATTTTTCGTAAAAGCAGACACTTTGTCACTGAGAGTAATTAAATGTGTCTGCTTTCCTAGCCGAGTTGAATTAAGTTTATTGAGTTCTTCAAAAATTTCAGCCAACTTAGCCAGATCAGCAACCCATAAGCTATGGTTCAAATGATCAACAAGCTTTGAGTTTTTTCTACAAGAAACTCTCTTACGTCATCACGTTATTCAAACATTCTGATAACCAGCGAACGTCAGTATACATCAGTAACTGTTAATGTTTAAGATTCATAATCGAACATAAGAAATCAAAGAGACAGAATTTAATAGACGAGCCTTGATAAAATTTAAAAACTATTTAGGCCAGATCAAAAATATATTTTAAGTCTGCGTTTTACTTGCTAGTCTTTCTTGATGAATCATACAGTGCTTAAATTTCATGATTTGCTCGCGAACCACCAGGCACATCTTCGTAGACCACTAGTGCTCCGCAGACCACAGGTTGAGAACCACTGCTTTAAGCCACTCCTTTTTCTTGTCTTGGTCATTTTGGTTGCTTTTAGTGTCGTTCTGTCTGTTCTATTAATAGAATCGCCTTTGCCTCTTACTGCTCCCCTAGTCTCACTCCCAGCAACTCACAATTTTGTTGTTTTTTTAAACGCCATCAGCAATTCTTCATTGTGGATGTGTCATTTATTTATGAGTAGAATGGCGCCCCTTTAACGCTCAATGGGGGCGCCTAAATCATGCTTGCCAACTGGTTTGTAATGAAGATATTTTCGGAGCTCCAAAATTCAATCTTGCAAACGTATTTGGGATACAATAGTTTACATCAAAATAATATTAAGTAATGCGTTTTAATACTCATTTTGGCGCCCCCTAACGTGGCGCCCGGGGACATATGTCCCCCCCTGCCCCCCCTCGCTACGCCACTGTCTATATAAACCATAAAAACCAACACGATAACAAAATTCAAACTTTTATAAAATGCAAGTTTAAACACAAAAGGATGTCATTGTATTGCATACGTCCTTAAAAAATAACAGCATCTCTCCTGTGATTTTTCTGTCCACATCCAGTCCATCTCTTTTATCCGATTCCTAGTTTATACTTTATTGTTCCTCATCTCAGTGGCTATTTGTGTTGTTTTACCAGTCTCATACATCGTGCGTACATTCCATGCTCCAATGACGGTGGTGGTCCTGGTAGAGATGATGGACGTCGGCCTAATAGCTTCAAGTTTCTGACTTTCACTGCTTGGCGTCATGCATTTCTATGTATAAATAATAGCTTCAAGTTTTCTGACTTTCACTGCTTGGCGTCATACATTTCTATGTATAAATAATAGCTTCAAGTTTCTGACTTTCACTGCTTGGCGTCATGCATTTCTATGTATAAATAATAGCTTCAAGTTTTCTGACTTTCACTGCTTGGCGTCATGCATTTCTATGTATAAATTCCACATAACTTCATCGGCTTTTTAAAATCAATATCTTTTTTTGCTTTTTAACAATAAATAATCAATGGACTTGACTCTTCATTTGTCGTCTTGACTGAACAAATAAGCTAGAAAATTAATTAACATTTTTTCTTAGTTCAAAAAGGGCGTGGTGGTCTCGTCTGGACTGCCGAACTGAGGCTAGAGAGAGTCACGGGTTCTAGCTAGTACTGCAAGCCTCGGGGCATTGTCTGCCCACTCCCGCCTAGTGTGGCTCAATGAAACTTGGGACGTACTTAATGCCCCATAGACCTCATGTCTAAAAGGGGGTTATTATTATTTCTTAGTTCAGTTATATGGGTCATAATCTGCCCGCAGGTTTATTCGGACACGAGTGAGGAAAAAATAAAACAACGAACATACAAACAGGCAAAAAAACGAACAAACAAATTGTTGAACTGACAAAGATTTTATTTCAATTTATTTCCTCCGGTCACTTGTAAAGTAAATAAGTTACATATAATAAAAAAAATTGTTGTAACTTTAACATGAGTTTTTGTTTTTAACCATTAAATTTTTCACACAAAAAGAAAGTAATTATTTGTTTCAAGTCTAAAATAGATTATTTTAAAAAATATTTTACATTTCAACCCATTCACAAAGTTGGTGTCAAAGTATGAGAATCACTGGTCACAAATGTTGGTATCAAGGTATGAGAATCACATGTCACAATTGTTGGTGTCAATGTATGAGAATCACTGGTCACAAATGTCGGTGTCAAGTTATGAGAATTACAGGTAAAGAATGTCAGTGTCAAGATATGAGAATCACTGGTCACAGATGTCGGCGTTAAGGTATGAGAATCACTGGTCTCAAATGTCGGTTTCAAGATACGAGAATCACTGGTCACAAATGTTGGTGTCAAGATATGAGAATCACTGGTCACAAATGTCGATGTCAAGGTATGAGAATCAATGGTCACAAATGTTGGTGTCAAGATATGAGAATCACTGGTCACAAATGTTGGTGTCAAGGTATGAGAATCACTGGTCACAAATGTTGGTGTCAAGGTATGAGAATCACTGGTCACAAATGTTGGTGTCAAGGTATGAGAATCACTGGTCACAAATGTTGGTGTCAAGATATGAGAATCCCTGGTCACAAATTTTGGTGTCAAGGTATGAGAATCACTGGTCACAAATGTTTGTGTCAAGGTATGAGAATCACTGGTAACAAATGTTGGTGTCAAGGTATGAGAATCACTGGTCACAAATGTTGGTGTCAAGTTATGAGAATCACTAGTCACAAATGTAATGACATTTAATGTGAACTCTCGTCATACAGTGTCATGAAGACAGTTCCGCTGTGCAGATAATAGTTAAAAGTTTTAGTCGATCAATGATAGTTTATGACAGACGACCTATATATAGTGTGGTGTGGGGAGACGACCTATATATAGTGTTGTGTAGGGTGACGACCTATATATAGTGTGGTGTGTTGAGACGACCTATATATAGTGTTGGGTGGGGAGACGATCTATATATAGTGTGGTGTGGGGAGACGACCTATATATAGTGTGGTGTGGGGAGACGACCTATATATAGTGTGGTGTGGGGAGACGACCTATATATAGTGTGGTGTGGACAGACGACCTATATATAGTGTGGTGTGGGGAGACGACCTATATATAGTGTGGTGTGGGGAGACGACCTATATATAGTGTGGTGTGGGGAGACGACCTATATATAGTGTGGTGTGGGGAGACGACCTATATATAGTGTGGTGTTGGGAGACGACCTATATATAGTGTGGTGTGGACAGACGACCTATATATAGTGTGGTGTGGGGAGACGACCTATATATAGTGTGGTGTGGGGAGACGACCTATATATAGTGTGGTGTGGGGAGACGACCTATATATAGTGTGGTGTGGGGAGACGACCTATATATAGTGTGGTGTGGGGAGACGACCTATATATAATGTGGTGTGGGGAGACACACACTAGATAACATCAGAGGGAGATTTACTAGAGCGTTTTAGAAAACTTGATATCTATATATATAAAAATGAAAGTATGTATGTATGTATGTATGTCTTATATAGCTGACGAGACCATTCATCCGATCACCATTAAATATTAGGAGATTTCTGAGTACTCTTTTGGGATGGTAACAGGAAAAACAAATTTTGAATATTGACACTCATGGAGGGCCGGGGCCCCAAAATGTCTTTTTTCTTATATGAGCTATATAAAAATTTGTTTAAGCGTTAGCTAATAAGAAAATGAATTGATCTTGGCCAAACTTAGTACATAGAAACTTGATAGCCCTTATTAAAATACTATAGGGCATTGAACTCCTAATGTCCATTCAATCGGGGCCGATCTTTTTTTAAATCCCTTATATTAACTTCACCGCCGTCTCTGTCTCTCTGTCGTTCTGTCGTCATCTCATGGGCGGGCGGAAAAACGAAAGTAAAAAATGACCCACTTCCCGTAATCCGATCGAGCTGAAATTCGGCACATGGACCCGTCGTACCTAACAATGCATGTTATCAAAATTTCAGATCGATCGAACGTATCGTAATTAAATTAATGCATTTTTAGTTTATCCTTATATAACGTATGTAATTCAATTTCACTGTTTGTTATTGTTTTTTTCCCACGTGAAAGTTTGAGTTGACGCGTTGGAGCGATGTACCGGGGTGCCTTTGTTTACATTTTACGTGTCACGCTGAGCTCGGACCTGCGATCAGTGACCAGACCTTTCCCCTCTCCCACCCCCACCCCCCCCCCGGTGTTTTAAAGCAAATGGCAGTTAAGACAGATTCCGTCTGTAAATGTTTGTCGGGTTTGAACATAATCAATACTGTTAATTATGTCTCATATATAAGGGATTTATAGTCAAAAACTTTGTTTTTACGGGTTTGTTTTATTAAATCCCTTATATTAACTTCATCGTCGTCTCTGTTTCTCTGTCTCTCTGTCTCTCTCTCTGTCTGTCTTGGGCGGGGGGAAAAACAAAAGTCAAAAATGACCCACTTCCCGTTATTCGATCGAGCTGAAATTTGCCACACGGACCCGTCTCACCTAACAACGCATCGTATCAAAATTTCAGATCGATCGAACGTACCGTAATTAAATTAATGCATGTTTAGTAATCTATATAAACTATATGTAAAGGTCGCTATCGTTTACATTTTACGGGTCACTTGACTTCAGGCCAGCCACCGGTGAAGATATCTCGTGCTTAAACCAGGTAAACCGGCGTGCTTTTGTTTACATTTGGCGTGTCACGGTGAGCTCGGACCAGCGATCGGTGACAAGACCTTTCCCCCTCTCCCACCCCCATCCCCCTTTTTTTGGGTTAAAAGCAAAGGGGAGTAAAGACAGATTCAGTCTGTAGATGTTTGAAAATACTTTAAGTTCTGTCTCATATATAAGGGATTTATAGTCAAAAACTTTGTTTTTACGGATTTGTTTTATTTTCACAAACGTTTAAGACTTTATTCTCATTATGATTTTACACGATCTTGAAACAATTTGGACAATTAAATCTATCATGATACAGTCTAGTCTATCATGATACAGTCTAGTCTATCATGATACAGTCTAGTCTATCATGATACAGTCTAGTCTATCATGATACAGTCTAGTCTATCATGATACAGTCTAGTCTATCATGATACAGTCTAGTCTATCATGATACAGTCTAGTCTATCATGATACAGTCTAGTCTATCATGATACAGTCTAGTCTATCATGATACAGTCTAGTCTATCATGATACAGTCTAGTCTATCATGATACAGTCTAGTCTATCATGATACAGTCTAGTCTATCATGATACAGTCTAGTCTATCATGATACAGTCTAGTCTATCATGATACAGTCTAGTCTATCATGATACAGTCTAGTCTATCATGATACAGTCTAGTCTATCATGATACAGTCTAGTCTATCATGATACAGAGTGAAATAAACAGGTATTTTTAATTTAATTTATGTTACTGATTTGGCCCGGGGGCCCTTTATGTCATTTTTTGCGTACATAAATTATATAAAAAATGTAAGCGTTAGCTACTGGGAAAATGGATGGATCTTGACCGAACGAGATGTTACATATTACACTTATTAACCCTAGTGCCCTGTTTATTTCTTGTACCCAAAAATTTTCCAACGATGAAAGGAGTGTTAAGGCTTAAAAGACAATCATACATACATTCATTTTTAACAATATATTTATACAGATGATTACGATGTAAATTAACCGTTATCTTAACCAGTTTCCTTGAATTTCCTTTCTTCGGAAATCGTTGCAACGCGCGAACGGGTACAGCTAGTATAAGATAAAAAATGGACAATCTGCTGGGAGACCCTCATACATTGATGGTGTTGTTGTAACTGGGAGACCCTCATAAATTGATGGTGTTGTTGTAACTGTGGCCAAGATATTTGTTATAATGCCTGCATTTCATAATTTTTTTAGTTATTGGCTTGTTTAAGAATGTCATTTTCTAAGCTCATATAAAATATTTATTGAAAATGTTCTTATCTCAGTATTAATATTACCATGAATGATTATTTGATGTATTGAAGTGACCTGTTCTCTCTAATTACGTCTTTAAGTATATTGATTGACATGTTCTCTCTAATTACGTCTTTAAGTATATTGATTGACATGTTCTCTCTAATTACGTCTTTAAGTATATTGATTGACATGTTCAATCTAATTACGTCTTTAAGTATATTGATTGACATGTTCTCTCTAATTACGTCTTTAAGTATATTGATTGACATGTTCTCTCTAATTACGTCTTTAAGTATATTGATTGACATGTTCAATCTAATTACGTCTTTAAGTATATTGATTGACATGTTCTCTCTAATTACGTCTTTAAGTATATTGATTGACCTGTTCTCTAATTACGTCTTTAAGTATATTGATTGACATGTTCTCTCTAATTACGTCTTTAAGTATATTGATTGACATGTTCTCTCTAATTACGTCTTTAAGTATATTGATTGACATGTTCTCTCTAATTACGTCTTTAAGTATATTGATTGACATGTTCAATCTAATTACGTCTTTAAGTATATTGATTGACATGTTCTCTCTAATTACGTCTTTAAGTATATTGATTGACATGTTCTCTCTAATTACGTCTTTAAGTATATTGATTGACATGTTCTCTCTAATTACGTCTTTAAGTATATTGATTGACATGTTCTCTCTAATTACGTCTTTAAGTATATTGATTGACATGTTCTCTCTAATTACGTCTTTAAGTATATTGATTGACATGTTCTCTCTAATTACGTCTTTAAGTATATTGATTGACCTGTTCTCTAATTACGTCTTTAAGTATATTGATTGACATGTTCTCTCTAATTACGTCTTTAAGTATATTGATTGACATGTTCTCTCTAATTACGTCTTTAAGTATATTGATTGACATGTTCTCTCTAATTACGTCTTTAAGTATATTGATTGACATGTTCTCTCTAATTACGTCTTTAAGTATATTGATTGACATGTTCTCTCTAATTACGTCTTTAAGTATATTGATTGACATGAAGGTTACCGTAATCAATTGTAGCTGAAATAGTTGAAATCGTTCTAAACCGCCTTCATCAAATGAAAACGTCAAGGAAAGAAACGGCTGTGAGACATTTTTAAAACTTTTTAGTTATCCCCCTTTATCTGGCAGAGAATCACAATTACAATTTTCTGAATTGGGTTTTAAGAAAAAATTTTGTATCTGACTCCATGAAAAATTCAAATCTTTCTAGTTAATTTATAAGAAATATGTATAATTTTGATCTTTAAAACTTGAATATCTCAAAACTAAAAAGAAAATGTGACATAGCCGTTTCTTCCCTTGAGCTCTTCAAATGGTTAAGATAATATCTAAAATCATTGGTTAGTATTTAAAAAAAAGCTCAAGTAAGTAGCTTTTATTTTTGTTTTGTTTATAAAACTATTGTCAGCAAGAAATGTATTGATTTATATATAATACTCTACACCCTACGTGATAGCATATTATTATGTATCAATAGTCACTACTGTTTAAATAGATTATTGGACTACTGTTTAAAATAGATTATTGGACTACTGTTTAAATAGATTATTGGACTACTGTTTAAATAGATTATTAGACTACTGTTTAAATAGATTATTGGGGCCACTGTTAAAATAGATTATTGGACCACTGTTTAAATAGATTATTTGGACTACTGTTTAAATAGATTATTGGGACCACTGTTTAAATAGATTATTGGGGCCACTGTTAAAATAGATTATTGGACCACTGTTTAAATAGATTATTGGGACTACTGTTTAAATAGATTATTGGGACCACTGTTTAAATAGATTATTTGTACTACAGTTTAAATAGATTATTGAGACTACTGTTTAAATAGATTATTGGACCACTGTTTAAAAAGATTATTGGACTACTGTTTAAATAGATTATTGGACTACTGTTTAAATAGATTATTGGACTACTGTTTAAATAGATTATTGGGACCACTGTTTAAATAGATTATTTGTACTACTGTTTAAATAGATTATTAGGACTACTGTTTAAATAGATTATTGAACTACTGTTTAAATAGATTATTGGACTACTGTTTAAATAGATTATTGGACTACTGTTTAAATAGATTATTGGACCACTGTTTAAATAGATTATTGGGACCACTGTTTAAATAGATTATTGAGACTACTGTTTAAATAGATTATTGGGCCACTGTTAAAATAGATTATTGGACCACTGTTTAAATAGATTATTGATACTACTGTTTAAATAGATTATTGGACTACTGTTTAAATAGATTATTGGGACTACTGTTTAAATAGATTATTGGGACTACTGTTTAAATAGAGAAACCCGTGTAACAATGTTAGGAAATTAGAG
Organism: Ampullaceana balthica; assembly: GCA_944989445.1. NCBI lineage: Eukaryota > Metazoa > Mollusca > Gastropoda > Lymnaeidae > Ampullaceana > Ampullaceana balthica. The sequence continues at coordinate 316,867 of CALYLW010000976.1, forward strand.
TGACAGACTTACCAGTAATCGACAGAGCAATCAAAGGAAGTAAAGTTTGGTCTTATTGCTTCTTCAAACATTTGGCCCAACATATCACAGAAGTTCTCATCTCTTACAGCAATAGACCTAGTGTTCATACAAAGCAGCAGTTGTTCCAAGTAACTGTAAAATAAACGATGGAGTCGAGAGTTTCTAATAATTCAATTGTAATAATAACTGACACAAACGGAGATGACGTCATTGTTTCGAGTTTTTTGTGTGCTAATATTTGAGAAAATGCATTTAATTTCTCAATAGCAACCAAGATGATCATACAAAAACACTTCACAATTGTGTTTTTCCAAGTGCGACACACAAGAAATAAAGAACTTAAATGGCTATTTTGTATTTATTTGACTATTTGAGTCTTAGGCAAACTGATATTTTAGGTTGTAATATTGCTAGAGGATGAAAGGTTTGAAGACTTCAGTGATTTAAGACAGAAAAAAAAATAAAAAATTCATGGTGAAGTAATTTTTTTTATTGATTTCCAAACATTGTGTATAATTTATTTATCATAACATCAATGTCCATGTATTGTGTGACCCATATCGAGGCTTCTCATTCGACGTGTATGTCTTAAGTTCACCGATGGTTTACAACTGAGATCGTCCTGTCAACTGGGACTGGGCGTCAAAAATATGTTTACAGTCTCAGTCGGTGATTAGAAAGATAGAAAGAAACGACACGGAGCAAAGAAATAGCCGACAAAAACTTGTCCTCTCCGAAAGATGGGATCTTGACCACACAATGCAGGAATGTCATTCTTTCTTCCAATCGCCTCTTTACTTTGCCATCAGCACGAGTCTCAGATTGTGTTTATTACCAGATGGTCATCCATTAAAATCAACCTTAAGAAAAACTAAAATCTTAATATAGGCCTCAATAAATGCCTTAAACTCTCTCCATCAATGTTGGTAATATATATATATATATATACGAGTATGTTATTATACCGGCGTGCGTATTGCATTGACAAGATGTTACAGAACAACGAACGTTTCGCCAGAAAGACTTGCTAAACAAACAAATTGACCAAAACAAATAAATCTAATGAGAAAGACTTGCTAAACAAACAAATTGACCAAAACAAATAAATCTAATGAGAAAGACTTGCTAAACAAACAAATTGACCAAAACAAATAAATCTAATCAGAAAGACTTGCTAAACAAACAAATTGACCAAAACAAATAAATCTAATGAGAAAGACTTGCTAAACAAACAAATTGACCAAAACAAATAAATCTAATCAGAAAGACTTGCTAAACAAACAAATTGACCAAAACAAATAAATCTAATGAGAAAGACTTGCTAAACAAACAAATTGACCAAAACAAATAAATCTAATGAGAAAGACTTGCTAAACAAACAAATTGACCAAAACAAATAAATCTAATCAGAAAGACTTGCTAAACAAACAAATTGACCAAAACAAATAAATCTAATGAGAAAGACTTGCTAAACAAACAAATTGACCAAAACAAATAAATCTAATCAGAAAGACTTGCTAAACAAACAAATTGACCAAAACAAATAAATCTAATGAGAAAGACTTGCTAAACAAACAAATTGACCAAAACAAATAAATCTAATGAGAAAGACTTGCTAAACAAACAAATTGACCAAAACAAATAAATCTAATGAGAAAGACTTGCTAAACAAACAAATTGACCAAAACAAATAAATCTAATCAGAAAGACTTGCTAAACAAACAAATTGACCAAAAACTATAAGATGGGTCTGTTATAGAATGTTTGACTATAAGATGGGTCTGTTATAGAATGTTTGACTACAAGATGGGTCTGTTATAGAAAGTTTGACTATATGATGGGTCTGTTATAGAATGTTTGACTATAAGATGGGTCTGTTATAGAAAGTTTGACTATATGATGGGTCTGTTATAGAAAGTTTGACTATATGATGGGTCTGTTATAGAAAGTTTGACTATAAGATGGGTCTGTTATAGAAAGTTTGACTATATGATGGGTCTGTTATAGAAAGTTTGACTATAAGATGGGTCTGTTATAGAAAGTTTGACTATATGATGGGTCTGTTATAGAAAGTTTGACTATATGATGGGTCTGTTATAGAAAGTTTGACTATAAGATGGGTCTGTTATAGAAAGTTTGACTATATGATGGGTCTGTTATAGAAAGTTTGACTATAAGATGGGTCTGTTATAGAAAGTTTGACTATATGATGGGTCTGTTATAGAAAGTTTGACTATAAGATGGGTCTGTTATAGAAAGTTTGACTATAAGATGGGTCTGTTATAGAAAGTTTGACTATATGATGGGTCTGTTATAGAAAGTTTGACTATATGATGGGTCTTTTATTTAATGTTTGACTATAAGATGGGTCTTTTATTGAATGTTTGACTATAAGATGGGTCTTTTATTGACAGCTCGGCAAAGTTTAGGCGAAGATATAAGTTTTATTTACTTGAAGCTCATTAAGAAAATAATTGAAAATATAAAATCAGTTTTTAAAGATTTTATCTGAATTACCAGCTGTTGTGGCGTTTAATCCCCAGATGATCTGGTACATGTTTGTGTTACCCGTGACTTTTAGAGGAGATTATCTGTGGTGACTAGAATACGTCCCTTGTGACTTTCTTTTCGTTAGTCACACCCGCAATCATCTGAATCTTTCATGGCTGAATGGCAGTTACAAATTATGTTGTGTTTAATACTCACAACCCACCTGAATGGCAGTTACAAATTATGTTGTGTTTAATACTCACAACCCACCTGAATGGTAGTTACAAATTAGGTTGTGTTTAATACTCACAACCCATCTGAATGGTAGTTACAAATTATGTTGTGTTTAAAAATTACAACACAACACATCATGCAAACTTACTTAGAAGGTTGCGGTGGGTTGCTTAAGTAGTTTAAAGTATAATATACTGTTAAATGATAATTAATTAATTGTTTAAAAGTATTTTCTACATGTAAGAAACGAAACATTGACTGAATGAAGAATGTGTCTACAAATCATCCTCGTTACTAGATCTCTTATGCCATCAGTCATCCTGGTTGTGTCAGAAATTGACTGACATGATCGCTAATTACCATGTTTATTCATCAAGTAGATTTTGAACTTTTACAAATATTTCCAAAGAGGCAACATAATGTATAAGATGTTATTAATTTTCTCAAAATTGTTTTCTACTTTTAGTGTGACCGTTATAAGTTGTTTAAAGAATTAAAACAAATTTTTAAAATATAATCTTAATGACAAGATTAACACCGTTTGCTGTTTAAAAAAATCATTGTAAAAAATCAAAGACGATCCCGGTTCTCTCTTCAAATTTTTAAATGCTTCCAATCAATGTGGACGACGGTCCAACTAGTGAATTTGAATTGTAGCTATGAGAGGGGGAGGGGCTCCAAATTTGAAAGTCCCCCAGGCCCCCTCAAGTGGGGGCCCGAAAATTAGTGTCTGAATTATTTTTACATGAAATATTGCGCCACCGCCATTTATGTGGCCAAGAGGCTAAGCCCCCCCCCCGGGCATTCACACACCTACAAATTCCTAGTTACACCACTGCGAATCACAAGCTGTATTCAAACGTTTGTTCACTGCAGAATGTTTCTTATAATATTTTAGTGGGGAAGGGGGGAGGTGTGCGTGTGTGTGTGTGTGTGTGGGGGGGGTGGGGGGGGGGTTGGCGACTTTATTCAGATATGAAAATGAAGCATCTTACAAATATCTAAGTCGAAAAAATTTGGAAAAGTTGAAGTAAGTCAAGTAAAATCAAAGGTTTTTTTAGTTTATATTTTAATTGATTCGATCTTTCTGCAGCTTTGGATACAGTGTTGAGCCAAACTGCTACTCGGATGCGTTACTAGGGGGTGCATGGGGTGCGGACCACTTTGGGTGACACCATCACAAAGGAGGGGGGGGCACCAAAGTGTAACATGCTCTTTATTCCCGTTATTCGCCACTCGGAGAAGGTCTATGGGGTAAGTCATGAAGGGGTCTATGGGGTAAGTCATGAGGGGTTGACACCATGAGCTTCCACACTGGGTGAGACCAACCCAAGTGACGCCTCTGCTGCT
>CALYLW010000977.1:0-224543 GCA_944989445.1 Ampullaceana balthica
TGTATGTGACATTAGAAAGATGGCATGTAAGACATCAAAAGGTGTATGTGACAGAAAGATGGCATGTAAGATATCAAAAGGTGTATGTAACATTAGAAAGATGGCCTGTAAGACATCAAAAGGTGTATGTGACATTAGAAAGATGGCCTGTAAGTGTATGTGACATATGAACCCTGACAGGCCTAAGACAATGAACCTAGCTTTCCCCTAATCATTAAAGCGAAAAAAAACCAACATGATGTAGAAAAATGTCAGGGGCATGCAAACAAGTGGTTAGAATAACAAAGAACATGAAGATATTGTACAAAATCACTCCACCTTTCATCTAGTGCCAACATTGTCCCGGGTCAGTATTATATTGAACGACCTTTTTAATACTTTCCTGTTGCGCAATTCGGTGCGTATTATATGGACGATAATTTTTTGAAATATATTCCCGATCTGTGCGCATTATATTAAACATGTTTTACGAGACATAAGTAAAATTTTCTATTTTTGGATTGTCGTGCCCTGCATATTATAATGAACATTCTTTTAGTTATGTCTCGTACATAAAGGATTTATAGTCAAAAACTTGTTTTTAACGTTTTTTAAAAAAAATTCTGTGTTACTTCCACTAGAAACATATTCTTGATTTCTTGGGGAGACCTATGTAGGATTTAGGATTTCCTGGGGAGACCTATGTAGGATTTAGGATTTCCTGGGGAGACCTATGTAGGATTTAGGATTTCCTGGGGACACCTATGTAGGATTTAGGATTTCCTGGGGAGACCTATGTAGGATTTAGGATTTCCTGGGGAGACCTATGTAGGATTTAGGATTTCTTGGGGAGACCTATGTAGGATTTAGTTTCCTGGGGAGACCTATGTAGGATTTAGGATTTCTTGGGGAGACCTATGTAGGATTTAGGATTTCCTGGGGAGACCTATGTAGGATTTAGGATTTCTTGGGGAGACCTATGTAGGATTTAGGATTTCCTGGGGAGACCTATGTAGGATTTAAGTGGCAATGACATGCTCCTTTTCAATTGATGATATCTGATATATATTATACATGACACCATATTTTTACTTTTATCTATAGAATTGATCACCTATGTGTTGACAGCAGGACATGAGCTGACATTAGATCATTGAAGAATAAATAAATAACAAATAGTGATAGTATTTGGTATTCATTTTCTTTATCACTTAAATCAGTGCTTCTCAAAACTTTTGTATAGTGGACCGGCAGAAATTCTTCCATTGCTCCAGGGACCGGTGCACTATTTTCCCTGGACGAAGTAGCAATATGTAATTTATTTTATTTTATTTTATTTGTTTGAATTTTATGTGTTTAAGGCTGTGAAATGGACATATTTTATGGGGTTAGTAGTATTAATGATTGCAAATGGAGTATTATAATTATATTTTTCTGTTATTTTTTGGTTACTACTGCAGACTGGCGGCAGATGGCTTACAGACCGGCGCCGGTCCGCGGACCACCACTTTGAGTAGCTCCGACTTAGATCACCCATCCACTAAAGAAAACAAAAATAAACTTTAAAATTCCGATAGGAGCTGCAAGATTCATTACTGATGAATATTCAAAATTGATAAGAGTAACACCATTAGTTAAATCACTAAACCTAGAAAACTATCTAAGAGCCAGACTAGTAATAATAATACACAAGGCATGAAATTCTAACTTAGAAAAACAACACAACAATAATGGAGTGTCTGTAAGATAAGATAAGATAATAGCAAAGAGTTGATAGGCTGCCAAAATGCTGACCACAGTGAGTTGTCCACCCCTGTTAATGGAATTGTTTAAGACTCACCCAAAAGATGGAGGTGTGGGGCTCCTCCCGTGGGACAGCGATCGTCTGTGGGGTTGTGGCACCGCTGGGGACGGGGAGTTATTGGAACGTAAATACGGCAGAGGTGAACGAGATCGAGAACGAGATCTTGGCTGCCGTCTCCTGGGGCTCCTTGACCTTGATCTAGATCGAGATGGTGACCTTGAAGCTGAGCGAGATCTTGACTGTGACCTGAAATATCAATTAGATATTAAAAAGTATTTCAAAAGATTATCCAATTACAAAAAAAAAGATTTCCAATTCAAAATTTGCTAAATCCTTACAATAAAAAGGTGTTTAATTTTTGGTCAGTTTTTCCTTATCCCGTGTCAGAACTAAACATCATATTTGATATTAGTTTATAGAGTGGAGATATTTGACATATAAAGCTTTTAAAACATCTCCAGCATACCTGATAAAAAATATTGTATTAGATGAGAGTACAAATAGTTGAGTTAATGAAGTACTGAACAAATAGTTGAGTTACGGTAGTTAATGAAGTACTGAACAAATAGTTGAGTTACGGTAGTTAATGAAGTACTCCTAATGGGCAAACAACAACCACCACAAACACAGCTGCATTTTCAAATATGAATGTAAATGTACCACAGTGGCAGCAGCAACAATAAGCTCATAATTTCTGGCCCTCTTATTACTGGACAAACTGACCTCTGCCTTTTCTCTTCACTGTTGAACCTGCGCCTGGGAGGACTCATATCTAGGTCATGGGGTGATAACGATCTTGACCTTGAATCTCTACCATCTTCTTTCATTCTCCGAGCTCGCTGTTTGGCTCGGAAAAACTCAAAGAGTCCCAGCTTCTCCCAGCCAAATCTATCAAATAAAACAGTTATGTTATGAAGTAAGTTGTAGAGAACGTGCAAGACAACATCAACTATGTCAGGAGATTCAATGAAATTTCCCAGGAAAATGTATTTCCTGTCGATACTAAGTGCAAAAGTACGAGTGAAACAAGGACTTTTTACCCTGATATCATTTTCAGTTTCAAAATGCAGGGGAACCAACTTATTTTAAAGCAAAGTGCAACAAGATCAAACCCTCTTACTCTCCCCCGGTTAAAATTGATATAAGTACCCATCTCTGGGCCGTTCTTACTCTCCACTAGTTAAGTTTGATATACGTACCCATCTCTGGGCCGTTCTTACTCTCCACTAGTTAAGTTTAATATACGTACCCATCTCTGGGCCGTTCTTACTCTCCCCTAGTTAAGTTTGATATACGTACCCATCTCTGGGCCGTTCTTACTCTCCCCTAGTTAAGTTTGATATACGTACCCATCTCTGGGCCGTTCTTACTCTCCCCTAGTTAAGTTTGATATACGTACCCATCTCTGGGCCGTTCTTACTCTCCCCTAGTTAAGTTTGATATACGTACCCATCTCTGGGCCGTTCTTACTCTCCCCTAGTTAAGTTTGATATACGTACCCATCTCTGGGCCGTTCTTACTCTCCCCTAGTTAAGTTTGATATACGTACCCATCTCTGGGCCGTTCTTACTCTCCCCTGATAAGTTTGATATACGTACCCATCTCTCTGCCGTTCTTACTCTCCCCTAGTTAAGTTTGATATACTTACCCATCTCTGGGCCGTTCTTACTCTCCCCTAGTTAAGTTTGATATACTTACCCATCTCTGGGCCGTTCTTACTCTCCCCTAGCTAAGTTTGATATACGTACCCATCTCTGGGCCGTTCCCTGGAGGGCAGTTGATAGAAGGCCTCAACAGCAGCCAGCAGCCTCTCACTGGGGGGCATGGGAGGTGGTAGTCTGATGTGTTCTGGGTCTAGTGGCTTGTACTCAAAGTCTTCCAGCTGGTACAGTTACATGTGGACAAATGTCAACAACACTTATACACATGTGGACAAATGTCAATGACAGTTTATACACATGTGAACAAATGTCAACAACAATTTTTACACATGTGGACAAATGTCAACGACAGTGTATACACATGTGGACAAATGTGTAACAACAGTTTATACACATGTGGACAAATGTCAATAACAGTTTATACACATGTAGACAAATGTGTAACAACAGTTTATACACATGTGGACAAATGTCAACAACAGTTATGCACATGTGGACAAATGTCTACAACAGTTATGCACATGTGGACAAATGTGTAACAACAGTTTATACACATGTGGACAAATGTCATCAACAGTTTATACACATGTAGACAAATGTGTAACAACAGTTTATACACATGTGGACAAATGTCATCAACAGTTAAACACATGTGGACAAATTTCAACAACAGTTTATACACATGTGGACAAATGTGGCTACATGAACAATTTATACAAATGTGGTAAACAATTCATCAAAGAGGTACATGTAAAACATTCATCAAATACCATTTAGAAGGATTTTGCTAGCCTATAGTTTAGTAGTACTTTCAAGTTAACTAAAAGATTATTTACTCTAACAAGAGGGGCTATCAAGTTAGCCAGTAGAACACTTACTCTAACAAGTGGGGCTATCAAGTTAGCCAGTAGAACACTTACTCTAACAAGTGGGGCTATCAAGTTAGCCAGTAGAACACTTACTCTAACAAGTGGGGCTATCAAGTTAGCCAGTAGAACACTTACTCTAACAAGTGGGGCTATCAAGTTAGCCAGTAGAACACTTACTCTAACAAGAGGGGCTATCAAGTTAGCCAGTAGAACACTTACTCTAACAAGAGGGGCTATCAAGTTAGCCAGTAGAACACTTACTCTAACAAGAGGGGCTATCAAGTTAGCCAGTAGAACACTTACTCTAACAAGAGTGGCTATCAAGTTAGCCAGTAGAACACTTACTCTAACAAGTGGTGCTATCAATCCAGCCGGCAGCTCATAGTAAGGAACTGAAGGTGTCAAGTCCAGGTCAGAGGGCGGTATCAGTGGGTGGAGCCCTGCAGGGAGAGGTCCCAGGGGAGGGAAACCAGGCGGCGGCTTGCTGAAGTCTGGGAGTGGCATGAGTCCAGCACCACCTGGGGGTGGACCCTGTAGGTCAGGAGGCAGCAGAGCTGGGGAAAGATATTCAAATGTTTCATTCAGCTACAGGTGTCTATAGGTTCACTTTATAAGTTTGTTTATAGTTAGATGGTGTGAGATGTTAGTGGGAGATGGTGTGAGATGTTAGTGGGAGATGGTGTGAGATGTTAGTGGGAGATGGTGTGAGATGTTAGTGGGAGATGGTGTGAGATGTTAGTGGGAGATGGTGTGAGATGTTAGTGGGAGATGGTGTGAGATGTTAGTGGGAGATGGTGTGAGATGTTAGTGGGAGATGGTGTCAGATGTTAGTGGGAGATGGTGTGAGATGTTAGTGGGAGATGGTGTGAGATGTTAGTGGGAGATGGTGTGAGATGTTAGTGGGAGATGGTGTGAGATGTTAGTGGGAGATGGTGTGAGATGTTAGTGGGAGATGGTGTGAGATGTTAGTGGGAGATGGTGTGAGATGTTAGTGGGAGATGGTGTCAGATGTTAGTGGGAGATGGTGTGAGATGTTAGTGGGAGATGGTGTCAGATGTTAGTGGGAGATGGTGTGAGATGTTAGTGGGAGATGGTGTCAGATGTTAGTGGGAGATGGTGTGAGATGTTAGTGGGAGATGGTGTGAGATGTCAGTGGGAGATGGTGTGAGATGTTAGTGGGAGATGGTGTCAGATGTTAGTGGGAGATGGTGTGAGATGTTAGTGGGAGATGGTGTGAGATGTTAGTGGGAGATGGTGTGAGATGTTAGTGGGAGATGGTGTGAGATGTTAGTGGGAGATGGTGTGAGATGTTAGTGGGAGATGGTGTCAGATGTTAGTGGGAGATGGTGTGAGATGTTAGTGGGAGATGGTGTGAGATGTCAGTGGGAGATGGTGTGAGATGTTAGTGGGAGATGGTGTGAGATGTTAGTGGGAGATGGTGTCAGATGTTAGTGGGAGATGGTGTGAGATGTTAGTGGGAGATGGTGTCAGATGTTAGTGGGAGATGGTGTGAGATGTTAGTGGGAGATGGTGTGAGATGTTAGTGGGAGATGGTGTGAGATGTTAGTGGGAGATGGTGTGAGATGTTAGTGGGAGATGGTGTCAGATGTTAGTGGGAGATGGTGTGAGATGTTAGTGGGAGATGGTGTGAGATGTTAGTGGGAGATGGTGTGAGATGTTAGTGACCAGTGGTAACAAGCAGCACAAGATAACTGACCCATGTTAGAGCCGTGGTTGTACTCAAACTGCTGGGGTTGCTGTGGTTGGTGATGAAGGCCACCATATATCCCTGAACCTCCTCCATTCTGGTTGTATCCAGGCAACTGGCATCATATAAAATAAATTTATTCAAATTTTTGCTGATTCCATGAACCTAATGTAAATGCATTCTTCTTATTTCAGTGAGGTTCATTGAACTCATGTGTAACATTGAAAGCGAGACAAAGTGAATGCCTCAATCTGACACGACTAGAAGTGTAAGAATTCAGATACTTAAGATAAGATGTGAAACTATCCACTGACCTGGTCCCCCACACTAGAGACACCTATGTTTCCAGGCGGAGGGAATGCCATGAGACCTGGTATTGGTCCACTCAAAGGTGCGCCTGGTAGACTGTTGATTGAACCAGCATCTGGAGGTGGGGGCCCATCTGAGGGTAGACCAACAAATGACTTGTGAACAGACAAAAATAGATGACTAGAAAATATCTAACTGATCACTTCCATCACATTAAACAACTGACTGTTGGCCTGATTTAGTAGGACCATAACATGCTATAACGACTACTGACTGTTGGCCTGATTTAGTAGGACCATAACATGCTATAACGACTACTGACTGTTGGCCTGATTTAGTAGAACCATAACATGCTATAACGACTACTGACTGTTGGCCTGATTTAGTAGAACCATAACATGCTATAACGACTACTGACTGTTGGCCTGATTTAGTAGGACCATAACATGCTATAACGATTACTGACTGTTGGTCTGATTTAGTAGAACCATAACATGCTATAACGACTACTGACTGTTGGTCTGATTTAGTAGAACCATAACATGCTATAACGACTACTGACTGTTAGACTGATTTAGTAGAACCATAACATGTAATAACGACTACTGACTGTTGGCCTGATTTAGTAGGACCATAACATGCTATAACGACTACTGACTGTTGGTCTGATTTAGTAGAACCATAACATGCTATAACGACTACTGACTGTTGGTCTGATTTAGTAGAACCATAACATGCTATAACGACTATAACGACTACTGACTGTTGGCCTGATTTAGTAGAACCATAACATGCTATAACGACTATAACGACTACTGACTGTTGGCCTGATTTAGTAGAACCATAACATGCTATAACGACTATAACGACTACTGACTGTTGGTCTGATTTAGTAGAACCATAACATGCTATAACGACTATAATGGCTATAACGACTACTGCATGTTGGCCTGATTTAGTAGAACCATAACATGCTATAACGACTACTGACTGTTGGCCTGATTTAGTAGAACCATAACATGCTATAACGACTACTGACTGTTGGCCTGATTTAGTAGAACCATAACATGCTATAACGACTACTGACTGTTGGTCTGATTTAGTAGAACCATAACATGCTATAACGACTACTGACTGTTGGTCTGATTTAGTAGAACCATAACATGCTATAACGACTACTGACTGTTGGTCTGATTTAGTAGAACCATAACATGCTATAACGACTTTAATGACTACTGACTGTTGGCCTGTTTTAGTAGAACCATAACATGCTATAACGACTACTGACTGTTGGTCTGATTTAGTAGAACCATAACATGCTATAACGACTACTGACAGTTGGCCTGATTTAGTAGAACCATAACATGCTATAACGACTACTGACTGTTGGCCTGATTTAGTAGAACCATAACATGCTATAACGACTACTGACTGTTGGTCTGATTTAGTAGAACCATAACATGCTATAACGACTACTGACTGTTGGTCTGATTTAGTAGAACCATAACATGCTATAACGACTTTAATGACTACTGACTGTTGGCCTGATTTAGTAGAACCATAACATGCTATAACGACTACTGACTGTTGGCCTGTTTTAGTAGAACCATAACATGCTATAACGACTATAACGACTACTGACTGTTGGCCTACATAACAAGCTATAACAATAGACAACTACTGACTGTTGGCCTGACTCAGCAGAACTTGCAGCTGTTGTTGAGCTGTAGCCAGCTGCAGGTTGAGGTGAGCAACAAAGTCCTGGTGTTGCTTCTCTAAGGAACTGTACTGTTGTTGTATGGCCTGAGTGATGGCGGTCACAGCCTGGGCATTCTCTGTGATCAGGTTAGCCTGGGACAGACAATGTCTTGTATTAGGACAAAGTCTTGTATTGGGACAGACAATAGCTTGTATTGGGACAGACAATAGCTTGTATTAGGACAGACAATGTCTTGTATTAGGACAGAGATTGTCTTGTATTAGGACAATGTCTTGTATTAGGACAGACAATGTCTTGTATTAGGACAGAGATTGTCTTGTATTAGGACAGACAATGTCTTGTATTGGGACAGAGATTGTCTTGTATTAGGACAATGTCTTGTATTAGGACAGACAATGTCTTTTTTTGAGTAACTACAGCATTGGGTGAAATGACAGATTTTATCAAATGAGATTTCAAAGTTAACCAACAATAATCTGTAATCACCATGTCTTTCAAAATGCAAATGATTTAATGTACTTTGGGTAAGGGGAATAACTCTGTAACAACTCATTTCCTTTCTCCTACTATGTGGTGTAGACATACTCTTATCAAGGCTTAAATTAAGATACATTGACAGTGTCCATGGTTTATTGCCATTCTGTGTGGTCTTTGCAAGGAACCCCTTTGCAAGGTCACATGCAGACAATTTTAGCCCTAAGCTCAGACATTTTATTATAAAGAAATTCATTTGGCACATAGTGAAAGTTTAACAAAAAAGGCAATGATTGAATTCCAAAGACCACCTCTAGAGCATTTATGTGTGCATGTTGTAGAGTGTTAATTAATTAAATATTTATTTGATGACTTCAATAGACTAGAGATTTTTTAACTCAATTTGTATTATATTTATAAAATAAATGACAAGAAAGTGAAAGAAAAAAAAATAATTGAAAGCATTCCTCAAGACCATAATGTTGTTGTTGTTTTTTTTAAACTATATATCTGTAAATAGAAATTTTATTTTTTTAGGTGCTAAATAAAAAAGTTTGTTTGAGAAAACAGGACACTAAATGATATCTTATTTTAAATATGTATGTATGTAAAAACACAGAAGCATGACATAAGGCAAATAGAGTGAGTTAGTATAACAATGTGTGCCCTACACCAACCTGGTAGCTTGACAATGCCTGGCTTGGATCTTTCATTTTCTGATGGAATAAAACAAAACATTTCTTGATTTGATTTCATCAATTTGTTACAGCTAACAGTCACATGTCGACTGTTAATAATTGTTTGATTTCATCAATTTGTTACAGCTAACAGTCACATGTCGACTGTTGATAATTGTTTGATTTCATCAATTTGTTACAGCTAACAGTCACATGTCGACTGTTAATAATTGTTATATTTCACTTTAAGAGATTCTCTGTTTTTCAAATGTCACTATGGAAAATTCCTATGACATCAAGGTGACTATTTTGCGGTCTGTTTTCTTGAATGAACAAACTTGATCTGGCAGTTGTAACATATATCCTTATATCAACTTAATTTCACATTACAAAGGCAAACATTTTTTTTGAAAGTGGTGACATAAATAAACCTGTCTAAAAATTATGCTTGCTAAACGAGAGCGATAATCACTTTTAAAATTTCCCAAAATGATAATTGAATGTAATTTTAAAAAAAAATCATTTCCGTACTGAAAACTTTAACAAATATTTTAACAAAATTTATTCCCGCATTTGCAGACATTTTCATCCAATAAGGCCACCAAGGTGTGTTTATTTCTAAGTTTTGATCGCTCCGTGCAGAGTTTGTAAATTAATAAATTTATGTTTGGGGAAAAGTGTAACTTCATTAAGTTCATTGATGTCCAAAATGTACAAAAATAGACGTAATAAATGTACAAAAATAGACGTAACAAATGTACAAAAATAGACGTAACAAATGTACAAAAATAGACGTAATAAATGTACAAAAATAGACGTAATAAATGTACAAAAATAGACGTAACAAATGTACAAAAATAGACGTAATAAATGTACAAAAATAGACGTAACAAATGTACAAAAATAGACGTAATAAATATACAAAAATAGACATAATAAATGTACAAAAATATATGTAATAAATATACAAAAATAGACATAATAAATGTACAAAAATATACGTCATAAATATACAAAAATAGACATAATAAATGTACAAAAATAGATATAATAAATGTACAAAAATAGACATAATAAATGTACAAAAATAGATATAATAAATGTACAAAAATAGACATAATAAATGTACAAAAATAGATATAATAAATGAACAAAAATAGACATAATAAATGTACAAAAATAGATATAATAAATGAACAAAAATAGACATAATAAATGTACAAAAATAGATATAATAAATGTACAAAAATATACGTAATAAATGAACAAAAATATACATAATAAATGTACAAAAATATACGTAATAAATGAACAAAAATAGACATAATAAATGTACAAAAATAGACGTAATAAATGTACAAAAATAGACGTAATAAATGCAGTCTCTATTGTCGAAATCATGATGTAGGCTAGACATAAAATGCAATTCCCCACATTACATATTGCGTGTGACAACATTTAGTTAATTCTACCGTTTCCACACCATCTTTGCCCGCCCTAGAAAATGATCTGCGTGGGATGGCATTTTCATAATTTAACAAAAACTGTGACGTCACATTCGCCTTATAAGAATATATTTCTTGAAGTCAGCGGTAAAACAATAACAGGTTTAAAATCAGATTTACATAACTAATAATTGGTTTGTCAAAACAAAAAAACAAATTAACAACCCAAATAAAAAACCTTGCCATTGCAAAAAGGGGAGAAAACTCACAGAAAAGTGTATACATAGCTTCACAGTTATTTCCTTTATTTACCTTATATAACATTGGTGGCCAGACCTGAAGTAACAGAGAGCCAATTTTAAATATTAAAAAAATGTTGAGAGCCGCATTGAAACACTATGGGTCAATAAACCTGGCTTTAAAATCTTCCAGTATTCCTTGTAACATATCTTTCATAAATTGTATGCGAGCCGCAATCTGAACACAGAAGAGCCGCGGTTTGGCCACCATTGTTATATATCATAGTTGCTCACAAAGTTATGGGAGTGGAGTGTAATATCTCAGTTAAACTTAACATTAAGGGAGTTATGGGAAAATAAATGCCAGGGGGAATTCTGTACCTCATATTAAAAAATTTCATAGGGATGTTTTGATCATTTTTATTTTCAGCATAAAGGAGATAATTAATTATCAATTTAATTATATTGACATCCTTAAGCTATTGGAACTAGTTCAGATATCAACTGGCTTGGGCCTATGTGCTGCATGGTCAATTTTTGTAATCATTTATTTACTAATTGTATACATTGCAAAAATGACTAAACCTTAAAACTACCTTTTAACACTTGTCTCTAGTTTGTTCCAAATATTTCTTAATTATGGACAGTATTAAAACTGAAATATCTATTCAAAAGTTGAGTTATTTCCCTTCAATCGCTTAAACTCAAAAAACTATTGCTGCTATCTCTTTATTTTGACCATGAACTGCAAACTGGTTTAGTATTCCAGAGTTGCATAATATTTCCCATGAACAGGGCAGTGATTTGTTTGGTGTTGTGGAACCATTTACACACAGGTCTTGTACCACAGATGTTTTAAATATCAAAATGTTTTTTACTATCATCAGTAAGGGAATAAACAGACACTTATAAATAGTTTTAGACTAGCTTTATGACATTGATTAATCAGTGTTTACTTTACATGAATATTCCCGCCTTAGAAAGAAAGAAAGAAATGTTTCTAAAACTCTTAAATTGATATGGGACAAAGGATTATGTCCCATATGTTAGCTTCAAGTTGCATAACCATGTAGGTGGTTTCTTTCCTTAAAAAATGTCAAGTCAGCTACAATAGATAAGAATGTGGAACAGATTCTTGCAAGTACATCAAGGACACAGAAATTAGAGTCAACCAAGTTTTTATAAGAGGGTGAGACCATTTCTAAAAAAAATAATTTGAGAAATCTTCCATTTCTTATCTTGTAGTTGTAGGATCTTCATCATCAACACCACAAGGTATGTTGGTCACTGAGTTGTGTGACCTTTGGCTTAATCCTAAAGTTGAAATGTTTTTTACTGCCTCTTTTATTTATGCCCCTGTCACCTCAAGTTGTATCATAGGCCTACCCCATGTACACACAGTTCACCTCAAGTTGTATCATAGGCCTACCCCATGTACACACAGTTCACCTCAAGTTGTATCATAGACCTACCCCATGTACACACAGCTCACCTCAAGTTGTATCATAGGCCTACACCATGTACACACAGCTTACCTCAAGTTGTATCATAGACCTACCCCATGTACACACAGCTCACCTCAAGTTGTATCATAGAACTACCCCATGTACACACAGTTCACCTCAAGTTGTATCATAGACCTACCCCATGTACACACAGTTCACCTCAAGTTGTATCATAGTCCTACCCCAAGTACACACAGTTCACCTCAAGTTGTATCATAGACATACACCATGTACACACAGTTCACCTCAAGTTGTATCATACACCTACCCCATGTACACACAGCTCACCTCAAGTTGTATCATAGGCCTACCCCATGTACACACAGCTCACCTCAAGTTGTATCATACACCTACCCCATGTACACACAGCTCACCTCAAGTTGTATCATACACCTACCCCATGTACACACAGCTCACCTCAAGTTGTATCACAGACCGACGTGTACACACAGTTCACCTCAAGTTGTATCATAGACCTACCCCAAGTACACACAGTTCACCTCAAGTTGTATCATAGACCTACACCATGTACACACAGTTCACCTCAAGTTGTATCATAGACCTACCGCATGTACACACAGCTCACCTCAAGTTGTATCATAGGCCTACCCCATGTACACACAGTTCACCTCAAGTTGTATCATACACCTACCCCATGTACACACAGCTCACCTCAAGTTGTATCACAGACCGACGTGTACACACAGCTCACCTCAAGTTGTATCATAGACCTACCCCATGTACACACAGCTCACCTCAAGTTGTATCATACACCTACCCCATGTACACACAGCTCACCTCAAGTTGTATCACAGACCGACGTGTACCCACAGCTCACCTCAAGTTGTATCATAGACCTACCCCATGTACACACAGCTCACCTCAAGTTGTATCATAGACCTACCCCATGTACACACAGCTCACCTCAAGTTGTATCATACACCTACCCCATGTACACACAGCTCACCTCAAGTTGTATCACAGACCAACGTGTACACAACTAACCTCAAGTTGTATCACAGACCGATGTACCTCACATACACACAGCTCATCTCAAATAACACTGGTTCCCTTGATTCATATATTTCTATTACTCCCAACTCACCTCTAGAATCTTCAACTCACATCTATGTATCAGGGCCAAAATACTTGTTCTTTAACTCACCTCTATTGTATCAGGACCAAAATACTTGTTCTTTAACTCACCTCTATTGTATCAGGACCAAAATACTTGTTCTTTAACTCACCTCTATTGTATCAGGACCAAAATACTTGTTCTTTAACTCACCTCTATTGTATCAGGACCAAAATACTTGTTCTTTAACTCACCTCTATTGTATCAGGACCAAAATACTTGTTCTTTAACTCACCTCTATTGTATCAGGACCAAAATACTTGTTCTTTAACTCACCTCTATTGTATCAGGACCAAAATACTTGTTCTTTAACTCACCTCTATTGTATCAGGACCAAAATACTTGTTCTTTAACTCACCTCTATGTATCAGGACCAAAATACTTGTTCTTTAACTCACCTCTATTGTATCAGGACCAAAATACTTGTTCTTTAACTCACCTCTATTGTATCAGGACCAAAATACTTGTTCTTTAACTCACCTCTATGTATCAGGACCAAAATACTTGTTCTTTAACTCACCTCTATTGTATCAGGACCAAAATACTTGTTCTTTAACTCACCTCTATGTATCAGGACCAAAATACTTGTTCTTTAACTCACCTCTATTGTATCAGGACCAAAATACTTGTTCTTTTCCCATAAGTCTAGAAGCTGTCAAAAAAATAAAACAGTTTTAAACATGTGTTTGAATATAAATTCTACTCCCAAATAGGGAGAAATGAAATGTTATTTCTTATCATTGTCAGAATGTACATATTGCTTCCCTCCCTTGATATCAAGAACATATTGATATCAATATACAGTGACGACATAACAACATACCTTGACTACAGTGACGAAATAACAACATACCTTGACTCAGTGGCGTAGCTAGAACTTTTGCCGCCCGGGGCGGTCTCCAATTTGCCGCCCTTTTTAGGGGCCGTCCATAAATGGCGTCATGCACCGAGTCACATACGTTTGTGACGATGTGTCACGAGGGGGGGGTGTTTAAGGAATGTGACGTCACGTCAAAACGCGCAACTTTAAATAAATTTCCACTTTTCTTAAATGGCAAAAATTTAATTTGAAACATGCTCATTTTCAAACAGAAAATACGGCTTTTATTGGGTGTGTGTCAAAGCTTTGTGGCGTCTTATTGAAGAAGGTGTCTAAGTTTTTGTGACGATGGGGGGAAGGGGGGGAAAAATCAGCCAAAATAGCGTGCTTCATTTATGGACGGTCACTTAGTCGATTATATTATGGTTTTTTTTAATTAATAAACATGAGTAAATTATTAAAATTGAAACGAAGTAAAGGTGGGGAACATGTTTACCATTGCATGCCATATTTATGTAAGCAGTAATAAAAGAGACCGCATAAGATTATATACCTAAAAATACACATTTATAAAAATACAAGTTACTTGTTTTAAAGGCCACAAGAAAGTTACTGAGGTCGCAGCTATGAGACAAAACATATTCAAAATTAACACCCAAAAAACATTACCAATTACTATTCTTTTATTTATTATATATAAATATGTGATTTTTTTTTACAAACAAAGAAATTGTATACATTAGCTGTGGCGTAACAACGGCTTGGCATTGGGGCAGTTGCCAAGGGCGCCGGACTGCGCCAGTTCAAAAGGGCGCCGCTAAATCTCTAATTTTTAAATTTTTATTTAAATAAAAGGCGCCAAAAATAAATTAGCCAAGCGCGTCAAAAACCCAGTTACGCCTCTGTACATTAGTATGTAAACATATTTATACATTTATTTTCCTAACTTTCATAATAGAAAAATCGTGTATTATGCTATCAAAATTAAAATTATTTGTAATATATTGTTCTATGGACAGTATTGCAAGATTTTGTTGTCTTTAATTGCTCATTGTGGAATTTTTATCAACTTCAGTTTGGAGCATCTCCTTTCACAACTAGCGACACTGATAGCAATAGTTGAAAAAATTCATAACAAAATTACAATGTTGGGTACAGAATTTTCCAAACTATACTGTTGAATAAATTTTAATAGATCAAGGGTGCCTTTTCCCCCGTTTTTCTAATGTAATGCCTCTTCTTGTAGTGTAGGTACAGCCATTAAAACCTGGATCCTTTTTCTTTCCATAGTGAACTGTCAATGACAATAAAGTAATTTATTTGATGTTCAAGTGTTTCATTTAGTAGGTTACATGGTATTATATACGAATATTTTCTTGCAAGGACATGCAACTCATCAAAGCGTTATTTTATTTTATTTTATAATTCCATCCATGGATAACAAAATTTCTCCTTGTACTTCTTGTTCTAAAGATAGAACCACGTCTTCTGAATTTTCCCTAATCATATTTTTTCTCATTCTAACTAGGCGTTCAGTTGATATCTCCATCTCTTCACAAATTGAATGGCTGATATAACAGCATTTTGTATTAGCACATCCCTTTGTTCCATGCAATGGCTTTGCATTAACATAAAAAATAACGGGTTCCCATAAATTGAGATAACATAGAAAAGAAAAAGATTGAATTGAACTGAGTAAAATTCTAACATCTTATCTCGTTTTACTAGTTACTTCTTCAGAAGTCAATTTTTCCAAGACGCTTGAAAGTTTAAAGTACATGTATGTATTTTTCGAAATTATTATGCCTGTTGTGTTGTTTATTAACGGAGAAATTGAATATTTACATATTCTTGTCATAAATCTTAATAATTTTCGATAAAATAGATGAATTCAAATTATTTACATATTACTATTAATTTAATTGAATAGGCGTAACATGCATAATGAATAACCGTATTTTAATGAAAAACACAAATTATTTGTGCTACTTTAATGCAATAAAAACAAAATAAATTTAATTTTTAATAACTTACCTTACAATAATTTACTGAAAACTGAAGCAGTAATATAAATTACTACTTGCAAGTTAAACACAATATTTGAACCACCATGCCTTGTGGGTACTTTTTCGCGCATGATTCTGCGAATATCGAAATTTCACGTAAAAACTGTCGTGGCGATATTAATAGCACACATTATTCGGCCCAGCGGTGATGTATGTTTTTTTTTGGGTAGTTTTCTTATAAAAGCGTCATCTGTGACTTATACCGCTTATTTTTCCAAACAAATGGATACGTTTTTTGAGCGATTAGAAATTTTTGAACGGCTTTGCGGTAGTTATAATATCCACTATGTAATCAAACAAATGTTGTGCGAATCCGTTAATTAAGACTCGA
Source organism: Ampullaceana balthica (assembly GCA_944989445.1). Taxonomy (NCBI): domain Eukaryota; kingdom Metazoa; phylum Mollusca; class Gastropoda; family Lymnaeidae; genus Ampullaceana; species Ampullaceana balthica. The sequence goes on from CALYLW010000977.1 coordinate 16,743, forward strand.
AATTACGAATATTTTTTTTTCACCTTGGTTTTCCCCCTTCAAAAGAAAAAGGGCGGTTGTCGGAAATGTTTGTACTTTTCAAATGCCCACAAATGCCGCCCCTAAATGAGTGCCGCCCGGGGCGGACCGCCCCCACCGCCCCCCCCCCTCTAGCTACGCCACTGCCTTGACTACAGTGATGACATAACAACATACCTTGACTACAGTGATGACATAACAACATACCTTGACTACAGTGATGACATAAAAACATACCTTGACTACAGTGATGACATAACAACATATCTTGACTACAGTGATGACATGCACTTATTTAGATAATATCATGTATTACTACATCACTCAATAAAAATAAGAGAAACCTTATTTAGTTTTTGTATTTTGTCTTCATCAGCACTCAGACTTGATGTACAGAAGGCAGGAACGACAACTGTCTCCAAGGCTCTCCGTAGATTCTCCACATTACGGCGAACACTAAAATAACAGCATCTCATGTTAGAATTGGATTTTTTTTAAAAAAGGATTTGTGTTAATATTTCAACTAAACATCTTTCAGCTTAGTCAATCCTTAGACCTTTATACATTTATGTCAGGTGTAGTTTATAAATAAAACAAACTACACCTTTAATAACCAAAAATCAAACATCCAATAATGAACTCAACTTAAAGCTTCATAAAATATCCTCTAATGAACTCAGTCTGCCACCGAATTAATTGTCTAAAACTAAAATGCACTTATGAAAGCCACCATTACAACTACTCACCAGTGGTGCATGACATCATTGATGAGATAAATAAGATGAAGTCTCAGCTGGAACGGTGCTTCTTTGGCTGTGATTCTAGGTAAACAAATAAACAAATATAGTTGGTTGTTTTATTACAGATTTCTCTTGTTATTATCATTCAACAAGCAGAAACTAATATCAGCAGTAAAGAAATAATTGATCAACATGCAAGAGAAATCTGTTTTACCTTTTGAGAAAATACTGAGCCACAGCATGACAGAATTTCTCTGAAGCTGTTCTTTGCATGATCCAGTTTTTGCCCGCCTGACAGAAAAAAAAGATTAAAACGTGTTAAACAAATGAACAAAAAAAATGTCATTGGTGGGGTTTTTTTTGTCTTAGAAAATCTATGGCATCCGTCCATCCTCTTGGAATGATGGCGTTTCCTCCTGCTCCTCTACCCCCCTTCCCCTGGCCCTTTTCTCCTCGCTCCTGGCTGTAAGGGAAGCTTCCGCGACTTGAATGCCCTCGCGCACTTTTACCCGCCAGGAGGTGCGCTTCTCAGCAATGGTCTCCCACGTTTTATGGTCAATCTGCGCCAGAGACATGTCTTGAAGCGCAAGCAGGGGCGTCCTCTTTTCCGCATACCAGTTGCCAGCTCGCCGTAAAGCAAGGCTCTTGGAATGCGCTCCGAGCTCATCCTGCGGATATGTCCCAACCACCGCAGGCGCCTCTCACTCAGGATTGAGTGCATGCTCAGCATATGACTCCTTCTGAGTACCTCGACATTCGTGATCTTGTCCTGACACTTGATGTGCAGAATCCTGCGCAAGCATCGTAAGTGGAAGCTGTTGAGTTGCTTTGTTCGTTTGGCATAGGTCGTCCAGCACTCGCTGCCATAGAGGAGTGTGCTGAGCACGTAGGCCTGGTACACAGTGATTTTCGTCCTATCAGTGAGCTGTGCATTGTTCCACACTCTTTGATTCAGCCTAGCCATTAATGATGCAGCCTTGACGATTATGGTTTCTATTTCCTTTTCCAGGGAGAGTGTGCTTGTGATGTTACTGCCAAGGTAGGTAAAATCTTCGACAACATCCAAGGTGTTTCCCTCAATGGAGATTGCTGGGAAGCAGTCTGTTCCTTGTCTCATAATGTTGGTCTTTTTGAGGCTTATCGTTTGACCAAAATCCTTGCATGCCTCTGAGAACTTATTGACCAAAAGAAAATACTTAGAAAATGCAGACCTAATATTTTGTTAAAATCTTTTTTATCAAAAACTTAAATGATGTTTTTAAGTTTGAGTACTTTTTTTTCACTTTTAAGCTCTGTGATACAAACAAACATTCTGCAAGGGCTGTAGCTGTGTGCACTATAATATGATGAGATGAGATAAAGGCAAGCATTCTACAGGTTATAGTTGCAGTGCCCCTCAGGTCAAGCATTCTACAGGTTATAGTTGCAGTGCCCCTCAGGTCAAGCATTATACAGGTTATAGTTGCAGTGCCCCTCAGGTCAAGCATTCTACAGGTTATAGTTGCAGTGCCCCTCAGGTCAAGCATTCTACAGGTTATAGTTGCAGTGCCTCTCAGGTCAAGCATTCTACAGGTTATAGTTGCAGTGCCCCTCAGGTCAAGCACCTTTATACCTGGCCATGTTAAATAAACTGACATCCTGACTATTCTGCCCCTTTGAGTCTGTGAGGCCTAGCCTATTCACTTGAACAATACATCTGATAATGCAACCATTAAAACAACAAGTGGAGGTCTGTGAGTATAAGGCCTAGCCTATTCACGTGAACAATACATCTGATAATGCAACCATTAAAACAACAAGTGGAGGTCTGTGAGTATAAGGCCTAGCCTATTCACTTGAACAACACATCTGATAATGCAACCATTAAATTACAAGTGGAGGTCTGTGAGTATAAGGCCTAGCCTATTCACTTGAACAATACATCTGATAATGCAACCATTAAAACAACAAGTGGAGGTCTGTGAGTATAAGGCCTAGCCTATTCACTTGAACAATACATCTGATAATGCAAACCATTAAATTACAAGTGGAGGTCTGTGAGTATAAGGCCTAGCCTATTCACTTGAACAATACATCTGATAATGCAACCATTAAAACAACAAGTGGAGGCAAGTGTCACTCCAAAGGGAGACAACATCACAATACTAATTTCAAACAAGGAAGAGTGGAGGGCCATTAATTTCAAGACAGTTTCTTGTGTCAACGCCCAGCTGATGGCATGTCAAGATGGAAGAGGGATTAGGACATGTACCTTTGGGAATGTACATCCAGCAGAAAATAATGGGTTAAAGGGAAGGGGGCGGGAAGGGTTGGATGGGAAGGGAATAGGATTAGAAAAGGGGAGGAAAAGGGTGGAATATGATGTCATGTAATGAGGAAAAGGGTGGAATATGATGTCATGTAATGAGGAAAAGGGTGGAATATGATGTCATGTAATGAGGAAAAGGGTGGAATATGATGTCATGTAATGAGGAAAAGGGTGGAATATGATGTCATGTAATGAGATTCAAATGACTTGGTGCTTGGAGAAATATTTTGTAGATAACATAGGTGTTCTTACGGGAATTCCCATAGAGCAGCGCATGTCTATCATGCAGACACCAAGGTTTAACATATTTCTTAAGGATAAGAATTAGGGTAAAACAGGAGACAATATCATGAAATTTCACAATTTCATTTTTTAAAAAGTCATAATAAATAGAGGCAAAAAAAGATTTTTAAAACCCACGTTTTTATAAGTGGACTAAAACGAAGAAAATGATTTAAAACTTATAAGTTCAAGTACTTTGATTTAATATGACTAAAAACGTGGGGCGGGTGTTTGGTACAAAAATTAAAGATTTATAATTTAGAAGGCAAAAGAAAGATTTATAAGTGAGAGAATGAGTGAACTGCATATGAAAAACCTCATAAGCGCCCGCCCCAAGTTTTTAGTCATATTAAATGGAAGTACTTGAACTTATAAGTTTTAATTTATTTTCTTCTTTTTAGTCCACTTATAAAAATGTGGTTTTTAAAAATCAATTTTTACCTCTATTTATTTTATTCTTTTTAGTCTAAGTGTAAAATCCTAGAGTATATCAAAAATTTTATTTCTTTATTTTAGGTCTGCGGAGATTAACTATTAATTTCTCGATTAATCGTTACAATTTTTTAACGATTAAATTATTTTTTAACGATTAATCGACCCATCGCTTATAAATTATTGGAAGTCCAAAAGTAAAAAAAAATAATTATAAAACAGCGGCCGATAAATAATATATTTGTTGACCATTACACAAACATTTTGGTTTTAAACTATTTACTAACAGAAATGGTCAAAATGTTGTTAAAGTTTGCCTCCCATGGTTCTAACACTTCACCTACTTATCAAACCAAATGAAAAGCGTATTTAGCTAATGGCAGTAAATGAGACAGAAAATGAGGACAGCTCTTCTGTTGAAATAATGCTTTACAAAATGGAGATGAAACTCACTACAGCCCTGTGAGTTAGAGCTCTGGCCTGATCAGTAACATTCTTCTGATCTGAGTGATCTTTGGCCTACAAACGCCATGCTTGGATCCCCCCTCCCACAGCTGCTGTGGGTCCTTCTCTTTTTACTTTCATGTGTGTGTGTGTGTGTGTGTGTGTGATCATCATAGGAATATATTTGATATTGAAACTCAAATACAATTTTAAAAGAGCAATATTAAAATTTTTAGGATAGCTTTTGTATTGGGTTGTCCGCTAACCCCCTTGTACTTTATCCCTGTGCCTGTAGCCTGCACCCTGCCCCCCGGCAGCCTGCACCCTGTCCCCCTGTAGCCTGCACCCTGCCCCCCTGTAGCCTGCACCCTGCCCCCTGTACCCTGCCCACCTGTAGCCTGCACCCTGCCCCCTGTAGCCTGCACCCTGCCCCCCTGTAGCCTGCACCCTGCCCCCCTGTAGCCTGCACCCTGCCCCCCCTGTAGCCTGCACCCTACCCCCCTGTAGCCTGCACCCTGCCCCCCCCCTGTAGCCTGCACCTTGCCCCCCTGTAGCCTGTGCCCTGCCCCCCTGTAGCCTGCCCCCCTGTAGCCTGCCCCGCTGTAGCCTGTGCCCTGTACCCCACCCTTGTAGCTAAACTTACTGTAACCCCTCAGAACAGTCATCCATGAGTCTATGAGTATGTTTGAATGATTGTAGGGCACATACTGAATCCTCCTAAAACAAAATAGGTATTGACAACGGAACCACTGGATCCTACCAAACAAACTTGTCATGTTCACAGTAACCAGCTCTTTACAACAAACTTGACATGTTCGCAGTAATCAGCTGTCTATAAATAACTTGACATGTTCACAGTAACCAGCTCTTTACAACAAACTTGACATGTTTGCAGTAACCAGCTGTCTATAAAAAACTTGACATGTTCACAGTAACCAGCTCTTTACAACAAACTTGACATGTTCGCAGTAATCAGCTGTCTATAAATAACTTGACATGTTCACAGTAACCAGCTCTTTACAACAAACTTGACATGTTTGCAGTAACCAGCTGTCTATAAAAAACTTGACATGTTCACAGTAACCAGCTCTTTACAACAAACTTGACATGTTCGCAGTAATCAGCTGTCTATAAATAACTTGACATGTTCACAGTTACCAGCTCTCTACAACAAACTTGACACAACATAACTAAGACAGGACATTCTTCCAGCCACTGACCAGTAGACATAACACAGACAGGACATTCTTCCAGCCACTGACCAGCATACATAACTCAGACAGGACATTCTTCCAGCCACTGACCAGTATACATAACTCAGACAGGACATTCTTCCAGCCACTGACAAGTACACATAACTCAGACAGGACATTCTTCCAGCCACTGACCAGTATACATAACTCAGACAGGACATTCTTCCAGCCACTGACCAGTACACATAACTCAGACAGGACATTCTTCCAGCCACTGACCAGTATAGCATCTTTGGTGCAAGACTCAATGATTGGTTGGACAGCTTCATTGCAGTCCTGCATGGTGATCTCACATTCTTGGAGCAGGTTGTTCAGTTTATCATCCAGGCTCTTCAATATGGTCTCCTGAATCTGGTTCTGTAGTGGCAAGACATGAAATAATTCAACAGATATTTTACAATTGTTCAAAAGGATTAAATGATTTTGAACATATTTGTGCCTTATAAGAATACTCAAGTAAAAAAAAGTCATTACAAATTCATCATCAATCAAACAATTCCAGTTAGAATTTAAAAAATGTGTTGTTAAGGCACCTCCTAGTCTCACTTGTAATTTAATTATAATACGGTAGGCTCATTTTTTGTTGTTACGCATATCCTGATAGACTCACCAGTTGTTGTTGAATGACCACATAATCCACTCTCCTGCTGTTGTTGTATGGCCACATAACCCACTCGCCTGATGTTGCAGAGAACATGACCCACTCACCTGTAGTTGTATGACCACATGACCCACTCACCTGTAGTTGTATGACCACATGACCCACTCACCTGTAGTTGTATGACGACATGACCCACTCACCTGTAGTTGTATGATGACATGACCCACTCACCTGTAGTCAGTGGCGTCACTAGGGGGGGCGGGAGGGGGGGGGCGGGCCGCCCCGGGTGACACCCATCAGGGGGTGACACCCGAGCCTAAAATTTTTACTGTGTACGATTATGTCAGAAAACAAAAGATGACAAATTTTTTAATCTAGAAAGAAATTAAGAAATACAATGAAATACGTTAAACGCAAAATTCTTATTAAAAAAAATATCAATTAACTTGCAATAATAAAACAGTCCCAGCACACGAACAGCACTAAAACAAATTAGGAAAAAAAGAAAAGAAATAGTCGCAGCAGAGAGATTTTTAAAAAAGGCTGGAACGAAAGAGGTAGTGTCTTCTGTTTTAAAAGATATAAAGCCATTTGGGCTTGGACACAACGACAGCATGAACGAATACCACGACTCCTTCCACCCCAGTGGGGTGGGGGAATACGATTTTTATCACCCCCCACCCCCCCCATGAACAAAAATCAAAAGATGAGTTTTCTTTGTTGATGTTTTTCTTGAGGAAAATTATGATTTCAATGTCTTTGAGTTAATATTTTATATATATATATATTTATTAAATGCGTGAAAGCATAGATATGCATGTTTATATACAGGTAGTCCTCCGGTTACTACGGTCCAATCCCGACTTACGCTGTTTAGTGCTTACGAACGCGCCCCCGTAAATAATAGTATTATGCGTTATTCCGTATTTTTTAAAAAAAATTCATGAGGTAACGAATTCTTTTCTCTATTTGAAATAACAAAAATTATTGAAAAATATGTATGATTATTATTTCAACCTACAACTTTCGTTTGCGAATTTTTCAAATGGCGAAGTTTTCAATCAAGTCAATAAAGCTGAGTAAGCTTACAAGTTCCTTTTTAATGCTCGTTAGAGAGAGCATATTCAGACTTTTTCGTCCCATGCAAATTCTAACTTATTATATATTCTTTTCAACTTTGAAAAGGATCGCTCTCAGCTGCAGTTTGATGTCATAATTGAAAGATAGATGCGAAGTGCGATGTGTACATTTGTAAAGGCCTGTGTGAAATATAGCTCATTCAAAATCAGCAAAATTTTTAGCTCTGTGCAAGTTTTTTGAGTTTCGCTTTGTGCTAATTCCTTTTCCTTACCCTGAGCCTGGGGCTGGACAATAACTTTTGTAAGAGTTCTGAAAATTGGATTAATTCTGAAGTTAAGCAGTCTTCGAAATCACCATGAATCTACATGTGGAAGAAAATCAGAAGCCCCGAGCCTAGTGCTCTTTATGGATCTTCCCGGAAGACCCCCTTAGCCATCTGGCCACCAAAGGGACATAGCAGCTGAGGAACCCTCACAAAAGCGGTCGCTTCTGAAGCGGCCACCTGGGCATCCAGTCGAAGATGCCTCCCACTAAGTTGCCCTCACAAGGAGGTGGTGGAATTTCCTACTACGACCCGCTACCACTTTGGCGCCATCCCGGCAAAGCACACAGGTCTCCATGGTTAGGACCGCCGCAGACCGGGGGATCATCAAAGACCTACCTAGGGTGCAACCTCCACTGGAAGGTTTCCTCAGAGCTGGCATCCAATGCGTTCTTCGCGGCACTTTTTGCTAATCCGTACTGGCGCTCCTGGCCCTAAACCGGCACAGCTCGATGGCGTTGCTAGTAAATTGAGGGGGACGAAACGGTTGCTTTGGATTTACCCGACCCCTTCTTCGAAATCACTTGAATGTTCTTCCATTAACTTGGCTGCTGCCCATCGGGTGGCGAAAGTGCTGAGCTCAGTTAGGTTTGTAAGAAAGCCAAATTTCTCATGGATGTATTTATATGCACCTAACCAATGTTGTTGGGCTTAAGAAAGTTTTCCAATGATTACCAGAAATACCTCAATCTTGAATTTTTTTTCTCCATGAGAATACTGTTTTGTTGATGTCCCTTTATCAAACTGACGCTTTCTTTTTTGTTTGATAGTATTGAAGATTGTTTACACTGTTTTTACCACGGACTTTTCCTTTCCTTTGTCTTCATAGGAATAAAATTAAGAATGCTATTTTTTTAACAAACTCAATGGGAGACTTCCTTTCTAAAATTGTTTCCCAAGTTTCAAGTAAAATAGCGACTTCCAGTTGTTCAATTTCCTTTAGAAATCCTTCTTCTTCAAGTCGGCAGTCACGTGGCTGATTTTCATTCGTTGCTGATTCTTCCAGTGCTGCGATATTCTCATGGTATGAGCTATTAACAGACCTTACAGCATAATGTCAGGCTGACTATCTTGTGTCAGACAAGGCTTTGTTAGCATGTATCAATTTCATATGTTTTTGAAGTACCTGTCAACGATGAGTAGATGCAACAAGTCGGGTATAAAGATTTTGCAGAAGACAAAAAAATCTGACCGCAGTAGGACAACCTGCTGCTCTTTTCCCAACCAAATTAAAGGAATGAGCTGTGCACGGCACATAATGAGCTACAATGCATTTCTCACGAAGAATATCCTGGTCCTGATTTCCGTTATACTTCCTACTCATTTTCAGCATCACCGCATGACTGTCCAAGGCATTTTCAGGGATTCGTACAAACATAATGGCCTGCATCTTTATTATAGACTATAATTCATAAAAAGTTTGGGGGCCCTTAAATTATTGGGGGCTTTAGCCCGTTCAGCTACCCCCTTTTAATCCGCCATAGGGGGGTCCACGCATCTGTGACGATGTGGTACGAGGAGGGGGGTGTTTAAGAAATGTGACGTCACATCAAAAACGCGAAACTTTAAATAAAAGTTCCACTTAAATATTTGATTGTTTACCATTTATTTAATTACATTTTCAATGACTTCACGCGAGTTACGATATTACAGTGCAGACTTACCCTAAATACATATTTAAATGACAAAATATAATTTGCAACTTGCTAATTTTTATTGAGAAAATACGGCTTGGGGGAGGGGTGTCAAAGCTTTGTGACGTCATATCGTAAAAAAGGGGTGGGGTCTAAGTTTTTGTGACAAAGTATGACGCTGGGGGAGGGTGGGGTAAAAATCGGCAACCTCGCGTGACGTCATTTATGGGCGGCCCCTTCAGTCGTGAAGGGGTGACACCATGAGCTACCGCCCCGGGTGACACCAACCCTAGTGACACCTCTGCCTGTAGTTGTATGACCACATGACCCACTCACCTGTAGTTGTATGCCCATATGTGCCCATATGACCTACTCACCTGATGTTGTATGACCACATGACCCACTCACCTGTAGTTGTATGACCACATGACCCACTCACTGTTGTTGCATGACCACGTGACCCACTCACCTGTAGTTGTATGACAACATGACCCACTCACCTGTAGTTGTATGACAACATGACCCACTCACTGTTGTTGCATGACCACGTGACCCACTCACCTGTTGTTGTTGCATGAGCACCTGGTACTGTGCTGCCAGGTTGTTCTCACTTTGTGTCACCTGGTCCTGGATGTGGGCCTGGAGTTGAGTTATCTGAGCTTGAGCCTTGGAAGAAAACAATGATGTGAATATATTCAGTTGTCAACACAATGATGTGAATATATTCAGTTGTCAACACAATGATGTGAATATATTCAGTTGTCAACACAATGATGTGAATATATTCAGTTGTCAAAACAATGTTTTGAATATATTTAGTTGTCAACATAATGATGTGAATATATTCAATTGCCAACAAGATCATTGGAATATATTCAGTTGATAACACAATCATGGAGTTTGAATTAAAAGAGTTTTAGCTTACAGTGTACTGGATCAGGAGAGAGCAGGTTGAGGTAAACAAGGAGCAGGGCGGGGAGGATAGCTTACAGTGTACTGGATCAGGAGAGAGCAGGTTGAGGTAAACAAGGAGCAGGGCGGGGAGGATAGCTTACAGTGTACTGGATCAGGAGAGAGCAGGTTGAGGTAAACAAGGAGCAGGGCGGGGAGGGGGAGGGAGGTGTCCTACATTTGATACAAACTCAATCACAACTTCCTGTTTATGTGCAAAGATCCTGACATGCATCAGACAATACCTGATGGATGTCAATCCAACAACTATGCCAGATATGTCTGACAGACAGCATCTAATAGCCTAGATAAAATAAACCACCACTGTCTGGATACAATAAAACACCAGTGCCTGGATACAATAAACCAGCAGAGAATGGATCAATAAATGTCTTATTTAGTCAATGAACAAAGTGCATTTGAGTTGACTGGGTGTTAAAATTGTCTGCTTCAATGGACAATGAAACAAAAGTACAGGTCAAACTTCTATACTACCATTCATAGTTTTCTGTCACCTCTTTTAAAATAACCAATCAATGACAAACTTTTTAAAGTACCTGTGCTGACCCCTCTCTCTCTCCCAACCATTGTATTTGATCCTGTCTTCACTACCAACAGTCTGTTTCTGTCCTCTCATTTGCTGACACCTTATTATTACCCCCACCCCATGAGTTTGTCTCCCCTACCTGTGCTGTCTAATCGATTCTCCCCTACCTGTGATGTCTGATCATATCTCCCCTACCTGTGCTGTCTGATCATATCTCCCCTACCTGTGATGTCTGATCATATCTCTCCTACCTGTGCTGTCTGATCATATCTCCCCTACATGTGCTGTCTGATCACATCTCCCCTACATGTGCTGTCTGATCATATCTCCCTTACCTGTGCTGTCTAATCGAGTCTCCCCTACCTGTGCTGTCTGATCATATCTCCCCTACGTGTGCTGTCTGATCATATCTCCCCTACCTGTGCTGTCTAATCCATTCCCCCCTACCTGTGTTGTCTAATCCAGTCTCCCTTAACTCTCCTGTCTAATTGAGTCTCCCCTACCTGTGCTGTCTGATCATATCTCCCCTACCTATGCTGTCTGATCATATCTCCCCTACCTGTGCTGTCTAATCCATTCCCCCCTACCTGTGTTGTCTAATCCAGTCTCCCCTACCTGTGCTGTCTGATCACATGTCCCCTACCTGTGCTGTCTGATTACGTCTCCCCTACCTGAGCTGTCTGGTCATATCTTCCCTACCTGTGCTATTTGTTCCTGTACTTGCTGTGGTGGCCACTGTCTCCCTGGACCTATCACTGGCTGCAGGACAGCTTGTGGAAGGAGCTGTTGAGGTGGGGGCAACTGTTGCTGTTGTTGTAACTGTTGCTGCTGTAACTGCTGTTGCTGCTGTAATTGCTGCTGCTGTTGTTGCTGCTGCTGTTGTTCCAAATGTTGTTTTTGATTTATTTCTGAACATAAGCAGAGAACAACATAGTTGTGATACCGTATGGATAGTGTATTATTTATGTCACATTAAAATTATTGACGGGGCCCTAGACAAGAGCAACCATTGTTTATAACAGACAGCTGTATAGAGCCAACATAGATAGCCTACCAAACAATTGCAGCCAGAAATAACCCCACTACTAACAAAAACAAGGGTGAAGAATTGCATTAATGTAAGGCCTCTTTATCCAATTAGCCCTAGTTCCCAAACCCCCCCCATTTCCCCCTAGTCCCCCCTCCGCCCTCAGTACTGTTACTTTGAGGAACCAGAAAACATGGTACATACAAACTCATCTTATTGTATTAGGAAAGAATTAAGGGTAGCAAAGAGATAATGGGCCATAAGATATGATTGTTACAAGAGTAGACAAACTCCAATCACTACTGCACTTGTAACAGACTAGTTAATGGTACATGTGCTCTTATGGGCTATCTCTGAGGCTACTCTAAACTTGTAGTAAGTGTAGAACAGACCAGTTTATAGTACACTTACGTGCTATCTCTGATGCTACTTTAAACTTGTAGTAAGTGTAGAACAGACCAGTTTATAGTACACTTAAGTGCTATCTCTGAGGCTACTCTAAACTTGTAGTAAGTGTAGAACAGACCAGTTTATAGTACACTTAAGTGCTATCTCTGAGGCTACTCTAAACTTGTAGTAAGTGTAGAACAGACCAGTTTATAGTACACTTAAGTGCTATCTCTGAGGCTACTCTAAACTTGTAGTAAGTGTAGAACAGACCAGTTTATAGTACACTTACGTGCTATCTCTGATGCTACTTTAAACTTGTAGTAAGTGTAGAACAGACCAGTTTATAGTACACTTAAGTGCTATCTCTGAGGCTACTCTAAACTTGTAGTAAGTGTAGAACAGACCAGTTTATAGTACACTTACGTGCTATCTCTGAGGCTACTTTAAACTTGTAGTAAGTGTAGAATTCTCCGCCAAAGAGAAATGCGAATTTGGGGTTGTCTTTCTGTTTCTGTTTGGTCATTTCTTCAAACTGTGGGCCGTTGCGGGCCACAAAGTTGGCCAGTTTGTCAATGATGTTCTTCATCTCTGGCTCTGGAAATAAAAAGGCATTCGATTACATGAATGGCTTCTCTTACACTAATGCCTTGGCTGATTGTGATCAAACTATAATATACTATGAGGAAAAGAAAGTGAAGTGTTAAGAATGAAGTTCGCTTTTCAATTACAATTACATGGAGTGCTTTAGTTAGTTTGTTTACTGTTTACTTATTATATAATTTTCAAACATCACTTCTATCATGTATAAAGGTGAAATTTATCACTTCACTCGTACACCCAAAGTCAGAAACATGGAAAAAGATTACCTTGCACTCTCAATTACACATTATACCCTTGCACTCTCAGTCTCCCAATATACCCTTGCACTCTCAGTCTCCCATTATACCCTTGCACTCTCAGTCTCCCATTATACCATTGCACTCTCAGTCTCCCATTATACCCTTGCACTCTCAGTCTGCCATTATACCCTTGCACTCTCAGTCTCCCATTATACCCTTGCACTCTCAGTCTCCCATTATACCCTTGCACTTTCAGTCTCCCATTATACCCTTGCACTCTCAGTCTCCCATTATACCCTTGCACTCTCAGTCTCCCATTATACCCTTGCACTCTCAGTCTCCCATTATACCCTTGCACTCTCAGTCTCCCATTATACACTTGCACTCTCAGTCTCCCATTATACACTTGCACTCTCAGTCTCCCATTATACCCTTGCACTCTCAGTATCCCAATATACCCTTGCACTCTCAGTCTCCCATTATACCCTTGCACTCAGTATCCCAATATACCATTGCACTCTCAGTCTCCCATTATACCCTTGCACTCTCAGTCTCCCATTATACCCTTGCACTCTCAGTCTCCCATTATACCCTTGCACTCTCAGTCTGCCATTATACCCTTGCACTCTCAGTCTCCCATTATACACTTGCACTATCAGTCTCCCATTATACCCTTGCACTCTCAGTCTCCCATTATACCCTTGCACTCAGTATCCCAATATACCCTTGCACTCTCAGTCTCCCATTATACCCTTGCACTCTCAGTCTCCCATTATACACTTGCCCTCTCAGTCTCCCATTATACCCTTGCACTCTCAGTCTCCCATTATACCCTTGCACTCTCAGTCTCCCATTATACCCTTGCACTCTCAGTCTCTCATTATACCCTTGCACTCTCTGTCTCCCATTATACCCTTGCACTCAGTCTCCCATTATACCCTTGCACTCCCAGTCTCCCATTATACCCTTGCACTCTCAGTCTCCCATTATACCCTTGCACTCTCAGTCTCCCATTATACCCTAGCACTCTCAGTCTCCCATTATACCATTGCACTCTCAGTCTCCCATTATACCCTTGCACTCAGTCTCCCATTATACCCTTGCACTCTCAGTCTCCCATTATACCCTAGCACTCTCAGTCTCCCATTATACCATTGCACTCTCAGTCTCCCATTATAACATTGCACTCTCAAGGTCCCATTATACCCTTGCACCCTCAAACTTAAAACCTTCTTTTCCACAATCTGTCTGCCGCAAACTCATGATACCTTTTGTTTGTTTTCCAACAGCCGACATCCCAAAATGACCATAATCCCCAGTTTGTTAACTGGCATCTCTATCTGTACCTTCACTTGTGACTGTGTACTTCCCTCCCCGCCCACTCAAACATACTTTTAACGGTAGCGTCATCTGCCCCCCCCCACCCACCCGTAATGTATGCTGAAGGTCAACCACTCTCCCTATCTGTGTGACATAGCTAAACGTTACAATTACAAGTGCGCCACTAAGTCTTTTGGGAAAGTTTTCTTCACCTGTTGTGAGTAGGTCTCAAATAAATAATGAAAAGGGCCCCCCCTAGATTGTGTCATTATTTGTGTACGTATCTGACCATCGTTAGAAGCGATTACCCACTACAGCTATTTCTGTCTAGGCTTCCCGATCCATTTTTTTTTAAAAGAGAAAAAAAATAAGTTTTTCTGACAATCTTTTCAGGAAACCCCTGTAACTGCTAAATAGGTTTCCAAGAAAGTATTCTCACGATAGTTTTATTTTATGTTTTCACTAGAAATGTCTTTATTTAGTTGGTATATTTTTTACATGTTTACTTAGTATAATATATGTATATGAATTCATTTTGATAAGTATGTTTTCAATTTATTATTTTGTATACTGGTCGCATCCCCAAGGAACTCCTATTTGGAGACTGGCATCGGGAAAGAGGAAGACAGGTCGTCCACGTCTGCGATTTAAAGATGTCTGCCAAAGGGACATGAAAGCAGCCAGAATGCCCACAAGCGAATGGGTGTGTAAAAGACCGATCTACGTGGCGCACAGTTGTAATAGATGGCGTCATAGAAGCCGAGGAGCGAAGGATGGAGGAGGCTACAGACAGAAGAGCTAGGAGAAAGGCCAAAACATTGGGAAGCACAGAACTCGTGTGCAAAAGCTGTGGTAAAGACTGACACTCAAGGATAGGACTGCACAGCCACTCGAGGATATGCAACCTAACTCAACGGTGATGCACTATCGTCTTGCGAGACGGAAGGAGGCCGATTCTTTGTTGTTTTTTTTAATTTACATAATCTATTAAAATAAAATGTAATCAGTTTCTTATATAACTATATAACACTGTTGCAGAGATCAAACTACAAGAACAGATGGCTTCCTTTTAGTGCATTTTAATTTCTTTAAAAACACTCAAATATATTTAGAATACAATTTGTATTTATCTATAATCTATTACAATATGTTTGTTTGACATGTTTTCCAAGCTAACAACGTCAATCCTAATTAAAAACAATAAACTGTTGTGTTACGTCCTGTCAGGCCTACTAATACCCTGTTTTTATTTTATGCATTTACCTTTTTAAAAACAATAAGCAGCTTTCGCATGGTTTCAAATGTATCCTTTGATTAACATTTGACAGTACATTTAAATACATATGAGTTGGTGCGCTTTAAAAATATCTCAGATTAAAGTTTAAAAATTAATTAATTATATTATCATAAAAAAATATAATAAATCATTGAAAATTACTGTGTTATAATTCACTTTTAAAATGTCAAAAAGTGTATTCGCTCATATTCGCTCATATTTGTTCAAACGTCTTTTTGTAAATCCTTTATATTAACTCGTGGTGTGTGCTTGCTTGAGGCGGGCGGGCGATATCGAAAAAACTTTGGATCGATTTTTAACCTACTTCCTCGTAAGCTAGCGACCAGAAAATTTGCATGCAGACTTGTGCAGATGATAAAAATGATGTATCAACATTTCAGATAAATCGAATGCACCGTAATTAAATTAATGAATTTTTAGATTAACTTTATTTATCTCTATGTAACATGTTAACTTTTTTGCTATAGTGTCGTGGTACGTATTATATTAAACAGCCTTTCCTGTCGCGCAATAAGGTGCGTATTTTATTGACAACACTTTTTATAAACATATTCCTGATCAGTGCGCATTATATTAAACATGTTTTACGACACAAAACTACAATTTTGTATTTTTGGATGGTCTTGCGCTGCGTATTATAAATGAACATTCTTTTAGTTATGTCTCGTACATAAAGGATTTATAGTCAAAAACGTGTTTTTTTACGGGCTGTTTTATTGTCCCTTGAAGATTCTTTCTTTAAAAACTATTTTTAAAGTTTTATTATTGTACCTTAAACTAGCTTCAAAAGTTTTAAGTTGGTTTAATCAAAGGTTTTCACTGCAGCTTAATTCGTGACAGTCTAAAATGTTGATTTCCATTAATTTTTAACAAAAAAAAGTGTGTGGGGAGGGGGGGTGTCAACCAATATCCCCTCTAAGGTGCGTTGTTCCGTTTGAAAAGAAAGGAAAAAAAACAACTCGTGTCCAGATTTGCATAGTATCAATTTTAAAGTGCACTTTTTACTAAATTTACTGCGCGGTAATTGTAAACTGCTGCGCAGCGTCGGTCAAATATTTCGCGGCCGCGCAGCTTAAAGGGACATTGGTGTCAACTCTTAATACGTGTTAAGGAGAAGATATCTACAACAAAGTAATACAACGGAAAACAATAAATAGTTATCCTCTACATTTATGTAATCATCTCAGTAACGTTGCGTTCAGTAGTCCCGTAGTCATTTCATTTCATGATTGGATAAGTATGTGGCATTTTATTATATAACTAGTGGAAAAGCCTGCTAAGGCTCACACACACGCATAGTTCGTGCGTTGTTTCGGTAATTGACGTTCTGTGCTAAAACAATGACGTCATATTACGGCGAAATTTTTTAATTTATTTATAGTAATTTTGCGCGCCTTTCGATCGCCTTTTTGCGCGCCTTTCGATGGGGAGACACACGCATAGGAAGGGCGATTATGTATTAGATTAGTCATTTATTATTTAAATTAGTACTACTTTTTTTCCGGGATGATGTTGTCCTAGTGTAAGCTAAGTGCAGGAAAATGAGGATCCAAATTACTGTGGAGTATTGATAGCGATACATTTTTGACACCATTATTTTCTAACTATGATCACCGATACTTTGCCGTTGTTAAGAAGAATCGAAAATTTTGAACAAATAACAATTTCGACCGTCAATAAAATACACCAGTTTTAAAGATCAAACTTCATCGGTACTTTAACAGCATGTACATTATCGGCACAGCACTTCAACTGCTTGTCAAACTTCATCGGTACTTTAACTTGCATGTACTTTATCGGCACAGCACTTCAACTGCTTGTCAAACTTCATCGGTACTTTAACAGCATGTACTTTATCGGCACAGCACTTCAACTGCTTGTCAAACTTCATCGGTACTTTAACAGCATGTACCTTATCGGCACAGCACTTCAACTGCTTGTCAAACTTCATCGGTACTTTAACAGCATGTACCTTATCGGCACAGCACTTCAACTGCTTGTCAAACTTTATCGGTATTTTAACAGCATGTACTTTATCGGCACAGCACTTCAACAGCTTGTCAAACTTCATCGGTACTTTTAACTGCATGTACTTTATCGGCTCAGCACTTGAACTGCTTGTCATCGATACGGTTGATCATACATTCTCACTGAGCCATGACCGCACCATAAATAGACAAAGTAATACACCCGTCTCAAAACTGTTAGTGTCAAGCTGAATGTATCCATTGAGAGGAGCAAAACAAAACACTGCATTGGCTTTTGTTTTATTCAATCTGAGATATGTCATGGTTTGGGCACGGCGGCAAAACAAGATGTTAGTGAGTATGGGCAATTTAGGATATGTCAGATAATATGAAAGGCATAGATAATCTTAGCATGAAATAGTCGTGAGTATAGTCGTCAGGTCTACTCTAACGATTGACATAATGGGGAGTGTTGGATATAGTCGTCAGGTCTACTCTAACAATTGACCTAATGGGGAGTGTTGGATATAGTCGTCAGGTCTACTCTAACAATTGACATAATGGGGAGTGTTGGATATAGTCGTCAGGTCTACTCTAACGATTGACCTAATGGGGAGTGTTGGATATAGTCGTCAGGTCTACTCTAACAATTGACCTACTTGGGGAGTGTTGGATATAGTCGTCAGGTCTACTCTAACAATTGACATAATGGGGAGTGTTGGATATAGTCGTCAGGTCTACTCTACAATTGACCTACTTGGGGAGTGTTGGATATAGTCGTCAGGTCTACTCTAACAATTGACATAATGGGGAGTGTTGGATATAGTCGTCAGGTCTACTCTAACAATTGACCTAATGGGGAGTGTTGGATATAGTCGTCAGGTCTACTCTAACAATTGACCTACTTGGGGAGTGTTGGATATAGTCGTCAGGTCTACTCTAACAATTGACCTAATGGGGAGTGTTGGATATAGTCGTCAGGTCTACTCTAACAATTGACCTACTTGGGGAGTGTTGGATATAGTCGTCAGGTCTACTCTAACAATTGACCTAATGGGGAGTGTTGGATATAGTCGTCAGGTCTACTCTAACAATTGACCTAATGGGGAGTGTTGGATATAGTCGTCAGGTCTACTCTAACAATTGACCTACTTGGGGAGTGTTGGATATAGTCGTCAGGTCTACTCTAACAATTGACCTACTTGGGGAGTGTTGGATATAGTCGTCAGGTCTACTCTAACAATTGACATAATGGGGAGTGTTGGATATAGTCGTCAGGTCTACTCTAACAATTGACTTACTTGGGGAGTGTTGGATATAGTCGTCAGGTCTACTCTACAATTGACCTACTTGGGGAGTGTTGGATATAGTCGTCAGGTCTACTCTAACAATTGACATAATGGGGAGTGTTGGATATAGTCGTCAGGTCTACTCTAACAATTGACCTAATGGGGAGTGTTGGATATAGTCGTCAGGTCTACTCTAACAATTGACATAATGGGGAGTGTTGGATATAGTCGTCAGGTCTACTCTAACAATTGACCTAATGGGGAGTGTTGGATATAGTCGTCAGGTCTACTCTAACAATTGACATAATGGGGAGTGTTGGATATAGTCGTCAGGTCTACTCTACAATTGACTTACTTGGGGAGTGTTGGATATAGTCGTCAGGTCTACTCTAACAATTGACATAATGGGGAGTGTTGGATATAGTCGTCAGGTCTACTCTAACAATTGACCTACTTGGGGAGTGTTGGATATAGTCGTCAGGTCTACTCTAACAATTGACATAATGGGGAGTGTTGGATATAGTCGTCAGGTCTACTCTAACAATTGACTTACTTGGGGAGTGTTGGATATAGTCGTCAGGTCTACTCTAACAATTGACCTAATGGGGAGTGTTGGATATAGTCGTCAGGTCTACTCTAACAATTGACATAATGGGGAGTGTTGGATATAGTCGTCAGGTCTACTCTACAATTGACTTACTTGGGGAGTGTTGGATATAGTCGTCAGGTCTACTCTAACAATTGACATAATGGGGAGTGTTGGATATAGTCGTCAGGTCTACTCTAACAATTGACTTACTTGGGGAGTGTTGGATATAGTCGTCAGGTCTACTCTAACAATTGACCTAATGGGGAGTGTTGGATATAGTCGTCAGGTCTACTCTAACAATTGACCTAATGGGGAGTGTTGGATATAGTCGTCAGGTCTACTCTAACAATTGACCTACTTGGGGAGTGTTGGATATAGTCGTCAGGTCTACTCTAACGATTGACATAATGGGGAGTGTTGGATATAGTCGTCAGGTCTACTCTAACAATTGACCTAATGGGGAGTGTTGGATATAGTCGTCAGGTCTACTCTAACAATTGACCTAATGGGGAGTGTTGGATATAGTCGTCAGGTCTACTCTAACAATTGACCTACTTGGGGAGTGTTGGATATAGTCGTCAGGTCTACTCTAACGATTGACATAATGGGGAGTGTTGGATATAGTCGTCAGGTCTACTCTAACAATTGACCTAATGGGGAGTGTTGGATATAGTCGTCAGGTCTACTCTAACGATTGACCTAATGGGGAGTGTTGGATATAGTCGTCAGGTCTACTCTAACAATTGACCTAATGGGGAGTGTTGGATATAGTCGTCAGGTCTACTCTAACAATTGACATAATGGGGAGTGTTGGATATAGTCGTCAGGTCTACTCTAACAATTGACCTACTGGGGAGTGTTGGATATAGTCGTCAGGTCTACTCTAACGATTGACCTAATGGGGAGTGTTGGATATAGTCGTCAGGTCTACTCTAACAATTGACCTACTTGGGGAGTGTTGGATATAGTCGTCAGGTCTACTCTAACAATTGACCTAATGGGGAGTGTTGGATATAGTCGTCAGGTCTACTCTAACAATTGACCTACTTGGGGAGTGTTGGATATAGTCGTCAGGTCTACTCTAACAATTGACCTAATGGGGAGTGTTGGATATAGTCGTCAGGTCTACTCTAACATTGACATAATGGGGAGTGTTGGATATAGTCGTCAGGTCTACTCTAACAATTGACCTACTTGGGGAGTGTTGGATATAGTCGTCAGGTCTACTCTAACAATTGACATAATGGGGAGTGTTGGATATAGTCGTCAGGTCTACTCTAACAATTGACCTACTTGGGGAGTGTTGGATATAGTCGTCAGGTCTACTCTAACAATTGACATAATGGGGAGTGTTGGATATAGTCGTCAGGTCTACTCTAACAATTGACCTACTTGGGGAGTGTTGGATATAGTCGTCAGGTCTACTCTAACAATTGACCTACTTGGGGAGTGTTGGATATAGTCGTCAGGTCTACTCTAACGATTGACCTAATGGGGAGTGTTGGATATAGTCGTCAGGTCTACTCTAACAATTGACCTACTTGGGGAGTGTTGGATATAGTCGTCAGGTCTACTCTAACGATTGACCTAATGGGGAGTGTTGGATATAGTCGTCAGGTCTACTCTAACAATTGACCTAATGGGGAGTGTTGGATATAGTCGTCAGGTCTACTCTAACAATTGACCTACTTGGGGAGTGTTGGATATAGTCGTCAGGTCTACTCTAACAATTGACCTAATGGGGAGTGTTGGATATAGTCGTCAGGTCTACTCTAACAATTGACCTAATGGGGAGTGTTGGATATAGTCGTCAGGTCTACTCTAACAATTGACCTACTTGGGGAGTGTTGGATATAGTCGTCAGGTCTACTCTAACGATTGACCTAATGGGGAGTGTTGGATATAGTCGTCAGGTCTACTCTAACAATTGACCTAATGGGGAGTGTTGGATATAGTCGTCAGGTCTACTCTAACAATTGACATAATGGGGAGTGTTGGATATAGTCGTCAGGTCTACTCTAACAATTGACCTAATGGGGAGTGTTGGATATAGTCGTCAGGTCTACTCTAACAATTGACCTATGGGGAGTGTTGGATATAGTCGTCAGGTCTACTCTAACAATTGACATAATGGGGAGTGTTGGATATAGTCGTCAGGTCTACTCTAACAATTGACCTACTTGGGGAGTGTTGGATATAGTCGTCAGGTCTACTCTAACAATTGACCTACTGGGGAGTGTTGGATATAGTCGTCAGGTCTACTCTAACAATTGACTATGGGGAGTGTTGGATATAGTCGTCAGGTCTACTCTAACAATTGACCTACTTGGGGAGTGTTGGATATAGTCGTCAGGTCTACTCTAACAATTGACCTACTTGGGGAGTGTTGGATATAGTCGTCAGGTCTACTCTAACAATTGACCTACTTGGGGAGTGTTGGATATAGTCGTCAGGTCTACTCTAACAATTGACATAATGGGGAGTGTTGGATATAGTCGTCAGGTCTACTCTACAATTGACTTACTTGGGGAGTGTTGGATATAGTCGTCATGTCTACTCTAACAATTGACATAATGGGGAGTGTTGGATATAGTCGTCAGGTCTACTCTACAATTGACTTACTTGGGGAGTGTTGGATATAGTCGTCAGGTCTACTCTAACAATTGACATAATGGGGAGTGTTGGATATAGTCGTCAGGTCTACTCTAACAATTGACCTACTTGGGGAGTGTTGGATATAGTCGTCAGGTCTACTCTAACAATTGACCTACTTGGGGAGTGTTGGATATAGTCGTCAGGTCTACTCTAACAATTGACCTAATGGGGAGTGTTGGATATAGTCGTCAGGTCTACTCTAACAATTGACCTACTTGGGGAGTGTTGGATATAGTCGTCAGGTCTACTCTAACAATTGACATAATGGGGAGTGTTGGATATAGTCGTCAGGTCTACTCTACAATTGACTTACTTGGGGAGTGTTGGATATAGTCGTCAGGTCTACTCTAACAATTGACCTACTTGGGGAGTGTTGGATATAGTCGTCAGGTCTACTCTAACAATTGACCTAATGGGGAGTGTTGGATATAGTCGTCAGGTCTACTCTAACGATTGACCTAATGGGGAGTGTTGGATATAGTCGTCAGGTCTACTCTAACAATTGACATAATGGGGAGTGTTGGATATTGTCGTCAGGTCTACTCTAACAATTGACCTACTTGGGGAGTGTTGGATATAGTCGTCAGGTCTACTCTAACAATTGACCTAATGGGGAGTGTTGGATATAGTCGTCAGGTCTACTCTAACAATTGACCTACTTGGGGAGTGTTGGATATAGTCGTCAGGTCTACTCTAACAATTGACCTAATGGGGAGTGTTGGATATAGTCGTCAGGTCTACTCTAACGATTGACCTAATGGGGAGTGTTGGATATAGTCGTCAGGTCTACTCTAACAATTGACATAATGGGGAGTGTTGGATATAGTCGTCAGGTCTACTCTAACAATTGACATAATGGGGAGTGTTGGATATAGTCGTCAGGTCTACTCTAACAATTGACATAATGGGGAGTGTTGGATATAGTCGTCAGGTCTACTCTACAATTGACTTACTTGGGGAGTGTTGGATATAGTCGTCAGGTCTACTCTAACAATTGACCTACTTGGGGAGTGTTGGATATAGTCGTCAGGTCTACTCTAACAATTGACCTAATGGGGAGTGTTGGATATAGTCGTCAGGTCTACTCTAACGATTGACCTAATGGGGAGTGTTGGATATAGTCGTCAGGTCTACTCTACAATTGACTTACTTGGGGAGTGTTGGATATAGTCGTCAGGTCTACTCTAACAATTGACATAATGGGGAGTGTTGGATATAGTCGTCAGGTCTACTCTAACAATTGACTTACTTGGGGAGTGTTGGATATAGTCGTCAGGTCTACTCTAACAATTGACCTACTTGGGGAGTGTTGGATATAGTCGTCAGGTCTACTCTAACAATTGACCTAATGGGGAGTGTTGGATATAGTCGTCAGGTCTACTCTAACGATTGACCTAATGGGGAGTGTTGGATATAGTCGTCAGGTCTACTCTAACAATTGACATAATGGGGAGTGTTGGATATAGTCGTCAGGTCTACTCTAACAATTGACATAATGGGGAGTGTTGGATATAGTCGTCAGGTCTACTCTAACAATTGACCTAATGGGGAGTGTTGGATATAGTCGTCAGGTCTACTCTAACAATTGACATAATGGGGAGTGTTGGATATAGTCGTCAGGTCTACTCTAACAATTGACCTAATGGGGAGTGTTGGATATAGTCGTCAGGTCTACTCTAACAATTGACCTAATGGGGAGTGTTGGATATAGTCGTCAGGTCTACTCTAACAATTGACCTAATGGGGAGTGTTGGATATAGTCGTCAGGTCTACTCTAACAATTGACCTAATGGGGAGTGTTGGATATAGTCGTCAGGTCTACTCTAACAATTGACCTAATGGGGAGTGTTGGATATAGTCGTCAGGTCTACTCTAACAATTGACATAATGGGGAGTGTTGGATATAGTCGTCAGGTCTACTCTAACAATTGACCTACTTGGGGAGTGTTGGATATAGTCGTCAGGTCTACTCTAACAATTGACATAATGGGGAGTGTTGGATATAGTCGTCAGGTCTACTCTACAATTGACTTACTGGGGAGTGTTGGATATAGTCGTCAGGTCTACTCTAACAATTGACCTACTGGGGAGTGTTGGATATAGTCGTCAGGTCTACTCTAACAATTGACCTAATGGGGAGTGTTGGATATAGTCGTCAGGTCTACTCTAACGATTGACCTAATGGGGAGTGTTGGATATAGTCGTCAGGTCTACTCTACAATTGACATAATGGGGAGTGTTGGATATAGTCGTCAGGTCTACTCTAACAATGGACATAATGGGGAGTGTTGGATATAGTCGTCAGGTCTACTCTAACAATGGACATAATGGGGAGTGTTGGATATAGTCGTCAGGTCTACTCTAACGATTGACCTAATGGGGAGTGTTGGATATAGTCGTCAGGTCTACTCTACAATTGACATAATGGGGAGTGTTGGATATAGTCGTCAGGTCTACTCTAACGATTGACCTAATGGGGAGTGTTGGATATAGTCGTCAGGTCTACTCTACAATTGACATAATGGGGAGTGTTGGATATAGTCGTCAGGTCTACTCTAACAATTGACATAATGGGGAGTGTTGGATATAGTCGTCAGGTCTACTCTAACAATTGACATAATGGGGAGTGTTGGATATAGTCGTCAGGTCTACTCTAACGATTGACCTAATGGGGAGTGTTGGATATAGTCGTCAGGTCTACTCTAACAATTGACATAATGGGGAGTGTTGGATATAGTCGTCAGGTCTACTCTAACAATTGACATAATGGGGAGTGTTGGATATAGTCGTCAGGTCTACTCTAACGATTGACCTAATGGGGAGTGTTGGATATAGTCGTCAGGTCTACTCTAACAATTGACATAATGGGGAGTGTTGGATATAGTCGTCAGGTCTACTCTACAATTGACTTACTTGGGGAGTGTTGGATATAGTCGTCAGGTCTACTCTAACAATTGACCTACTTGGGGAGTGTTGGATATAGTCGTCAGGTCTACTCTAACAATTGACCTAATGGGGAGTGTTGGATATAGTCGTCAGGTCTACTCTAACGATTGACCTAATGGGGAGTGTTGGATATAGTCGTCAGGTCTACTCTAACAATTGACATAATGGGGAGTGTTGGATATAGTCGTCAGGTCTACTCTACAATTGACTTACTTGGGGAGTGTTGGATATAGTCGTCAGGTCTACTCTAACAATTGACCTAATGGGGAGTGTTGGATATAGTCGTCAGGTCTACTCTAACAATTGACCTACTTGGGGAGTGTTGGATATAGTCGTCAGGTCTACTCTAACGATTGACCTAATGGGGAGTGTTGGATATAGTCGTCAGGTCTACTCTAACAATTGACCTAATGGGGAGTGTTGGATATAGTCGTCAGGTCTACTCTACAATTGACTTACTGGGGAGTGTTGGATATAGTCGTCAGGTCTACTCTAACGATTGACCTAATGGGGAGTGTTGGATATAGTCGTCAGGTCTACTCTAACAATTGACCTACTGGGGAGTGTTGGATATAGTCGTCAGGTCTACTCTAACAATTGACCTAATGGGGAGTGTTGGATATAGTCGTCAGGTCTACTCTAACGATTGACCTAATGGGGAGTGTTGGATATAGTCGTCAGGTCTACTCTAACAATTGACCTAATGGGGAGTGTTGGATATAGTCGTCAGGTCTACTCTAACAATTGACCTAATGGGGAGTGTTGGATATAGTCGTCAGGTCTACTCTAACAATTGACCTAATGGGGAGTGTTGGATATAGTCGTCAGGTCTACTCTAACAATTGACCTAATGGGGAGTGTTGGATATAGTCGTCAGGTCTACTCTAACAATTGACCTAATGGGGAGTGTTGGATATAGTCGTCAGGTCTACTCTAACAATTGACCTAATGAAAAGCGATAATGTCAAAAATATATCTGGACAATCAAAGCATTGTCTTTTTTTTCATCAAATCTTATGTTGAATCTCTTCATTCTATCGGACTTTGCTAATATTAAAAGAATCAGAACGTAATATCTTTGACTACAACAAGCTATAAGTATAAGATAAGACTGATTCACGTGGGACATTACCAGATGGGAAGTATGGCGCCTCTACACCATGGGGTGACTGCGTACAGCTCAGTATTACAATTTGCGTTTAACAAGTGTTTCTCAATTATTTTCTGTCATGCCCCCCCCCCAGGAAGAAAGAAAACATTTCCGCTCGACTGTAAATAGTATCATTTGTCTATAAAATTGTTATAAGTACACCTCTGCATAACGGTCAAACGAGCCCCCCTTTACAGAGCCTCGCCCCCCAAGGGGGCACGCTCCACTATTTGAGAAACACTGCGATAAACTCACTACGGCAGTGCTTCTCAAAGTGGTGGTCCACGCAGCGGTCCGTGGGCCATCCGCCACCGGTCCGCAGAAGTTATCACAAAAGGACAGAAAAAAAATTGTCAGTGCATGGAAAATAGTGCACCGGTCCCTGGTGCAATGGAAAAAATTCCTGCCGGTCCGCCATACTAAAAAATTTGAGAAGCACTGCACTACGGCATTAGCTGGACGCTATATCTGACGTTTGACTAAATAAGGCATTAGCTGGAGACTATAGCTGACGTTAGACTAAATAAGACATTAGCTGAACACTATGACTATAGCTGACATTTGACTCGATAAGGCATTAGCTTGACACTATAGCTGACGTTAGTAATAAGTTTACGTTTCTAACTTTTTTTTTCCATTACGCATTCGTGTTCTGAAAACCTATATGTGAGTAGAGCAGCTAGAGACTGCTCACAAATAGTTGCCACATAGTCAGTTTGATGAACGCTTGGTGGAATAACAAGACGACAGTGCTGCAGGCTTATAGGTTAACCACTGTGGCGAATACGTTGTCTTAGTCATAGTTTACTGAACACCTTGTCACAGTTTCAGTCAGTTATTGATGAAACACTATTCAATCTGTCTTAACCAATCGTGGTGAGTCAAACACGCGACCGAGGGGCGAAAGTTTTCAGGTTGTGGCGAGAGACCAAGGTGAGACATAGCATGTGAACTGAGTCAGCGAGGGGGGAGAGCGCAGTCATGTGACGTCCCCCATCTGGATGCTCCCACAGGTTAAAAACGGACATAAACAAAGTTATTTGTCACGGAAAAACGTTTTAACAATGGTAAAAAGTGGATGGCTAGGGGACACAAGTGGATGGCTAGGGGACACAAGTGGATGGCTAGGGGACACAAGTGGATGGCTAGGGGACACAAGTGGATGGCTAGGGGACACAAGTGGATGGCTAGGGGACACAAGTGGATGGCTAGGGGACACAAGTGGATGGCTAGGGGGACACAAGTGGATGGCTAGGGGACACAAGTGGATGGCTAGGGGACACAAGTGGATGGCTAGGGGACACAAGTGGATGGCTAGGGGACACAAGTGGATGGCTAGGGGACACAAGTGGATGGCTAGGGGACACAAGTGGATGGCTAGGGGACACAAGTGGATGGCTAGGGGACACAAGTGGATGGCTAGGGGACACAAGTGGATGACTAGGGGACACAAGTGGATGGCTAGGGGACACAAGTGGCTGGCTAGGGGACACAAGTGGATGGCTAGGGGACACAAGTGGATGGCTAGGGGACACAAGTGGATGACTAGGGGACACAAGTGGATGGCTAGGGGACACAAGTGAATGGCTAGGGGACACAAGTGGATGGCTAGGGGACACAAGTTTGGGATGAGACAGGCCATAAAACAGCTCACAGTCAGCTGACGCTCTTTACCTGCCGCCCCCCCCCCATTTTTTGTCAAGGTAACTAACAGAACGCAAATCAGAGCCAGAAAACTGTTAGCGTCACTGAAACACAAAGAGATAGCACGTGAAATGACAGGTTCATCTATTACAGTATTCAGAATTAACTCCAGGACGACTATTGATATGTGGTAAAAAGTTTAACGTAGTTTTTTAGTAAGATGCCCAATTTTAATACAATATAGTCTACTTCGAGTTTTCAATTTTAATACAATATAGTCTACTTCGAGTTTTACACTCAGATCCGCAGTAACTCCTTTCAAAAAACATTAATGTAGACACGGGCACTCCCAACAAATCAATAGGAGTAATTTAACATTAATGTAGACACGGGCACTCCCAACAAATCAATAGGAGTAATTTAACATTAATGTAGACACGGGCACTCCCAACAAATCAATAGGAGTAATTTAACATTATCGTATAGACGGGCACTCCCAACAAATCAATAGGAGTAATTTAACATTATTGTATAGACGGGCACTCCCAACAAATCAATAGGAGTAATTTAACATTATTGTATAGACGGGCACTCCCAACAAATCAATAGGAGTAATTTAACATTATTGTATAGACGGGCACTCCCAACAAATCAATAGGAGTAATTTAACATTATTGTATAGACGGGCACTCCCAACAAATCAATAGGAGTAATTTAACATTATTGTATAGACGGGCACTCCCAACAAATCAATAGGAGTAATTTAACATTATTGTATAGACGGGCACTCCCAACAAATCAATAGGAGTAATTTAACATTATTGTATAGACGGGCACTCCCAACAAATCAATAGGAGTAATTTAACATTATTGTATAGACGGGCACTCCCAACAAATCAATAGGAGTAATTTAACATTATTGTATAGACGGGCACTCCCAACAAATCAATAGGAGTAATTTAACATTATTGTACAGACGGGCACTCCCAACAAATCAATAGGAGTAATTTAACATTAATGTAGACACGGGCACTCCCAACAAATCAATAGGAGTAATTTAACATTAATGTAGACACGGGCACTCCCAACAAATCAATAGGAGTAATTTAACATTAATGTAGACACGGGCACTCCCAACAAATCAATAGGAGTAATTTAACATTAATGTAGACACGGGCACTCCCAACAAATCAATAGGAGTAATTTAACATTAATGTAGACACGGGCACTCCCAACAAATCAATAGGAGTAATTTAACATTATTGTAGACACGGGCACTCCCAACAAATCAATAGGAGTAATTTAACATTAATGTAGACACGGGCACTCCCAACAAATCAATAGGAGTAATTTAACATTATTGTATCGACGGGCACTCCCAACAAATCAATAGGAGTAATTTAACATTAATGTAGACACGGGCACTCCCAACAAATCAATAGGAGTAATTTAACATTAATGTAGACACGGGCACTCCCAACAAATCAATAGGAGTAATTTAACATTAATGTAGACACGGGCACTCCCAACAAATCAATAGGAGTAATTTAAAATTAATGTAGACACGGGCACTCCCAACAAATCAATAGGAGTAATTTAAAATTAATGTAGACACGGGCACTCCCAACAAATCAATAGGAGTAATTTAACATTAATGTAGACACGGGCACTCCCAACAAATCAATAGGAGTAATTTAACATTATTGTATAGACAGGCACTCCCAACAAATCAATAGGAGTAATTTAACATTAATGTAGACACGGGCACTCCCAACAAATCAATAGGAGTAATTTAACATTATTGTATAGACGGGCACTCCCAACAAATCAATAGGAGTAATTTAACATTATTGTATAGACGGGCACTCCCAACAAATCAATAGGAGTAATTTAACATTATTGTATAGACGGGCACTCCCAACAAATCAATAGGAGTAATTTAACATTATTGTATAGACGGGCACTCCCAACAAATCAATAGGAGTAATTTAACATTATTGTATAGACGGGCACTCCCAACAAATCAATAGGAGTAATTTAACATTATTGTATAGACGGGCACTCCCAACAAATCAATAGGAGTAATTTAACATTATTGTATAGACGGGCACTCCCAACAAATCAATAGGAGTAATTTAACATTATTGTATAGACGGGCACTCCCAACAAATCAATAGGAGTAATTTAACATTATTGTATAGACGGGCACTCCCAACAAATCAATAGGAGTAATTTAACATTATTGTATAGACGGGCACTCCCAACAAATCAATAGGAGTAATTTAACATTATTGTATAGACGGGCACTCCCAACAAATCAATAGGAGTAATTTAACATTATTGTATAGACGGGCACTCCCAACAAATCAATAGGAGTAATTTAACATTATTGTATAGACGGGCACTCCCAACAAATCAATAGGAGTAATTTAACATTATTGTATAGACGGGCACTCCCAACAAATCAATAGGAGTAATTTAACATTATTGTATAGACGGGCACTCCCAACAAATCAATAGGAGTAATTTAACATTATTGTATAGACGGGCACTCCCAACAAATCAATAGGAGTAATTTAACATTATTGTATAGACGGGCACTCCCAACAAATCAATAGGAGTAATTTAACATTATTGTATAGACGGGCACTCCCAACAAATCAATAGGAGTAATTTAACATTATTGTATAGACGGGCACTCCCAAGAAATCAATAGGAGTAATTTAACATTATTGTATAGACGGGCACTCCCAACAAATCAATAGGAGTAATTTAACATTATTGTATAGACGGGCACTCCCAACAAATCAATAGGAGTAATTTAACATTATTGTATAGACGGGCACTCCCAACAAATCAATAGGAGTAATTTAACATTATTGTATAGACGGGCACTCCCAACAAATCAATGGAGTAATTTAACATTATTGTATAGACGGGCACTCCCAAGAAATCAATAGGAGTAATTTAACATTATTGTATAGACGGGCACTCCCAACAAATCAATAGGAGTAATTTAACATTATTGTATAGACGGGCACTCCCAACAAATCAATAGGAGTAATTTAACATTATTGTATAGACGGGCACTCCCAAGAAATCAATAGGAGTAATTTAACATTATTGTATAGACGGGCACTCCCAACAAATCAATAGGAGTAATTTAACATTATTGTATAGACGGGCACTCCCAACAAATCAATAGGAGTAATTTAACATTATTGTATAGACGGGCACTCCCAACAAATCAATAGGAGTAATTTAACATTATTGTATAGACGGGCACTCCCAACAAATCAATAGGAGTAATTTAACATTATTGTATAGACGGGCACTCCCAACAAATCAATAGGAGTAATTTAACATTATTGTATAGACGGGCACTCCCAACAAATCAATAGGAGTAATTTAACATTATTGTATAGACGGGCACTCCCAACAAATCAATAGGAGTAATTTAACATTATTGTATAGACGGGCACTCCCAACAAATCAATAGGAGTAATTTAACATTATTGTATAGACGGGCACTCCCAACAAATCAATAGGAGTAATTTAACATTATTGTATAGACGGGCACTCCCAACAAATCAATAGGAGTAATTTAACATTATTGTATAGACGGGCACTCCCAACAAATCAATAGGAGTAATTTAACATTATTGTATAGACGGGCACTCCCAACAAATCAATAGGAGTAATTTAACATTATTGTATAGACGGGCACTCCCAACAAATCAATAGGAGTAATTTAACATTATTGTATAGACGGGCACTCCCAACAAATCAATAGGAGTAATTTAACATTATTGTATAGACGGGCACTCCCAACAAATCAATAGGAGTAATTTAACATTATTGTATAGACGGGCACTCCCAACAAATCAATAGGAGTAATTTAACATTATTGTATAGACGGGCACTCCCAACAAATCAATAGGAGTAATTTAACATTATTGTATAGACGGGCACTCCCAACAAATCAATAGGAGTAATTTAACATTATTGTATAGACGGGCACTCCCAACAAATCAATAGGAGTAATTTAACATTATTGTATAGACGGGCACTCGCAACAAATCAATAGGAGTAATTTAACATTATTGTATAGACGGGCACTCCCAACAAATCAATAGGAGTAATTTAACATTATTCATCCTGTTGTGTACCTAAGTTGCAAATAATACAAGATTGGTACCAGAGGTTTGTTTTCTATTTGGGGATGTCCAAAACAGAATTTTGACTGTGTTCGTTCGAATGACAGGAAGGTCAATCTCCAAGAAGGTATGTTGTTGACCAAAATGTCAATAATTAGATGGAAATTGACAAGACGGAGGGGGTGGATAGCATGTGTCTTGTCGTGTATCTAACAACTAGGCCAATCGGTAGTTCCACAACTCAGCTATTTGTACATGATTCTATACCCTTTTATTGTCAGTTTAGTGCATACATCGTTTCTAATGGACATTATACTTTTATTGACATTTTGTAATTGCTCCTAATTTTCTTAAGCTTGTTTTAAAGGCATTTCGTTAAGTGAAATAATACGAGCGTTTCTGCTTCTCGAAAGAAACTTTAACGTTAAGAACTACGGTACTCAGAATCTCATAACACGTTCACTATTTCTTATCTCTTGTTTTTATCTGGTCTGTACAAGAATGTGTTCAGCTCAAACGTCATCATCTTAAATCTTTCCTTGTGCTTGTAAAAGATCAACGACCACACCGGCAGCAGTATGACGTCATGCTGTATTAAGATCAACCACCACACCGGCAGCAGTATGACGTCATGCTGGTATAAGATCAACCACCACACCAGCAGCACTATGACGTCATGCTTGTATAAGATCAACCACCACACCAGCAGCAGTATGACGTCATGCTGGTATAAGATCAACCACCACACCAGCAGCAGTATGACGTCATGATGGTATAAGATCAACCACCACACCAGCAGCAGTATGACGTCATGCTGGTATAAGATCAAACCCCACACCAGCAGCAGTATGACGTCATGATGGTATAAGATCAACCACCACACCAGCAGCACTATGACGTCATGCTTGTATAAGATCAACCACCACACCAGCAGCAGTATGACGTCATGCTGGTATAAGATCAACCACCACACCAGCAGCACTATGACGTCATGCTTGTATAAGATCAACCACCACACAAGCAGCACTATGGCGTCATGCTGGTATAAGATCAACCACCACACCAGCAGCAGTATGACGCGCGCACAAACAGACACACACTGCTGTCGTCAAGACAAATGACCGCTTTGATCAAATGAGTCAATCACTGGCCAGTCAGGTGAGGGAGTGACGTGGCTCTTAATGTCTTACCTTGTCACTCTCACCTGGATGGTCCGGACTCGGCTAAAAGTGCAAACTAAAGACTAGAGTCTACAAAAACACTAAGATAAGTGCGCATGATCGACCGAGGGGGGAGGGGGAGTAGCAGAGACAACAGACCCCAGGTGAGAGGGGGGCGGCTTTGTGGTGTGAAGTGATGGCGACCTGATGACACTGCTAATAGTACTAATACAGGGGGTAATGAAGTTGTGTAAAGGGCTGCAAACGGTGTACTGCTAGACAAATCGGAGTTTCCAGGATAACTAGAAAGGCGACCAGTGTTGCCTCTAAGGTTCGTTGGTCCGTGTGCAAAGCTAAAAACTCGTGTGCAAAGTTGCACAGCATCCATTTTTTTGTGCAACATTTTGCAAAATTAGCTGCGCGGTAATTCTAAACGGCTGCACGGTTTAAGTAAGATATCTACGCGGCCGCACAGCTTAAAGGGAACACTGGACTAATACAAAATATAACCAAGATGTTAGAATGAGCCCTTTGTCACAACTGGAGAATTAGTTTCCATGGTGCACAGTTCACGACATTTTATCTAAAAGGTAAACTGAATATTGTGAGCTGCCATAGAGTTCAGGAGTTCAAATCCCTGTAGCACGTGACATTAAAATAAAAAAGACCCGTAAAAACAACGTTTTTGACTATAGATCCCTTATATATGAAACATAACTAACAGTATTGATTATGTTCAAACGCGACAAACATTTACAGACTGAATCTGTCTTAACTCCCCTTTGCTTTATAACCGGCGGAGGGGGGAGGGGAAAAGTCTGGTCACCGATCACTGGACTGAGCTCAGCGTGACACGTAAAATGTAAACAAAAGCACGCCGGTACTTCAATGGGTCGCGTCAACGCGTCAACTCAAACTCTCACGTGGGAAAAAATAACAAACTGTGAAATTGAATTACATACGTTGTATAGAGATAATCTAAAAATGCATTATTTTAATTACGGTATGTTCGATCGATCTGAAATTTTGCCACGATGCGTTGTTATGTGACACGAGCCTATGTGCCAAATTTCAGCTCGATGGCTTCGCGTGAAGTGGGTCATTTTTGGCTTGTGTTTTTCCGCCCGCCTGTCCGACGACGAACGACAGAGAGAGTGAGAGAGACGGCGGTGAAGTCATTATAAGGGATTTAATAATTTAAATAAAACAACCGCGTAAAAACAAAGTTTTTGACTATAAATCCCTTATATGTGAGACAGAACTTAAAGTATTGATTATGTTCCAACGCGACAAATATTTACAGCCTGAAACTGAGTGAAATCCTCCTCCACGAGATGTGGTCATCGATGGCTGGCGTGAAGTCAAGTGACCCGTAAAATGTAAACAATAGCGACCGATACATATAGTTAATTTAGATAAACTAAAAATGCATTAATTTAATAACTGTACGTTCGATCGATCTGATATTTTGATACGATGCATTGTTATGTGACACAAGCCTATGTACCAAATTTCAGCTGGATGGCATCACGGGAAATGGGTCATTTTTTACTTTTGTTTTTCCGCCCTCCCGACCGAGAGCTCAAGACAGAGAGAGACGCCGGTGAAGTTAATATAAGGGATTTAAAAACCCTTAAATTCAAAGTTTTTGACTATAAATCCCTTATAAATGAGACATAATTAACAGTATTGATTATGTTCAAACTTCAAACGCGACAAACACTTACAGACTGAATCTGTCTTAACTCCTCATTGCTTTATAACCCGGGGGGGGGTGGGGGTGGGACGGTGGAAATGTCTGGTCACCGATCGCTGGACCGAGCTCAGCGTGACACGTAAAATGTAAACAAAAGCACGCCGGTACATCGACGGATGGCGTCAAAGCGTGACTGAACTGTCACGTGAAAAAAAAACAATAATAAACAGTGAAATTGAATTACATACAATTGAATTGTCTGTCATTCGTCGTCGGGCGGGCGGAAAAACAAAAGTCAAAAATGACTCACTTCCCGTGAAGCCATCGAGCTGAAATTTGGCACATGGACCCGAGTCACCTAACAATGCATCGTATCAAAATTTCAGATCGATCGAACATACCGTAATTAAATTAATGCATTTTTAGTTTATCTCTATACAACGTATGTAATTCAATTTCACTGTTTGTTATTGTTTTTTTCACGTGACAGTTCAGTCACGCGTTGACGCGACCCATCGAAGTACCGGCGTGCTTTTGTTTACATTTTACGTGTCACGCTGAGCGCGGTCCAGCGATCGGTGACCAGACCTTTCCCCTCTCCCAACGTTATACAGCAGGAGTTAAGGGAGATACAGTCTGTAAATGTTTGTCGCGTTTGACGATGATCAATACTTCTAATTATGACTCATATATAAGGGATTTATAGTCAAAAACTTTGTTTTCTACTGGTTTGTTTTATTTACTTTTGTTTTTCCGCCCGCCTGCCCGACGACGAACGACAGAGAGAGAGAGAGAGAGAGAGAGAGAGAGAGAGAGAGAGAGAGAGACGGCGGTGAGGTTAATATAAGGGATTTAAAAAGATCAATTGAGTTTCAAAGTGTGAGACAATGCGCTAACACGTGACTAACATCAGGATAAAACACTCTTCAAATTGACTTCAAAAACTAAACATAAGTTAAATAGACTGTTGCATGTTGGTGAACCAAAGCAAATAGAACGCGAATGACCTTTGGTTTACAATGATATCACCTGCGAGGTTTAAGATTCGACAAATCAGGATGTTTTGC
This sequence comes from Ampullaceana balthica, assembly GCA_944989445.1. Classification (NCBI taxonomy): domain Eukaryota; kingdom Metazoa; phylum Mollusca; class Gastropoda; family Lymnaeidae; genus Ampullaceana; species Ampullaceana balthica. The sequence continues at coordinate 52,548 of CALYLW010000977.1, forward strand.
CCAAGTGATTACTGTTGTGTTGTGACTGGCTGTTCGTAAGATGGTTTCAGAAGACAGCCGCCAAGGCCACTCACTGTACCAGTCTGTTCAACGCCCTTATTAGCCTCTTTTCTTGGTAGAGATTAATTCACAATGTGCTACCAATATCTCCGGCTGGATTAGAACGGAGATGCAGCACTAGCAGACGTGAACCCCTGGAGGGCACCCGAGGGGGGCCGAGCCAGTCTTGCCAAGAACCGTTGGGATAAACCACAGATGCGATGCGGAAGTCTGGGCGTAATACTCTTAACCGAAATTGTTGGCTTAAAGGAGAATTGAAGGGCAACGCCCAGTAGAGGACAAGGAGTAAGATCTAATACATCGACGAGTTGAACTTGTATTACAGGGGTTAGTTTAGCATTAAGTACAGAGGTTTAATAAATATTAACTTAAAATTGAATCTTCCCACTTTCAAAACATGATCAGTTTTATTTAGGGCTATTTCCCCAGATATCCTCCAACCCACCAACCATAGTAAAAGGGTATCATAAAAATATAGAAAAGCCTCCAATTCTAGATTATTTAAATTCAGTACTGATACAGCGACTTAAACTTAACATGATTCAACGGCATCACAGGAACGGATCCTAATGCATTCTGCTTCTCGAGGGATTTTGACACAACGCGAGACCACGACGACTCGCGTGGTATAAGGTCTGTGCCACGCCAGGACATGCAAGTGTCAATGAACTTGAACTCGTGCTGGGCAATGACCGGTGTCTACCCCATCCTGCTGACCAAACTTTGCTCATTGGTCAGTGAGGTCATCGACCTATGACCCTAGTTACCATCACCAGGGTCAATGAAGTGTTACTTAGTTAGTACCACATATTGGACAGTGAGGTCATCGACCTATGATCCTAGTTACCATCACCAGGGTCAATGAAGTGTTACTTAGTTAGTACCACATATTGGACAGTGAGGTCATCGACCTATGACCCTAGTTACCATCACCAGGGTCAATGAAGTGTTACTTAGTTAGTACCACATATTGGACAGTGAGGTCATCGACCTATGACCCTAGTTACCATCACCAGGGTCAATGAAGTGTTACTTAGTTAGTACCACATATTGGACAGTGAGGTCATCGACCTATGACCCTAGTTACCATCACCAGGGTCAATGAAGTGTTACTTAGTTAGTACCACATATTGGACAGTGAGGTCATCGACCTATGACCCTAGTTACCATCACCAGGGTCAATGAAGTGTTACTTTGTTAGTACCACATATTGGACAGTGAGGTCATCGACCTATGACCGTAGTTACCATCACCAGGGTCAATGAAGTGTTACTTAGTACCACATATTGGACAGTGAGGTCATCGACCTATGACCCTAGTTACCATCACCAGGGTCAATGAAGTGTTACGTAGTTAGTACCACATATTGGACAGATGTATGGATGTTATCGATTAAACCTACAACTCAATTCGTCTGTTTTCAAACGACCAGCTCCACCTGCACATCAGTACAAGCGATAGATATATATAAAGTATAACACTTCATGAGATGAGGTAACACCTGGAATGATCAAACCACGAAATAGTATTCAAGAAAAGGGATCACATAGGGGAATGGGATCCCATCTGGGAACAGGATTCAATCGGAAAAATAAAAATGCATTAATAATACAGTGTTGCTTGATGGCAAATAATTTAGGTACAAACCATGATTATAAATGTTGGAGCAGATTCTATTCTAATTTTTGATTACACACAAAGTTCCTATTTTATATAAGAAAACATAACTATCTATATTATCTCCCTCACCACCTTACTATACATTTTTTTTCAAGGCAAACATAAATTTATTTCCATTCATAACTGAAACACTGGAATGTATCGTAGACGTATTATTAAAGTAAGAAATTGTCTCATTAGAGCTAAATTCATTTTTTTTAAAAACTAAACAGCTCAGTCAATTTTTAAATGCTAATAAAGAATACAAATCCAAAAAAATTTACTTTGAAAAAATAAATAAATAAATTAGCAATGATTTTTCTCTCGATGTTTACAATGAATTGTGTCCTGCCAAAAACTATGTTATAAAATAGATCTACAAAGAGGGCTAAGATGTTCTTGCATTGATAATGTCCCACCAACTAGATGGTATTATTTAGTGTTGAACAGCTCACTTTTGTTTGTAATTTTTTGTTTCACAATTTGTTATCACGATATGTTGGCATGTCTGGTGTATATAAATATCATATACTAGATACGACCCGTGGCGTAGCATACGCCGCAGACCTGCTCATCATAGATAGTGCAAAGATCTGGAGGGGGGGGGTGAGAGAACGGAAACAAACAGCAGCACGAAGTAATGGGAAAAAAAGCAAGTAAACGTGGAGACATGCGCATTTCGGTTGTTGTTACATGCCCCCAACCCTTTACTACCATCCTTTGCCAACCATAAACTGTGATTGGCCGACCCTAGCGAGGGTTAGTCATGTTCGCAACAAAAAAAAAGGGAGGGGGAACGGGCAGAAACAAACATTTTTAAAAATTATTTTAAAAAAACCCAAGGCAAAAGGAAAAGAGGTCGTCCCAAAATGACCTGGAGAAGAGAACTGGAGGCAGACACAAAAATGAGCGGGCACAGCTGGGGGCAGATTGAGAGACTGGCGCAGGACTGGGATACCTGGAGAGACTTTGTTCGCGGTCTATGCCCCAGATGGGACGAAGGGCGATGATGATGATTTTTAAAAAACGGGCTCAAAAAAAACTTTTTTTAAATTTTAAATTTCCGCTGGGGCTTGAACCCAGGACTTTCCTCGTGCAAGGCGGACGTGATAGCCACTACACTACGGATCATGTTATTCTGTGAAGGAACAACGCAACTGAACGCAAGAAGCATTATTGCCCCCCCCCTTTTTTTTTCTTTTCATCCCACTACGCTTGCCAACAGTGATCGGTCAACCCTAGCGAGGGTCATTCGTCATGCTCATTTGCACATACTCGCTTTGGTGAATTATATATATAGATAGATAATATAAGTAAGGTGATTAAAAACAATAAATTGATCAGATTAACCTTTGATTATTTCAACAATTTTTAGCACCCCATTCATTTTCACCAATTTAGGTGGAGGCAGGGCCGGCCCTATGGGATGAGGGGCCCAAGGCAGCATACAAAATACGGTGCCTGGGTCCAAGGCAGCAGATGAGGAGCGAGACCCATGCAAAAAGTTGCATTTCTACATATAATGTAATAGAATAATATGAAACTAAAAAATTAATTATTTATATGTTTACTTCATAAAGCATTGAACCATCAAAAATTTAAGTTTTATTCATTTAATTAAAGATCCTAAAACTAAAAAAAGTTGTTCATAATTAAAATGTTTTGTTTTGGTATGCTAATTGAGTTTATTTATATATTATATAAATAAAAATATTAAACATACACACTAGCGTTGGTTTTATTTTTTTCTTCTACTTCCATCTTGTTTTTACAACTTGCAAGCAAACCTTGCAAGCTTTCACGGCTGATCTGAAATATGGGTAAGTTCAATACTGTCAAGATCCTTAGCAACATCATTGGTAGATGTAAGAAGTTATTGAGGAGCAGACTCTGGACTCTATTTAAATGGACTATTTAGTTTATTTTTTAACCTTAATACCTTGACCTTAGTCTTAGTTACGTGCTAAAATATCTGCTAAACAAATATGATATAACAAATATGATATAACAAATATGATATAACAAATATGATATAACAAATATGATATAACAAATATGGAATTACAAATATGATATAACAAATATGATATAACAAATATGATATAACAAATATGATATAACAAATATGATATAACAAATATGATATAACAAATATGATATAACAAATATGATATAACAAATATGATATAACAAATATGATATAACAAATATGATATAACAAAATGTCTATTACCGCTCATTAAGAACAATTTAATAGAGCGCAAAAATATTTTTAAAGCAGGCCAAAAACAATGAAATGAACAACATAATTTTAATGCCAATTCTAGTACTAGTACTACTAATGTGACAAAATAGCCTTAAAATATATAAGGGACCAATGTTCCCTTTAAGCTGCGCGGCCGCGCAGATATATGACCGACGCCGCACAGCAGTTTAGAATTACTGCGCAGCAAATTTTGTAAAATATTGCACCCAAAAATGGATGCTGTGCAGCTTTGCACACGAGTTTATTAACTTTGCACATGGACCTAAGAACTTTAAAGGGTCCGAATAGATTTCACAGGCTATAGTGCCGCTATAGGGACCCGGGTCCCTAAAGCGGCACCATAAAGTTAAAGTTAAAGTAATAACAATAGTAGGGTTGCGGAAATTAAAGATTAATTAATCGATTAATTGTTATAAAATTTAATCGATTAAAATTAATTTGATCTATTAAAATTTAAGAATATATTTCAAGTATTTTTTTTTCCAATTCATTAATAATTTATATTTTTTGTTATTTACATACTTTATCCTCGTATGTAACAAAAATGTCGACTAATGACAGCACAGTAAAAATTAAGCATTTAAGCAAACATTTTATTTTTAAGCTAACTGCGGATGTCTATTAAATACGACGAATCAGATGCAGTACACAGTACACGGTACACAGTACACAGGCCGAGCTGACGCGGTACTAAGAAGAAACTTCCATTCCAGAAACAGATGATCTTCTCAAGTGGTGGAATCTTAATAATCATTGTTTTCCTGTCTTAGGCCAATACAGTTTTGTGCAAACAATTCTTTGTGTACCAGCAAGATCTGTTCCGTGCGAAAGACTGTTTAGTTCATCAGGATATTTTGTCAATAAAATGTGGTCATGTCTGCTTCCAGAAAATGTAAACGCTCTGGTTTTTCTGTGTGATTGGCTAAAGTGATGCCTACTTGCTTACTATAAAGTGACAGACAGTATACTGTGTATGTTAAATTATATAATTATTGTATAATTAAACTAACTCTATACGTTTTTTTTTAAGTTAAAGATAAATCATGTGAGTGCTACAGTTTTCATTTTACAACATTTTTTGCCAACTCTAAAGTTAAGTCGTAGATTGTTGCAGATCAGATACAAATAGTTGAATCTATATATGCGTTATAATTAATCGAAATTAATCGATTAATTGTTCCCGATGAATCGGGAAAAAAATTTTAATCAGGAGCAGCCCTAAATAATAGTAGTGGTCTACCGATATGCAATTTTGACGATATTGCCGAAACCGATGTTACCAATATTTTTTTTTGCAGATTTGAGTGCCGATATGAGTATTTGTTAGGACAAAAACCAGCAGTGGTATTTGATGAGGTCATTCTTAAATTTATAAATCGCAATTATTTATATTTTATTTGTTAGGCTACTGGTTTAATTAAGACAAACGTAATTTAAAAAACAAATTGCACAACTTCATTTGAATTTTGTTATACATTTTATGAATGGCCAACATTATATTTTTAGGATTTGTAGTTTTAAAATTATGAATTTTTAAAGTGTGGTTCAATTTATTCCAATGCCCTATGCATTTTACCTCCAAATTTTGTGACCTAAATTCCGCTGTTTTGGTCACACATTTTTCTCTCATTTTAATTATGATTTTATTTTCAGGATCCTTGCTATAAATGAAACTATTATTTCTTTATTTCATTTTTAAAATATGCTTTATTACTAACTCATTTAACTTTGTATAAACAGTAAAATTAATTTTTGCAAAAGTTTCTGATGTGTTTACAAGTTCCAGTTCACACATCTATCATGGCCTACATATGACCTTATGACAAAGCGAACTGTCATGTCCTCCATAAAAATGTACAAAAAAAATTAGAAACTCCTTTTCAACCTTCAACTTTGACTCATAATTAATTCTAACCAATAGTTAAATGGCTTTTGCACACGGCCACCTTTTATGAATGAAACAATGAGAACAAAGCAATAGTAATAGAGTCAAAATGAGGTGGAAGGATGGATGGTTGTCAATGACAACAAGTCTGCACACGGTACATTTTTTTATTCCATATGGAACTAAATGTTTTATTAGACATCTGCGATTCTGCGTGCATCTTTGCTATTGGAGCAATTACGTAATACTCGGCATCATGTGCTTGTAAATTCTCATTTATTAACGCTAGTGATGGGACGAAAAATCATAGGGTGCTTACTGTAAACAAGGCTCCCCAGATTTTAAAATATATAATATAACAGACAACAGACAGTTTACCCACCCCCACTCTCAATCTCCCACACCATTGTTGTTGGTTAGTCTGAGGGGACGGGGTGGGTTATGTATTTGTGTAGCTTGTAAGGAAAGTCACCAGTCATCAGCGGACCCTGCGCGCTCACGCGGGCGCGCACGAGGTGTGTCGGGCAGGACTAGATGAATTCCTTAGACATGTAGTTATGTACTCGAGGAAAAAAAACTGCACTAACGCAAAAAAGGGTTATATTTAAACGGTCCTTAAAAACAAATGGTCTTAACCTTAGGAAAGAGTGAAGAAATAGTGTCCCGATATTCCGATACGATTCCGATTAATCTTCCCATCACTAATTAACGCACATCATGTATATAATTATAAAGAAATTTCAAGCGCATGTTAATATTTTGCAGCCATATTGGTTTTTGTTTAACTCGGTAATTGGTTATATTCTCGGCGCCATTTTTCAAAAAAAAATTCTCGGTTTTGAAAGTCGGAAAATAGTCTGGAAAAGTTATGACTAGTCTGGAATTTTTATATACATTTTTTTTTAATGCCAAAGTAAATGACTTTGATTACGTCTCTGTGGTCATGTTTCGATTCCATTTAATAAAAAAAAAGTTGCCAGTTTATAATTGTCTGCGCATGTGTTAAAACTAAGGTGAAATTTTTCGCCTCGCCGCGTCCCATGGCGCGTGTTGCATGGTATGTCGCCGCCGCTCGCATTTGCAATGCCCGTCAAATCAGCGAATTTAAAAAAAAATAAATTAACATATCAATATGGTAATTTTAAGTTTAATGCTTTTGACGTGCAGGATATCTGTCACTACGAGACCGCACTCGAATTTGCTCAGTCAATCAAACTTGTAATATAAATAGTAACTATTGTGGGCTTGACCGTTGATCACAGCACGCTGTGTGTTAAACCTCGGCAACTAAGCGGATTTTAAAAAAAATAATTCAGAATTCGACCTACAACAGTGATGACGTGTATATTATATATATACTGGAATATTAAGAAAATGATTTGATTTCACCGTCACGCGTGTGTTAGTCACGTATCTTAATGGTAACAAAGCAACAACAAACTTTTAAAAGAATAATAATTAAATAAAAACCATCGTCGATTCTCGATAGAAACCTTTATTTTCTTTTCTAAAGATATTCGTTAATCTTAAAAAATAAAATGATTAATGCATCAGATAATCAATTAAGTTTAAAAATAATATAACATGCACTAAGAAATAATGACGAAATTAAAGACCGCTAACGCGATTTTCGAGAACCTCGGGTGAAAACATATTCCACGGAGACATGTCAAACTAATTCACACACGAATTGAAACAAGTAAAAACATCCGGTAATTTTTATTGAAAATACGTAGAATCACACAATAGCCGGAAGTCTCGAGGAAAGAGAGATGTTGACACTATTTTGAACTAAAAATACCAGAGTGCGTCACTAGGCGAACAGACGGGGATCGAGTTAACCAACGTTATGTTGCAAATTTGGCCCTCTTTTGTGCTCGAGGTATTAGGTTTCGACGACTTTAAAAAAATCAAATCAACCGATGGGAAAATGCTAAGACAAAGAGAGAATTTGGCGATTCCAATAAAAAACGTTGACTTAATAGGGTTGGCGAGTTAACCGGGCTCGAGTTAAGTGGGTTCGACTGTATGTAGTTTGAATACTTTTACACGTTCAATAGGCGTTCTTAACAATAAAAATAATAATATGAAGACATGTAAATGAGACTTGTATTTATATTATATTTGTACATATGAATATAGGTCTCCGTTCTGGCCGAATTTAACCCTGTTATGGGCCACTTAGAAATTTTACATGGTCACTTGTCATACATTATACATTTTTACAGATATACTTTTTTAAATAAAATGAAAATGGTACAACAAATAGCCTAGGCCTAGTTTTTAAGAAAATGATAAATTATACTTAAATTAATCACTCAGATGGGTTTTTTTTATTACAACATACAAACAAACTAAAAACAAAATGTATGTCGCAACTAGACCTGTAAGTCGTTACGGTTGATCGGTTGATCCGACGACGTGAGTGTCTAGTGCAATATTTTTATAGCAAACCCTATAATTCTGCATTAAAAAAGGGGACTCAAAAATCCTATGGTGCTAATTGCGTCGAAAATAGCCCCATATCCAAGTACCTATTAACAACAATCGGCAATGGTCGTATTAATTGAATAATTTATGAAACGCCGGCAACGCAATCCGCAATGGGGTAATCCCTTATTTTAGCGCATTTTATATTTTAAGTCATCAAATAAACATTTTTTTAAACTTACCGCATTAATTACTATTTAATAAGAAATTGAAATCTATTTTAAAATTAAAACATTATTTTTTTGTTGAAATAAAATTACTATTTTACTATTTGTACGAAATATAAATATGTATATTTCACTATCTTCTGTGACTAACGGCCACCATTATTGTTGTTGGAAGTCTGCTTTTAAAAACCTTTTTCTAAGTTAAAGTTAAAAACCCTTTTAAACTCAACAAAAGTGACAAAACACACGAAAAACTAATCGTAAAGCATTAAATACTTGGTAGTGGCTATTGAGACGCTAACGTCTTAATAGCCCACAGGCTATTGAGACGCAAATAAATAAATAAACAATGTTTCTAAAATTGAAGAGCTACAAGTAAGCCATATTATTAAAGAGTTTTATAAATAAGTTAAAAAATGATCTAAATCTAACTCATCTAGTCCCTCTGGTCTCATGAATAGTGCGATAGACAGCTGAACTTCTGGTCCAGGGTTCGATTTTCAGATTGGTTGTGTCTTTTTTTTTGCTGTTGTTTTTTTGGTTTGTTTTTTTAAACATAAATTGATCATTAATAACATTTTTTTTCATGGTTTGTCCCTGACAGAATCAAATTTTACGTTTAGTGATAGGTTTAAGGGTGTAGGTAAGGTTTAGTGATAGGTTTTAGGGTGTGAGTTAGGTTTAGTGGCAGGTTTTAGGGTGTGGGTTAGGTTTAGTGATAGGTTTTAGGGTTTGGGTTAGGTTTAGTGATAGGGTTTGGGTTAGTGACAGATTTTAGTTTTAGGTTTAGTTAGGGATAGGTTTAGGGATAGTTACTCCTTTCTTCAATTTTTTTTATCCCCTTTTTTTTTATTTGCGTCTCTATAGTGACTATAGCCTATAACTATAGCCTGTGGGCTATTAAGACGCTAGCGTCTCAATAGTCTGTCAATAGCCACTGCCTAAATACTTTTTTTTTAAATTTCTGATTTAAGTGTTTAAATTAGTAAAAGTAAGTTATTTTAATTATTTTGTTCTAAAAATTTTAAATGCGCTAAAATAAGGGATTACTCGGGTAATTGGCATGGGACATGGGAACTTACAATACTAATACAACTGAACTGAATGATGATGAATCATGTCATAATGAAAATGAATGCGAGTTGAAACTAAATTAAGAGAGGCTACTTACCCAAACTATCTGGTATGCTCATCGTGGTATAGAAAATATTATCGATCACATTAACATAATAATGCAAAAGAATGCTTTACGGTTTTAAGGTCTTCAACTGTCTTTTCAATTTTATTTTTATCATTATTTTTTATAACAATAAAAGATAAGTAGAGTGGCTCAAGAGTTGTCTCGGCATAGCTTCCGCAGTTCTGATTTACACGGAATAATTTTGTATCGATTATTTCTCCTCATTATTATTTTAATTTTAATTTGTTTTTAAATTTAATTTTTAACGTAGCAATTCTTTTACATATTTTAAAGTTCTCGTTGTATAATAAAGATTATTTTGATTTCAATTTTCTCCTTGTTTTTCCTTTAAAACATTCATTAAAATGTAGCATAATTTACCTAGCTGAATGCAAAACTTGTTATGTTACAGCTAAGTTATATTAACAGCGGCGTCACTACTCACGACTTACGAGCGAGTCATATGTGATTTCTGCACTGCATGTACACTGAATATCGGTGTTGTTATTGTAGATCATCAAGGTCCTTGTCTACATTCTACAAGATTCGACTGCTCTACCAGAAGCTATGTTATTCAAATCTCTTTGTTCTTCAACCTAAACACAAAACATAGATAATATTAAACCGTAGGACGCACTAATCTTCTGTATAGTATAGAAGGAGCGTCTGTAACAGATAAGATACGATAAAATAAACAAAAATAAACAATTATAAATAACGATTTAGATTGTAATTGTAGTTTTTTTAATCTTTTGTATAGAATGAGCGTCTGTAACAGATAAGATAGGATAAGATACTGTTTGGTAAATTCCTTTGTTTAAATTAAATTGTTAATTTCTATATTATATACTAGGGGCAGGGGCAAGTACCCGGCTTTACCCGGTTTTAAAATAAGGTTTTCTGTAGAAGCGTACAAAACTGTTTATTTTTATGCAATAAAAGGGTACATTTAACTTAAAGCATTGTGATAAACAACATTTTTTGGCAGTTCCATTTGGAGTGTGTACAAAAAGATTTTCCTCTTTGCAAACTCTGGAGCTGGCCACATACAACTGTCCATGAGAAAATCATGGTGTCTGCAAGTCTATACCAGCAATCCCAAGAGACTGAGTGATAATTTATATATAATTTTTTTACCTGTTACCATCGCCAAATGATACTTAACAACCACCGAAAGTTTCATGCTTCTACCTACACGGGAAATAGGATATTTTTTTTATTTTTAAAAGAGCTCATATAAGGAAAAAACTACATTTTGGGCCCCCGGCCCCCAGTATCTTATATATATGGACGAAACCTGTTAAAGAACCTTTCTCATGTCATTGTGTGTATGTGCACCAAATTTCACGTTATTTGGTTGTCTGGATCTTGAGTTAATAAGGAATTGACAGACAGACGACAGACAGACAACAAATGCGTCTTATATGTAAGTATGTATATATATATATATATATATATATATATATATATATATATATATATATATATATATATATATATATATATATATATATTAGGGCTGCGGAAATTAACGATTAATTTCTCGATTAATCGTTAAAAAATTGTATCGATTAAAATTATTTTAATCGATAAAAATTCGATTAAAATTAAAGAAAATATTTATAATATTTTTTTAAAATGTTATTAGTAAATAATGAATTAAACAATATAATTTGCAATGTCTGTCCGTGACGCTAATAATTTTAGAAAGCAGGGGAAAATCAAATTACTGCACCAATGCATCAAAAGGTGTGCAAATTAAAGATGCGCTGTAAAAAAAATATTATATGACGTCATTGTTTTCGCTCATACATGTATTTTAATTTTGGAAAAGGGATCAATGTAAAAAGAGGATTTGATGATGGTTAATTATAAAATCTAAGATCAAAGGGGGCGCCCTACAACACCTATTATAAAATACTTTGTGTACATTTCAGAAAGTTTAATATTTCGTATTTATCAAACAAGGACAAGTTAGTTGGGCTTTTGAAAAGGTCGGCGCCGTAGGCGCCCTAAAAAAAGGTGCATTTTTTATAAAATAAATAGATTTCAGCTGAAAACTTCCGTCATTTTTGACGGGTGATACGCTAGTTATTAATAACCCTAAATCATAAAAGGCAAGTTTATGTCCGTTCTGTCTGGTCATCTATAGCAGAGAGCCAGAGCTTCTCAAAGTGGTGGTCCGCGGACCGATGCCGGTCCGTGGGCCATCCGATGCCGGTCTGCATAAGTTAACAATAAAAGACATTTCGTTACCACGTCAGTACAAGGAAAATAGCTCACCGGTCCCTGGTGCAATGGAAAAAAAATCCTGCCGGTCCGCAAAACTAAAAAGTTTGAGATGCACTGATCTATAGCGATTGGTCCCTTAAACACATATGACTCCTACAGCCAATCATATTGAACACGTTTACGCCATTTACGCGGACTTACAAAACGAGTTATTTTTGGTGCAGTATTTCTGCCAAGACTTTATTTTGAGTTATGCGCGTTGGGATTTATAGCAAAAAGCTCTGTTTTTACGAGTTATTTATTTTAACTATAATGAATAGTAATTTTGACGCGATGTACATGTAATGCCGGTCGAGACGGCTGTTGGAGGGGAGTTACAACATGCCACCGAACGGTAGTGGAACGTCCTTGGACGGGCTTTGTTGCTCGTTAATAATAATTTATATATTTTTTCTACGTACAAACTTCTCCCGCGTAATATTATACTTTATTTTATTACTTCATGTGGACCGGCAGACGTCAACTAAAAAATGGCTGACAGCATCAGCGCAGTTAAATTTAAACATATAACTAGAAAGTTGAACAAAAATTTTGTTTTTAAGCTAACTGCGGATGGCAAAGTCGAAGATGGTGAAAAAGTTTACTGTGTTCACTGTCATAAACAATTATCCTTTAAAGGATCAAATACATCGCTGACGCACCACCTTCAGCACAAACATCCGCTCAAGTATCAACACATTGTCATAAAATTTAGTTTAAAATTTCTTAATTTTCAATGTCCGTGAGAAATGTTCAGTTTAATGACGTCATAAATTTCTATTTTTGGCTTTAATCTAAATTATCGAACAATTAATCGATAATTTTTCAAAAGTTAACGATTAAATTTAAATTAATCGATAACAGCCCTAATATATATATATATATATTGGTATGCAGGTGATATGTAAGCAAAAATTAAGTGTTAGAACCATGGTAGCAATGTTCCCTTTAAGCAGATCGGCTGCGAAGAGATTTGAACGACGCCACGCAGGAGTTTAAAATCACCGCGCAACAAATTTTGTAAAATATTGCACAAAAAATGGACGTTGTGCAACTTTGCACACAAGTTGTTGTTTTTTTAACTTTGCACACGGACAAACGAAGCTTAGACTTAGAGTGAACATTGCATAGAATCTAGTAGGCAAACAATTTATCTCAATTGACACAATAACCTTTATCAACATTTTGAACATTCACGTCAGTCAATAGTTTAAAACCAAAATGTTCATGTAATCGTCAGGAAATTAGTTTATATTTATCGGCTTAAATATTTAACTTTTTGACTTCCATTACATTTATAAGTGGTGGGTCGATTAATCGTTAAAATTTGTAACAATTAATCGAAAAACTAATCGTTAATTTCCGCAGCCCTAATATCTATCTATATATATATATATATATATATATATATATATATATATATATATATATATATATATATATATATATATATAATATATATATATATATATATATATATATATATATATATATATATATATATATATATATATATATATATATATATATATATATATATTTAAATTATAATTTCCTTCTTTTATTTATTTAAGGCCAACTTTTAAAATGATTATTAGATTGTGGTTCCATTTTAATATGTTTATGAGATTTTTCTTTCCTAACCTGTTTCAATCGCAATGACATTAAGACATTGAGCATGTCATAGTATTAGTATAGCAAGCCTAACAAATAACAATATCTACTTTAATACTAGTTTATTTTAAGGAAGCCTGTGCCTATGTTACTATATAACAAAATTTGAAGTATACATTAAGTATTTTGCTGATACTGATACCGTAGAATTACAGAAAACGGTGTTATATTTTATCTGCTTCCTTTACTAATTAACAAATATTTTTTTTTAAATTAATAATTCACAAATAAATAGGCTTATAATTAAAATCATAATACTCAGCAGATTCTTCGGTCACACTGTTTCATTTGTGACTCCCCACCCCCACCACACTTCTTTATTTTAAAACTTTATCAACTGTAGTATTTATGTGCCCGGCCCATCACCCGTGCCCCGAATATTTCTTTGCAATGACTGTTAATGTTTACTACGTTACAAGCATATCAAAACATTTCAAGCTTAAAATACAAGGTCATGGTCCCAATCAAAACCCTTTCGTGTGACATGTCATTTTATCGATGTGTTCCATTTCTCGATAAAGCGGGGGCCATTATCTAAAAATAGTTAATCAATAACGTAAAGAAATGGCACATTGCAAGTAAAAAAGATTCTGATTTCAACTTATGTGGTACTTCGTTGTTCCAGAAACAACCATTGGGGAAATTTTTTAAGCGGTCAACCTCATTTTCTGATGCAAAATCCCAACACGCCACCTCTACGTAAACACTATTCGCGTTGGCCCTGCGATCTGATTGGCTGTTGGTCCCGTGACTCAAGCTCCACGTCGCAAGCTTCGGCTACATATAAGAGACCGTCTGCAGGTAGAGAACGCTGGAGTGTTTAGACCAGGATGGAAGTATAAGAGAGAACTGAAGGGGTTACAAAAAGGCTTTTACGCCTGAAAATAGAAGCAATGGTTGATCGACGAGACAAATTGTAGCGAATATAGTTTTTAAATTCGAAGGATTATTTAAGGCATAGAGTCTAGTGATTTGTTGGATTTGCCGACGGAAATCATATTGGAAGATACATAATTCTTGCCAAGTCCAAACCGCCGACATTCACTTTGACCTATATTAGTTTAGTAGATCTGCAAATCATCAGCCTCAACATGAGAACGGTAAGTTTCCTTAGGATAAAACTTCCTTTCTTACAATCAAATACATGTATTTAAATTACATGTCTAGTGCATTTGCTAAGTATGGTCCGTGTGACCTCGCATTTAAAATACTTTATCACACGGAGACCAGAAAGTTCTTAAAATTCTGGTTGAGGCTTTGTTTCGCCGACGGCTATTTTTAGTACGAACCACTGAGTCCACTGCCACTACACATAACCCCATCGGGGTCACCATTATTTATTATTAGGCTTAGGATAAGGTTACTGCTCATTAGGCCTAACGGTTTTTAGAATAGCTATTATAGTAATAGTATAGTGAACTTAAAAAACAGAATATTGATTTGTCTTAGTACTTTAGCAATACTAGAAATTAGGCCCAACTAGGCCTACCTTAAAGTCTTAAACTTTATTATTAGTTGTTAAACTGACTTTAGTTACTAATATTACTATTATTACTGTTCACTGTTACTAGTGTTACACAAACTTTATTTCATTTTCTTGTCTGATTATTTTTAAAAAAATATTTAATCAAGGTGTGGTCTCAAAATTATGTATAGTACAGTATGTGTATAGTGTTAGTGAACTTACGGTCTATTTAAATTTGATAGTCTTGTAAAATTACTATTGCTATTTACTATTATTACAGATTACAGAAAAGCCTTTTGATTTAATGAATAGGGCCTAAAATAATACTCGTAATTAATTTAAAAAAAAATTATAGTTTAGTAATTTAAATTTAATAATAAACAGTGACTATTAAATTTAGTTTAGATTTAGACTATTACTATTACTAACTATAACTAAGTTTACTAAGTATTAGTATTAGTACCATATTGATTAACAATAACATACTTATTAAGTTATTAAGTAGACAGGCCCTAATTGTATTTCATTATGTCTCATGTTGAATTTATAGTATAAAGTATAGTATAGTCATAGGTCATAGATTAATATTTTTAGTCATTTTAGATATAATTATAATTATAAATATGTTATACTGATACAACTATTATTATGATTTATTAAATTTGTAAATTTATGTAAGCCCATCAAAACTTTTTTTATTTTATCATCTCAGTAGGCAGTAGGGCTTGACCTTGGCAGATTTTAACTAGTTTAACCACCTTTAATTGTAATAATTAGTATTAGATTAATACTACAATAATAAAAGTAAGAGGTTGGGGGCTGCCCCAGACCTGCATTTCTGCCGACAATAGTCGGAATGCCGACAATAGCGACAAGGACGGGAATTTTTTTTTAATATAAATAATCAGCGAAAAATATATTAACAAATGTAATAGTTTTTTTTTCATCAATAACCTACTTAACAACCCATAATAGCGCCAGAATAATCTCCGTGATGATTTAATGTGACCTTTCTAGCGCGACTCGTCTGCCGACAATCAGTGTCGGAAATTTATCTTGGCCCTAGACTTCGATAGCTGCCGACGTCGGCTTGCCGACAATGATTGTCGGCATATATAAAATAATGCGAATGCGAAAAGTGACGAACTGGCACATATTCGTTTCAAGATGGATGCCTTTACGGTTATCGATCGTAAATAGATAAGCGATCGAAAATGGATTAAGGAATAAGTTTCGATGGGACTGGCTCGAAGAAAAAGACAGTAATGGAGATTATCTATCAAAATATGTGCGAAAATTAAATAAACCCGGTGTAGTTGTTTGTGTTTACTGTGATTGTAGACTTGATTATAGCAAGAAAGTAGAAAGGCAATTTCAAATCCTTCATAAAAAAGACACGCACAGTCTGTGGCCGTATGGGATATGGAAGTTTTCTTTTTACTACTTCACATTAACTTTTTTTTGTGTGCATCTTTTAAAGAATGATGCAGCATGGTGTCATTCCATGGTTCAACTAAATATACATTATTATTTTTCAGAATATAGCCATATGACTTAGATCAGTCATTTTCATGTTTTCCCTTTATTACTTTATTTCTCTTTGTTTGATGTTAACAATCTACATAATATTGAAGCATGATATCATTTATTGATATAAATTAATCTGCATTTTCTTTTCAGGATAGCATTAAATTTGGTGTTTTAATCTGTTAATTCCAAAAAAAATTTCCGGGGGGGCATGCCCCCGGACCCCCACTAGTATTTAGCGCCTCCGGCGCTTGACCGCGCTACGCGCGGTGTGTCATGTCCATGACAAAATAAAGTTCAGACAATCTGGTTAAGGCTTACATTCAGGTCTGCTGCCCATAAAGTACGTCACGCCCCAGAGGGGGGAGGTGGGTCCATGTGTGACGCCACAGTGTTTTATATTATATTTTAATTATTTTGTTAATAAAAATTATAATCTTTGTTCACAATTGTGATGTACTTTAGGGGGGGGTCCAAGATTTGTGGGGGGGGGGATTGTCAAAAATAGCGTGACATACTTTATGGACGGCCCCTTGACTCATTTCAAAATGACTCATTAGGACTAATGTGGCCTGCAAAATGGTTCACAATTAAACACACGTAATTTTGAAAATTAATAACTAGATTAGATTAACATAATATATGAAGGATTGTAATTTTTGAGTTTCTAGACAGCAACCCAGTCCCATGATAAATTTATGCTTGACATAAAAGCTTATGGTGTAGCTTCCCTAGGCTATGTTTTACAATTGGCAGCAACAGTGTATATTAGCTTACTAATTTAAATTTAGCTACATTTTTTTAAATACATGTTTTACCTGAATAAGTTAACACTTGAATATAAACAGTAAAGAACAAGCAATTCTGGTACACCTCATGAGAATTTGAAATAGAATTCATAGACTTATTTACTTGTCTCTGATTATGGTATTAATTTTAATGTCCTGGAGTTTTCTTAAATGTTACAACTATATATTTGTTAATATTGGTTTTTTTTTCTAGATTGAAGAAGTTTCCTCAATGAGATCTTCAGCTGTTAGGCCAAACAGCTTGGAGTTGGACAATGCTCTTACTTTAGATATGGATTGTGTTTTTCCTGACCTTGACAACAATAACAGCAATAATAACATCAGACCTAACACGAACTCTCGGAACAGCAGAAAGAAAAAGAGACGGGCAGCAATTAAAAAATTCAACGGTAATTTATTAAGTTTTCACTTTTTAAACAAAAAATTCTTCCCTTTTCAGATTTTTTTCTTTTTTACTGAAAACTTAGTGCTAGTACTTTGAGTGAAATAACTTCAGCCATTCTATCAACTTATTTCGTAATTGACTTTTAATTATTTTTCAGACCTTTATGAAGAAACGGGGGAGTTTTTGGGAAATGGATCTTATGCTTCAGTCAAAACATACAGGAATAAAGAAACAGGCAAAGAATATGCAGTAAAGGTAATTTTATTTTATCAATGAAAATATTCATATTTAAATAAAGATATCATATCATTAATATTAATACTTTTTAGCTGCATTCTGCTGAGCACAAATCCCTAATTTTGTTACTATTTTAACTACAGATGATCAACAAGTGCACCAGTCTACAGCGAAGTAAAGTGTTCAAGGAAATTGAAATTTTCCATCAATGTCAAGGCAGTGAGAATATCCTAAACTTGGTGGAGTATTTTGAGGAGGATGATGTTTTCTACCTGGTCTTTGATAAAATGGAAGGCGGCACTCTTCTCAGCAACATAGAGAGCCGTGGTCACCTCAGTGAATATGAAGCTTCACTGGTTGTTCGGGAAATTGCACGTGCTCTTGATTTTCTACACAGCAAGGGTATTGCTCATCGTGATTTAAAACCCGAGAACATCTTGTGCCAAAGAGTTGGGGAGGTTGTTCCACTCAAGATCTGTGACTTCGATCTTGCCAGCGGTGTGCCACTTAGTGTTAACAGTTCTGATGGCAGTAAGACTCCAGAACTTCTTACACCAGTGGGCTCTGCAGAGTACATGGCACCCGAAGTTGTTGATGCCTGGGTTGGAGAGTCCTTCTCATATGATAAAAAATGTGACCTCTGGAGTCTAGGAATAATTTTGTAAGTTTTCCCATTTTCTTATAATTTGTTTCATTTTTAAGTAAGTAGTTATAAGTATATTAATTCCTGTTATTGATTTCTTTAAATGCTTTTTCATATTTTTATTGTATTTTTAATTTATATTTCCAGGTATATAATGTTATGTGGCTACCCTCCTTTCTATGGCCAATGTGGGGAGGAATGTGGATGGGAGAGAGGCGAGGCTTGTCAGGACTGTCAGGAGCTACTTTTCAATTCTATTCAAGATGGTGTTTATGAGTTCCCGGAGGTTGAGTGGAGCTGCGTGTCGGAGAGTGCAAAGGATTTAATCAAACACCTTTTGGTGCGCAACCCCCGTAAGCGCTACTCTGCTGCCGATGTTCTTCAACACCCTTGGGTGACTTGCCCTCCAGCTGCAACACCACTAGCAACTCCCCATATTCTTACAAGGTATGTATGAAACCGCCTTGAGTTGATATGTGTTATAATGAACCTATTCTTATGTGTACATTTGTAAAAAATATTATGAATAGTGTTTATGTGCTGATTGTTTTCAACTTTTCATTTAATTTGATCAAATTTATTTTATGTTACAGAAACAACAGTACCAAAGACTTGGAATCATTTGCCGAGACAGCCATTTCTATCAACCGTATGATGCAGCAACACCTTATTATCTCAGGTCCACAGTTTTTTGTTGGCGGTAACAAGCAAGAGAAGGTGAGC
Source organism: Ampullaceana balthica (assembly GCA_944989445.1). Taxonomy (NCBI): domain Eukaryota; kingdom Metazoa; phylum Mollusca; class Gastropoda; family Lymnaeidae; genus Ampullaceana; species Ampullaceana balthica. The sequence continues at coordinate 71,989 of CALYLW010000977.1, forward strand.
GAGGAGAGCAGTGGGGATGATGATGAGGCTCATAGTGACAACGATTTGGATTCTGCCCTATGTTTTGACTTCTCGAATGGTGTTAAACTGTCCCCACCTGGCCTCTCAGGCCTTGCTAAGCGCAGAGCTATGGCTACTCATGCTTCTGCCAATTATGTCAACAACTGTAAAAATAGCCACCACCATCCACTAATCACACGCTGTGGCTCGGCTATGGGAAGTGTTGAAAGTTTCTGTATTAGCTCAGGGAGCTGGCAGTAAAAAGGAGGGCAGAACGTAACTTACATTTATTTTGGACTTTTTTTCCCCTTTCATCCATTCCTCATCCTTCAGAGACTGCATCAAAATTTACTTTACTGTTGACATTAATTTATACATCATGGGGTCATCAGCAAGATTCTGATAACCTGACCAAGGACTGTAGTGTATTGAAGTATGACTTAAAAATTAGACTGGACAGTTGTGTTCCCTACACAAGGACGACTTTACTTTTTTAAATATATATTTCTTGCTTTAAGGACAAAAATGAAATTAAAAACAAGCAAATTTCATGAGTGCATGTAATATAAGTAGATATTTCTAGATGTACTTATGTTAAGTTCTTGAAACTTTATTATGTTTTGGTTTTCTTGCCCTCTTTTTTGGTTAGATATACAGTCAACCACTTTGTGTTATAGAATGTGTATAGAGAATCTTTGTCATTGGAAATCAACACCCAAGTGGTCAATAGAAGAAAAAAGTTGGATACCCATATTAAAATATTGGATATGCTATAATGATGCACTTTTTCTTCAGAATTCCTAAATTTTTTCTGTTGACTTTTGAATTTTCATTGACTTTTGGCTCGATGTTTTTGTTTCAAATTGAGACTATATAAAACCAAGAATACTAAAGTGACATTAAATAACTTGATTAATCAATTTTGATAAGCTTGACTACATTAACGTAAAAACAAAAATGATTGGTCTTAAATTTTGTTTCCTTTCTCATTAAGCTCACCTAAGCAACTTGATCCGTTTGTACTTTTATATTTTTACATCTTTCAATTAGTTAAAACAAGTTTTTCAGTCATTCATCCAGTTTTCTTTTCTTTTTACATTTCTTATCAACGGTTTTACTGTTTGAATAGGATGTACCATTTGTCCCTATGTAAATATATATATTTTTTAAAACAAGGATGCCATAAGGAATGGAGGGATAGAAAAGCTCTTTTAAAAAAGAGCGCTCCATAATTTTTGTTTTACTTGCTGACTGTTAAATGATGATTACTTGCATTTCACCCAGCCCTTATAAATATAAAACATGTCTTGTCCATAATATAAAACGGGGAGGTTGTTTTTTCTTGTTCACTTTACCTATAAAAGAACTAAATCCAGCCAGCATTCAAAGTTGTTAAATACACCTCCCCTGGTTTCCGCCCATCAATTATTTCAAGTACTGTAGACTAAATAGTTGAGGCCATCCTGTCAAACTTGTACAGACAGGTGCTGAAATACTTTGAGTCTAATTTCAATCATTCCAAAAAAATATTTTTTTGTTTTGTTTAATGTAAAACATTGACATATCCAGTTTTGTTTATTGACTAACAACATTCATGTCAATGCTGTTATGCTTTCATCATTGAGTTTGAGCGACATGCTGTTGTATGCCTACCAGAGTATTTTTGTCACCATAAAAGTGAACGCTGTGTCTTTCAACTTGTGTCATCGAGCAGCCTGATTTGAAATCATTTTTATATATTTGTGTGGAAATATTGGTCTCAAAAACTAAAATAAGAAATTGAATTTTAAAAACAACTTAAGATCACTTACATCTTTAATTGTATTTTAATAATAATTGGGCATAATGACTAACTTGTTGGACAATTTGTTGCTTCTGCAAGAAGGCCTCATGACTAATTGTAATGATCTTCCTTTGTTTAATGAATGTTTATAGAATGCATGTCATTGAGGATGTTTATTGGATGTATGTTAATTAAGCTGCTAGTCAAAGATAAAGAATGAACATGGCAGTGTCAGCTGTAATCTGTCAGTCTTTCACAGTCTAGGAAAAGTGTTTTTGTAAAAATTAAGTAAGAATGTTACTTTGGGTGCTTGCTTTTGTCCCATGATTTACCATGTAGATTTCTCTGAAAAATGGCAGGTATGGTGAGTGAAGGCCAGCAGTATAGTGTGGTTATGAGAGGGGGAAATATCCATTCTGGGAAAATTTATCTGTGATATGTAGTAAGAAAAATTGATAAGCTGCAAGCGAAACAGCTGTATAATAGTTTTTAAGGGAGATCTTAATTTTTCACCCAGTTTGAAATTCTTCTTCCCATTGAATTTTTTTTTACCTTTTATTAGAGATTTGTCCTAAATTTCAGTTGAGGATCAAAAGTTTTGTCTTGTAAATGTTTTTGTAGTAAGTAAATGTAATGGCTTTAACAAAGATGTTCTGATTATTGTTACAATGTTATGTTGTCAATTTGTTCTCCCCTTCAAGACAAGAGAATGTGCCTTGGAGAACATGAATGAATCTCATGTTTGATAGATTTGATATGCACAAAGCATGCAGCTTGTGTGCAACTCCATGTTTGTTAGGTCTTACATGTAGTTGTAGGTGCACATGCTCATGATAGGTTTTGTACATTTCTACTGTCTTTGTAAACAGACATATTTTTTTACAATGGCTAGTGTGAACGTTATTATTATGTGTGATGAGTTGTCAATTTGACTCATTTAACTTTGTGCAATTTTTTTATGTTGGCCAAAACAAAATCTTTAAAAAAAAATATATACATTTTATAAAAAAAAAGAAGAAAAAAAGATCAGACATTAAACTTTCATCTCCCAACTTTTCTATTGCAATCTTTTTTTTCGAAATGTTAGCTAAATGCAGGAGGAGATAGCTTTGGTCACCTATCTTATTATTTTTGTTACAAACCTTTGGTCAAGTTGGGAGATGTGTGCCATAAATAATTCACTTAAAATTCATGTTGGCTGATCTTATATCATTTGGGCATTGCAGCAGGTATCTAGCTTAAGTGCAGCTATATTAAAAATAAAAGCTAGCCTGCGAAAACATGGTTTCTAGTCCTAGAGTAGAGGAATTGGTGCCCACAATAGAATTTTGAAAGAAAACTGGGAAAGGGGGGCTGGGGTCACAAGCTAAGGTTGTGTTCATAGAATTAAAAGGATTTCTTAGTATACACACATTTATAAACCACTCGTTTGACAAATCAAAGTTGTGTCAATTTGTAAATTTTTTGTGCTACTATTTTTCAAAACAGTCATAATATCAGTCTTTTTTTTATAAATTAAATAAATATGTTGCCATTAACAGTTGTTTAAAAAATGTTGGTTCTCTTATTAATGAGAAGTAGTTAGTTGGCACATAAATGGCCGGTTGTATTATTTGTGTTCTAGAAGCTGACATTGGTTCTTGAGATCCACAGCTTAGCTACTCAGGGTTCTCCATCTATTTGGCCATGTGGAGACAAAAATCACAATGAATTTAATCAACAATTAGGACCTCAGCTTTTTGTTAAGTTGTGAGGCTCTTATTTCTTAACATTGCTGGAAACAAAATTGAAACCCAAATTAAACAAATATAGAGAAATTATTCAATTTCATGTGTTTATTATTTGTTGAAAGTGTGTGAATGAAGTGTGTGTAGTCTTAGGACTATTGGACTTTGGACAAGTTGCTGCTATGGACGTTTTGAAATAGCTCCACAAGTAAACAAAAACATTTGCAAGTGACATGAGAAATAGTGCAGAACCCGCTGGCAATGTTTGCAAGGACAGACTAATAAAAATGTGCTCATCATGATAGAATTATACTATACCCTAGTGGACCCTAGTCTTGACAATGTTAAATCACATGGCTTAAACTTAGATTAACTTATGAAGTTTTAATTGAGATGAGAGGAACTGCCAGCCTAAACTAAAACACACTACCTCAAAAAACGAGTTCAAGTAGCAAAGGATATTAATTCACAGCCCCTAACTTAAATATCTCTCTGCACTTCTGGCACCATCAGTTTAAGTCGGCAATACATATGGTGAATGATGCGTGCCAGATACAAGAAACCGCCATTTTCTGCTATTGTTTTCACCTGTGCCGTGCATGTCAGTGTGAAAATAGGGGTTGTCATCCTAACAATATTCTTCCACGTCAAAAGGACTTATCCCCAGCGATGGATTTTGTCTTTTATTGTCCGCTGAACGGATTACCAACAAAACGAGCTACCGGTCCCATCACAGAACAATATAAACAACCGTTACCTATATCTCACTGATCATCTTTGTGATTTTGATGATGGGTGAAATGCGATCTGACGCCATAATTTAAAGTTATAGATGTGTCAGGTAATGAGGGGTTTTCATAGTTTCGTCTGTACTAATGTTTCAATGTCAAAAATGGATCTCTTGTTTTTCAACTGATTACATTATTAATCCTTGCAAGCGCCCGGATATGACGTTCCAACTGTTTTGCGCCACGTGCCTAATTTCAGGACACTACAGTGCATATCCTTGATGGCCACATATTAGTTGCAGTTGACATAATCCATTCTATACAACAGTACAAGTTATGTTGGCCAAGGCCCACGCTATCATTCAAATACAGCAGTAATTCATTCAGTTGGCCAAGGCCCACGCTATCATTCAAATACAGCAGTAATTCATTCAGTTGGCCAAGGCCCAAGCTATCATTCAAATACAGCAGTAATTCATTCAGTTGGCCAAGGCCCAAGCTATCATTCAAATACAGCAGTAATTCATTCAGTTGGCCAAGGCCCAAGCTATCATTCAAATACAGCAGTAATTCATTCAGTTGGCCTCAGCCCACGGGGCCGTCCATAAATGACGTCACGCGATTTCGGCTGATGTTTCACTCCCCCTCGCCACGCGTCGTCACAAAAACTTGGACCCCCCTGATATATGACCACAAAGCTTTGAACCCCCCCCCCTCTCCACAAAAACTTTATTTTCTATTTGAAAAAGAGCAGGTTTCAAATCACTTTTTTGTTATTTTATCGATTAATTTTAATTCAATTGTTAACTTTTGAAAAATTATCGATTAATTAATCGATAATTTCGATTAAAGCCAAAAATAGAAATTTATGACGTCATTAAACTGAACATTTCTCACGGACATTTGAAAATTAAGAATATTTTGAACTAAATTTTATGACAATATGTTGATACTTGATCGGATGTTTGTGCTGAAGGTGGTACGTCAGCGATGTATTTGATCCTTTAAAAGAGAATTGTTTATGGCAGTGAACACAGTAAACTTTGTCACCATCTTCGACTTTGCCATCCGCAGTTAACTTAAAAACAAATTTTTTCCTCAACTTTCTAGTTATATGTTTAAATTTAACTGCGCTGATGCTGTCAGCCATTTTTTAGTTGACATCTGCCGGTCCGCATAGAGTAATGAAATAAATTATAATATTTTGCGGGAGAAGTATGTACGTAAAAAATATATATAAATTGTTATTAATTATTAATAATTAATTATTTATTAATTTAAAAAAATTAAAATATTATACATATTTTCTTTAATTTTAATCGAAATTTAATCGATTAAAATAATATTAATCGATAAAAAATTTAACGATTAATCGAGAAATTAATCGTTAATTTCCGCGGCCCTACTTTTTTGTCATTTAAGTATGTATTTAGTGTAAGGTTGTACTTCAATATCGTAACACGCTTGAAGCCATGTAAAGCGTCATAAAATTAATAGTTGGAAATCAAATATTTAAGTGAAACTTTTATATAAATTTCGAGTTTGTATGTGACATCACATTTCTTAAACACCCCCTTCCCCTGCGTCACACATCGTCACAAATGTGTGGACCCCCCATCCTGCCCCCCTCCCCTAAGGTGCTTGACGTCATTTATGGACGGCCCCCAAGCTATCATTTAAATACAGCAGTAATTCATTCAGTTGGCCTCGGATAAAGCTATCACTCAAATGTACCAAGTCCAGTCACTGTCATTCGAAAACGTGTGCCTTAAACTTTAACTGAAAGCATCTGCGTATCTTTTATTGCTTTAAAGTAGCACAAATAATTAATTTGTGTTTTTCATTAAAATACGGTTATTAATAAAAATGTTACGCCTATCCAATTAAAGTAATGTGTAAGTAATTTGAATTCGTCTATTTTATGGACAATTATTAAGATTTATGGCAAGAACATGAAAATATTCAAATTTCTCTGTTAATAAACACACAATAGGCATACATAATTTCGAAAAAGACATGCTATAAAATTTTAAGCGTCTGGAAATAATTGATATCTGAAGAAGTAACTAGAATCTAGTAAAACGAGATCAGATGCTGGAATTTTACTCAATTCAATGCAATCTTTTTCTTTTCTATGTTATCTCAATTTATGGTAACCCGTCATTTTTTAAATTAACGCAAACCAATTGCATGGAACAAAAAGATGTGCTAATACAACACGCTGTTATATCAGCCAAAGAAATTGTGAAGAGTTATAGATATCAACAGAACGCTGAGTTAGAAGTAAAAAAAATATGAGTGGGGAAAATTAAGAAGACGTGGTTCTATGTTTAGAACGAGAAGTACAACGGGAAATGTTTTTATCCATGGATGGAATTATAAAAGAAAATAAAAGAACTCTTTGATGAGTTGCAAGTCCTTTCAAGAAAATATTCGTATATAATCCCATGTAACCTACTAAATGAAGCATTTGAACATCAAATAAATTACTTTATTGACATTGATAAAGTAACCTACTAAATGAAGCATTTGAACATCAAATAAATTACTTTATTGACATTGATAAAGAACAGTTCAATATTGAAAGAAAAAGGATCCAGGTTTTTATGGCTGTACCTACACTACAAGAAGAGGCATTATGTTAGAAAAACGGGGGCAAAGGCCCCCTTGATCTATTAAAATTTATTTAACAGTAAGATTAGAAAATTCTGTACCCAACATTGTAATTTTGCTATGAATTTTTTTCACAATTGCTATCAGTGTCGCTAGTTGTGAAAGGAGATGCTCCAAAGTGAAGGTGATAAAAATTATCTTCGTTCCACAATGAGCGATTTAAGACAACAAAATCTTGCAATATTGTCCATAGAACAAGATATTACAAATTATTTAAATTTTGATAGCATAATACACGTTTTTTCTAGTTAGGAAAGTAAATCTATAAATAGGATTATAAACTAATGTACAGCCTACAATTTCTTTGTTTGCAAAAAAATCATTTATTTATAAATATAAATAAAAGAATAGTAATTTATAACGTTTTTTGGGTGTAAATTTGGAATATGTTTTGTCTCATGGGGGAGGGGGGTCCTTCGACCCCAGTAACTTTCTTGTGGCCTTTAAAAAATGTATAGTGTACTTTTATAAATGTGTATTTATAGGTATATCATCTTATGCGCCTCTTTTATTACTGCTTACGTAAATATGGCATCCAATGGTAAACATGTTACATGTTCCCCACCTTTACTTCGTTTCAAATACAATGATTTATTCCTGTTTATTAATTTATAAAAACCATCATGGAATCGATTAATTTGCCGTCCATAAATGACGCCACGCGATTTTTGCTGATTTTTCAACCCCTCGACCCTCGTCCTACGTCGTCACAAAAACTTAGACAACCTTCTTCAATATGACGTCATAAAGTTTGCCCCCCACCATAAAAGCCGTATTTGCTATTTTAAAATAAGCAACTTTCAAATAAAATTTTTGTCATTTAAGTATGTTTTTAGTGCAAGCTTGCACTCTAATATCGTAACACGCCTTTTACTTAAACGTCATTAAATAAAGTGTCAGTAATCAACATTTAGGTGGAAATTTTATTTAAAATTTCACGTTTTGACGTGACGTCACATTTCTCAAACACACACCCCTCGTCACACATCGTCTCAAGTGTATGACTCCCCTCCCCGCCCCAGGTGCGTGACGTCATTTATTGTCGGTCCCTAAAATGGGTGGCACATTTGAGACCGCCCCGGGCGGCAAAAGTTCTAGCTAAGCCACTGGTTGTGGGGCTCCAGTTAGATATTTTGAGAATAAGTTCAGGTAACTGACCTTGTTAGTTTCATAAGCGGCCGTCCATAAAGTACGTCACGCTATTTTTGACCATTTTAACCCCCCTCCCCCTGTCACAAATTTCGGACCCCCACCCCCCCCCCTAAAGTACGTCACACTTTCAAACAAAAAAGTTGTTTTTTATTAACAAAATAATTAAAATTTAATATAAGTCACCGTGACGTCACACATGGCCGGCACCCCCCTCCCACCTGTCACAAACTTTCATACTTTCTTACCCCCCCTCCCCCCTCTGGAGCGTGACGTACGTTTTGGACGGCCCCTAAACACATTGTACTGCTAATTCTGATAGCTCTGGGCTGTAAGTAGTGCCAAATAGAGTTTCAATGGTCCAAAGATCTAGGCTGTACGTAGGGCCAAATATTTTCAATGGTCCTAAGATCTAGGATGTATTTACACGCACAAGTGAGTCTTAAAACGCAAAGACTTTAAATGGTTTTAATATATATCTTCGAGTAGGATCTGCAGTCTACACTCAAAAACTTTCAATGGTCTTGAATATGGCTGTAGATGTGGACCGAAATCTACAAACTAATAAACTTTCATTGATCATTGGTTTTCGAATAAAGATATGGTCTATAGTGTACGCACCCAAAGCGTTCGACGGTGAAACTTCTAAACCGTTGTTCCAGAATAACAAAGAGACTATTTATAAAGTAACTCAGCTTCACCTTCGTAATCTTGCACAATTCCAGCCCCACCTTTTGGCACTTGTACAGGTATCGCTTGGAAAACCTCCAAACTCCTTCTCAGTTCTAAATATCAGTGGTTCCCTTTTCATTTACGTCCGTTACCAGATAGTGTAATTAACTCATAGCACTAACTAGTTTGGTTTGATAACCACTGTGCCATTCCCTCACTACGTGGACCAAGTTTGCCTCCATTCTTGAGTCAGGCTACACGGTATTTTTAAATCGAGTTTCATCGTGGAAAAAAAAATGTTTGGGTAGGAAAGGTTAAAGTGAACGATCGCTGTAGGATTTAAATAAACGTGGAGTTGAAATTGTTTTAGGATAGTTATGTAGGTCAGATATAAAAGGCAGTGGAGGTTGGCGCGGCAAGGGAATTATTGCTGAAAATAGTTGGCTGGCAAAGAGTTGGCTGAGGTGGCACAGAGATGGGGTGGCAAAGAGCTGGCTGAGGTGGCACAGAGATGGGGTGGCAAAGAGCTGGCTGAGGGGGCACAGAGATGGGGTGGCAAAGAGCTGGCTGATCGGGCACAGAGATGGGGTGGCAAAGAGCTGGCTGAGGGGGCCCAGAGATGGGGTGGCAAAGAGCTGGCTAAGGGGGCACAGAGATGGGGTGGCAAAGAGCTGGCTGAGGGGGCACAGAGATGGGGTGGCAAAGAGCTGGCTGAGGGGGCACAGAGATGGGGTGGCAAAGAGCTGGCTGAGGGGGCATAGAGATGGGGTGGCAAAGAGCTGGCTGAGGGGGCACAGAGATGGGGTGGCCCCCCCCCCTTTTTTATGGACGGCCCTCTATCATATCAACTGTGCACAGTGAATCCCCGTTCATGCCTTCCAAAAATATCAAATGTTAACTAATGACATCCATAGGCCTAGCCATCGCTAAGCCATTCCATAGGCCTAGCCATCGCTAAGCCATTCCATAGGCCTAGCCATCGCTAAGCCATTCCATAGGCCTAGCCATCGCTAAGCCATTCCATAGGCCTAGCCATCGCTAAGCCATTCCATAGGCCTAGCCATCGCTAAGCCATTCCATAGGCCTAGCCATCGCTAAGCCATTCCATAGGCCTAGCCATCGCTAAGCCATTCCATAGGCCTAGCCATCGCTAAGCCATTCCATAGGCCTAGCCATCGCTAAGCCATTCCATAGGCCTAGCCATCGCTAAGCCATTCCATAGGCCTAGCCATCGCTAAGCCATTCCATAGGCCTAGCCATCGCTAAGCCATTCCATAGGCCTAGCCATCGCTAAGCCATTCCATAGGCCTAGCCATCGCTAAGCCATTCCATAGGCCTAGCCATCGCTAAGCCATTCCATAGGCCTAGCCATCGCTAAGCCATTCCATAGGCCTAGCCATCGCTAAGCCATTCCATAGGCCTAGCCATCGCTAAGCCATTCCATAGGCCTAGCCATCGCTAAGCCATTCCATAGGCCTAGCCATCGCTAAGCCATTCCATAGGCCTAGCCATCGCTAAGCCATTCCATAGGCCTAGCCATCGCTAAGCCATTCCATAGGCCTAGCCATCGCTAAGCCATTCCATAGGCCTAGCCATCGCTAAGCCATTCCATAGGCCTAGCCATCGCTAAGCCATTCCATAGGCCTAGCCATCGCTAAGCCATTCCATAGGCCTAGCCATCGCTAAGCCATTCCATAGGCCTAGCCATCGCTAAGCCATTCCATAGGCCTAGCCATCGCTAAGCCATTCCATAGGCCTAGCCATCGCTAAGCCATTCCATAGGCCTAGCCATCGCTAAGCCATTTCATTTGTTTCTTGAAAGTACAATTAAACTTACTTCCGTGCACTTGAAACATGAAATATGATTGAACTTATTGGTCGGTATTAGTTGTCACTGGTATGGTGCTACCATGATTGTTTTAACTGTGGGGCTACCATGATTGTATAAACTGTTGAGCTACCATGATTGTTTTAACTGTGGGGCTACCATGATTGTATAAACTGTTGAGCTACCATGATTGTTTTAACTGTGGGGCTACCATGATTGTATAAACTGTTGAGCTACCATGATTGTTTTAACTGTGGGGCTACCATGATTGTATAAACTGTTGAGCTACCATGATTGTTTTAACTGTGGGGCTACCATGATTGTATAAACTGTTGAGCTACCATGATTGTTTTAACTGTGGGGCTACCATGATTGTATAAACTGTTGAGCTACCATGATTGTTTTAACTGTGGGGCTACCATGATTGTATAAACTGTTGAGCTACCATGATTGTTTTAACTGTGGGGCTACCATGATTGTATAAACTGTTGAGCTACCATGATTGTTTTAACTGTGGAGCTACCATGATTGTATAAACTGTTGAGCTACCATGATTGTTTTAACTGTTGGGCTACCATGATTGTTGAAACTGTTGAGCTACCATGATTGTTTTAAATGTTGAGCTACCATGATTGTTTTAACTGTTGGGCTACCATGATTGTTTTAACTGTTGGGCTACCATGATTGTTTTAACTGTTGGGCTACCATGAGTGTTGAAACTGTTGAGCTACCATTACAAGTTGTATCGGGCTTCCATTACAAGTTGTATCGGGCTACCATTACAAGTTGTATCGGGCTACCATTACAAGTTGTATCGGGCTACCATTACAAGTTGTATCGGGCTACCATTACAAGTTGTATCGGGCTACCATTACAAGTTGTATCGGGCTACCATTACAAGTTGTATCGGGCCACCATTACAAGTTGTATCGGGCTACCATTACAAGTTGTATCGGGCTACCATTACAAGTTGTATCGGGCCACCATTACAAGTTGTATCGGGCTACCATTACAAGTTGTATCGGGCTAACATTCACCACATCCGTCTGTTTGCACAAGGTATTCATTACTTGGAATAATAAAATTGCCATCAGACTTTTTGTTAATGTATGCAGCATGTTGATTAACAAAATATTTTATATTGGGAGGGGGGGGTGTAATGTGTACCAAGTGAAATCCACTTTTTGTCGTAATAAGTAACACACTGCACAACCCATTTTGTCTCCACCTTCTAGGTAGTTTATCATAGAATGTATAGGTAAGAGCTCTAACCGTGACCTTTGACCTCGAGGTGTCTGCCAGATAACCACACACGTCTGAGTGGTTTATTATTGATGGCGTCAGGAGTGGAAATATTTCAAACCGTTACCAATAATTAGGTCAAGTAAACAAGTGGACTGATCAAATAGCTGAGATTCTCAAACGAGTGCCCACTAACTAGCCCCGGAAGTTGTGGTGGCTGCCGACGTACAAAGTAGAAACGTAAGATGGGATTTTAAAAAAAATATTTTAGTGGAGAAATGTGGCCATGGACTTCTTTAAGTAATACATTACTACGTAGTACGAATGCAATATTTTTTATTTTATTTTTTTTTCTTCTTGAGAATCACCGCCCATAGGACAAGCTCATTCAACAGCTTAGAATAGACCAGAAAACAACAGATTCGGGTACTAGCAGCTTAGAATAGACCAGAAAACAACAGATTCGGGTACTAGCAGCTTAGAATAGACCAGAAAACATCATATTCGGGTACTAGCAGCTTAGAATAAACCAGGAAAAAAACAACAACTTATAAAACAGATTTGAAAGTTCTAAGGTCAAACCGCACACCAGTTAATGTCGTGTGTTTAGTTTATATAGAACACATTTCCAAATTTGTTGTTGTTGTTGTTGTTTTAAACTGTAACTTCTGATACTTCCTTCCTGTTCCTCTATGCTGTGTTTCTCAACTTAAATTTGTGTTCCCAAGGCATATTGTATTAGGTGATATGTAGTGTAAATTTAAGTTAAATATTTTTCTTTGTCCATTAATAAAGCTTTACATTTATTGTTGAAATCACACAAATAGTTTGTGTATCATGTATTGATGTATTACATTTGATCGTTGAATCTCATCCCATTTATATCATGTATTACATTTGATAGTTGAATCTCATCCCATTTATATCATGTATTACATTTGATAGTTGAATCTCATCCCATTTATATCATGTATTACATTTGATCGTTGAATCTCATCCCATTTATATCATGTATTACATTTGATAGTTGAATCTCATCCCATTTATATCATGTATTACATTTGATAGTTGAATCTCATCCCATTTATATCATGTATTACATTTGATAGTTGAATCTCATCCCATTTATATCATGTATTACATTTGATAGTTGAATCTCATCCCGTTTCTGTATGACATAAAATGAAATGACTTGGGATGACGTGGCTTAAGATACATGGATGCATTGAAATCGACGAATAAATGCAATAGTCTAGTACTCAAGATCAGTGCTTCTCAAACTTTTTAGTAAGTACGGCGGACCGGCAGGAATTTTTCCAATGCACTAGGGACGGTGCACTATTTTCCCGGGACTTACTTGGTAGCGAAATTTAATTTATTTTTTATTTTTGTTATGTACTTTAATATTACCGAAAAATTTAAATATTCAAAATGGTTAGTTTTAATGCATAAAAATGTAGGATTATAATTGGATTTTTCGGCCCTTTCTTTATAACTTCTGAGGACCGGCGGTGGATGGACAACGGACCGCCACCACTTTGAGAAGCACTGCTCTAGAAAATCTAGATCAGTGGTTCCCAAAGTGGTCCCTACGGACCCCCAGGGGTCCCCGGAACCTGTCAGGGGGTCCGTGGAAAATTAAAATTTATTTGGCGGTCACTGAACAACGTCAAGGGGTCCGTGGAAGGTTTAACAAAAATGATAAAATTGAGATCCATTTTTATTAATATAGAAATTAAAATAAAAAACAATAAATAAAATGAATCTTTTTTCTACTAATTAAATACCATCTGAGTTGCTATCAGTCGTGGAGTACAATGTTGTTTTTCCTAGAAAAGGAATTGGAGCTACGGTAATTTTAACAGCTATAACCAATCAAAATACATGTACTTGGTTTATTGAAAGGTCACGCTTGATGCGCAAGAAATGCAAAATTCTTATCAGTAGGACAGAAAAATACAAGTTTTTATTAACGTGAATCAACGAGGGTTTCAAGGTTGGGTAAATTTCGATGTGTCGGGAAGTTATATTTATCTAAATTGTATCATTAAATAATTTTTTCAAAAGGGCGCTACTGCAGCATGCCATTAAAAATTGTATAATTATTAACAGTGGTTTGTCACAACAGATAAGAGAATGAGTGACCCGAAGAAAAAATGCAGACAAGACCACACTGTAACACTGAGTGTTATTGAATATTTGAAACGTGTTTAAATGTTTGGAAAGAGATACGAAAGGTGAAATGTAATTTACTGAATTAAAAAGTATTTTATTTTGAAGTTAAAGATAAACCCTTGACTTTCTGGCATATCTAAAATAAGCTGTACCAAATGTATTCTCATTACATTGTGTCATTCAATGACATCACTTATTTTCAGAATATCTTTGTGAAAGTTTGCAGGGATCACTAGAATATGTCATTAGAGCAGTTTATGAAATCAAAAAGAATGCCTTCAGTGAGAGATTATTTGCTTTACATTGTTTGTTACATGACACAGACTATAATCGTTTACTTATTCACACTGAAGTACGTTGGTTATAAAATAGTGCATGTTTAAATCGATTCGATGCTCTCTTTAATTCAGTGTTGGAATTCCTGGAGGGCAAAGACAATGATTTGATTCCTGGAGGACAAAGACAATGATTTGATTCCTGGAGGGCAAAGACAATGATTTGATTCCTGGAGGGCAAAGACAATGATTTGATTCCTGGAGGGCAAAGACAATGATTTGATTCCTGGAGGGCAAAGACAATGATTTGATTCCTGGAGGGCAAAGACAATGATTTGATTCCTGGAGGGCAAAGACAATGATTTGCGACACAATTAACCTTAAATAATGATTATGAAAGATTTATTTGCCAAATTTATAGAAACTAATTTGAAACAACAAGGTAACCACTTCAATTTATTCAAAACTAAAAGTGTCATATATGCGTTTGTTGCAAAACCTTTTCTGTACAAAAAAAAACCGTGGGAAGAGGAGAATGTTTTCAGTTTCCAAATCTTTGGCAATTGCAAAATAGGAGATAAAGATTTGTTGGCTCACCGTCAACACTTAGGAACTATTAATGCAGACCTAAACCAAAAATTTGAAGTTATTTTTCGCTTGGATATTCCCGACTGGCATTTGAATCGTTTTGCGCGTGGACAAATACATATGAATCCATACTAACACAAGCAGCTTATAGAAATATCCAAAAATTAGGAACTTAAACCAATGTTTGAACAAGGATACTACAAACTCTGGTTACAAAAACAGATCCCAAACTTATATCCTGCATTATGGGTTATTGTACAGAAATTGTTGACCGCTTTCCCGTCTTCACATGAATTTAGTGTCGTTATGAACCTCATCACAAAAACAAAACAAAAAAGAAACCGGCTAGAAATTGGAGCTGAATTGTGGGTGCTACTCACAAACATTGATTCAGACATAAATACACGCATAAAATCTAATCACGCTCATCCAAGTCATTGTTTAAATTTTATTTTAAACAAAAGTTATAATTTCAATAAATACTTCATTAAAATGTCGCTTTCTTTCTTTTTTTTTCTATACATTTATGTAGTTTTTTTTACTTGGGGGTCCGTGGACAAGTTTTGACTATAAAAGGGGTCCACGGATCAAAAAAGTTTGGGAACCACTGCTCTAGATCATAGTAAACTTTAGTTTTATCATTTAAAGTTTAAAGACACAAATCTTCATTAATATCTTAATTTGACATCGTATCCAATTACGTAGCACTAGAATTACCGTAAATAACCGATTGTAAATATAGGATTAAGTGACAGCCAGTGACGAGATGAATTGTAGCATGATAAGTTAATTAAAGTGTTGTAGGAAGCTTGTTACCAGAAACATTGACGAACGTGACAGAAAAACAACAGCAAAATAAAACAAACCCGTAAAAACAAAGTTTTTGACTATAAATCCCTTATATATGAGACATAACTAACAGTATTGATTATTGTCAGACATTTACAGACTTAATCTGTCTTAACTCAACTTTGCATCATAACCCTAGTGGGGGGGAGGGGTGGGTGGGGGGAGAGGGGAAAAGTCTGGTCACCGATTCGCTTGACCGAGCTCAGAGTGACACGTAAAATGTAAACAAAAGCGCCCGTCGCTTCGTTGGGTCGCCTCAACGCGTCAGCTCAAAATTTCACGTGGCAAAAAAACAAAAACAAACCGTGAATTTAAATTACATACCTCATATAAGGATAAACTAAAAATGAATTAATTTAATTATGGTACGTTCGATCGATCTGAAATTTTGATACGATGCATTGTTAGGTCAGACGGGTCCGTGTGCCAAATTTCAGTTCGATCGGATCATGGGAAGTGGGTCATTTTTTACTTCTGTTTTTCCGCCCGCCGAGCCCAAGACAGACAGAGAGAGAGAGAGAGAGAGAGACGCCGGTGAAGTTAATATAAGAGATTTAAAAATTTTGACGGATCAGCTACCGAGGAGCAAAAATTGTGTTTTCCAGTGACTGACTCTGAGACTGAGAGTGCTGACTGACTCTGGGAGTGCTGACTGACTCTGAGAGTGCTGACTGACTCTAAGAGTGCTGACTGACTCTAAGAGTGCTGACTAACTCTGAAAGTGCTGACTGACTCTGAGACTGAGAGTGCTGACTGACTCTGAGAGTGCTGACTGACTCTGGGAGTGTTGACTGACTCTGAGACTGAGAGTGCTGACTGACTCTGGGAGTGCTGACTGACTCTGAGAGTGCTGACTGACTCTGAGAGTGCTGACTGACTCGGAGAGTGCTGACTGACTCCGAGAGTGCTGACTGACTCCGAGAGTGCTGACTGACTCTGAGAGTGCTGACTGACTCCGAGAGTGCTGACTGACTCCGAGAGTGCTGACTGACTCTGAGAGTGCTGACTGACTCCGAGAGTGCTGACTGACTCCGAGAGTGCTGACTGACTCCGAGAGTGCTGACTGACTCTGAGAGTGCTGACCGACTCCGAGAGTGCTGACTGACTCCGAGAGTGCTGACTGACTCCGAGAGTGCTGACTGACTCTGAGAGTGCTGAGTGACTCCGAGAGTGCTGACTGACTCCGAGAGTGCTGACTGACTCCGAGAGTGCTGACTGACTCCGAGAGTGCTGACTGACTACGAGAGTGCTGACTGACTCCGAGAGTGCTGACTGACTCCGAGAGTGCTGACTGACTCAGAGAGTGCTGACTGACTCCGAGAGTGCTGATTTAAAGGCAAGTACGTTGAATGGTCAACATTTTAGTTTGTTGGCTACTTGGATAAGTTTGAAAAGTCACAAATCAAAGCGAAAGTTCACTACTAATAACATTCCAGAGGTAATTCAAATTTAATTGATGATCAATTAATACCCCCCCCCGCACAGGCACTTTTCACGTACACCAAACATGTCTGATGACTGCTGCCCCAATAAATGAGCCATAGCTCTTGTCTTATCGTCCGCTAGATGGCGTCGAAGTTCCTCCAGCTGAGTGTTTCCTGCACACAGACGCCATCTTATTTGAAGTGTGCAACTATTTCATCTCTTTCCTACGTGTAAGTGATACTACCAACAACTGGTGTAGGAGGAGTAGTGGGAGCAGGAGGAGTAGTGGGAGCAGGAGGAGTAGTGGGAGCAGGAGGAGTAGTGGGAGCAGGAGGAGTAGTGGGAACAGGAGGAGTAGTGGGAGCAGGAGGATTAGTGGGAGCAGGATGTGTAATGGGATCAGGAGGGGTAGTGGGAGCAGAAGGAGTAGTGGGAGCAGGAGGAGTAGTGGGAGCAGGAGGGGTAGTGGGAGCAGAAGGAGTAGTGGGAGCAGGAGGAGTAGTGGGAGCAGGAGGAGTAGTGGGAGCAGGAGGAGTAGTGGGAGCAGGAGGGGTAGTGGGAGCAGGAGGAGTAGTGGGAGCAGGAGGAGTAGTGGGATCAGGAGGGGTAGTGGGAGCAGGAGGAGTAGTGGGAGCAGGAGGGGTAGTGGGAGCAGGAGGAGTAGTGGGAGCAGGAGGAGTAGTGGGAGCAGGAGGTGTAGTGGGAGCAGGAGGATTAGTGGAGGCATGAGGAGTAGTGGGAGCCGGAGGTGTAGTGGGAGCAGGAGGATTAGTGGGAGCAGGAGGGGTAGTGGGAGCAGGAGGATTAGTGGAGGCATGAGGAGTAGTGGGAGCAGGAGGGGTAGTGGGAGCAGGAGGAGTAGTGGGAGCAGGAGGAGTAGTGGGAGCAGGAGGAGTAGTGGGAGCAGGATGAGTAGTGGGAGCAGGAGGAGTAGTGGGAGCAGGAGGTGTAGTGGGAGCAGGAGGATTAGTGGAGGCATGAGGAGTAGTGGGAGCAGGAGGATTAGTGGAGGCATGAGGAGTAGTGGGAGCAGGAGGGGTAGTGGGAGCAGGAGGTGTAGTGGTGATCAGGAGGGGTAGTGGGAGCAGAAGGAGTAGTGGGAGCAGGAGGAGTAGTGGGAGCAGGAGGGGTAGTGGGAGCAGGAGGAGTAGTGGGAGCAGGAGGGGTAGTGGGAGCAGGAGGAGTAGTGGGAGCAGGAGGAGTAGTGGGAGCAGGAGGTGTAGTGGGAGCAGGAGGATTAGTGGAGGCATGAGGAGTAGTGGGAGCAGGAGGGGTAGTGGGAGCAGGAGGTGTAGTGGGATCAGGAGGGGTAGTGAGAGCAGAAGGAGTAGTGGGAGCAGGAGGTGTAGTGGGAGCAGGAGGATTAGTGGAGGCATGAGGAGTAGTGGGAGCAGGAGGGGTAGTGGGAGCAGGAGGTGTAGTGGGATCAGGAGGGGTAGTGGGAGCAGAAGGAGTAGTGGGAGCAGGAGGAGTAGTGGGAGCAGAAGGAGTAGTGGGAGCAGGAGGAGTAGTGGGAGCAGGAGGATTAGTGGAGGCATGAGGAGTAGTGGGAGCAGGAGGAGTAGTGGGAGCAGGAGGGGTATTTGGAGCAGGAGGAGTAGTGGGAGCAGGAGGAGTAGTGGGAGCAGGAGGAGTAGTGGGAGCAGGAGGAGTAGTGGGAGCAGGAGGATTAGTGGAGGCATGAGGAGTAGTGGGAGCAGGAGGGGTAGTGGGAGCAGGAGGAGTAGTGGGAGCAGGAGGAGTAGTGGGAGCAGGAGGAGTAGTGGGAGAGGAGGAGTAGTGGGAGCAGGAGGGGTAGTGGTAGCAGGAGGAGTAGTGGGAGCAGGAGGAGTAGTGGGAGCAGGGGGAGTAGTGGGAGCAGGAGGAGTAGTGGGAGCAGAAGGAGAAGGGGGAGCAGGAGGAGTAGTGGGAGCAGGAGGAGTAGTGGGAGCAGGAGGAGTAGTGGGAGCAGGGGGAGTAGTGGGAGCAGGAGGAGTAGTGGGAGCAGAAGGAGTAGTGGGAGCAGGAGGAGTAGTGGGAGCAGGAGGAGTATTTGGAGCAGGAGGAGTAGTGGGAGCAGGAGGAGTAGTGGGAGCAGGAAGAGTAGTGGAGGCAGGAGGAGTAGTGGGAGCAGGAGGATTAGTGGAGGCATGAGGAGTAGTGGGAGCAGGAGGGGTAGTGGGAGCAGGAGGTGTAGTGGTGATCAGGAGGGGTAGTGGGAGCAGAAGGAGTAGTGGGAGCAGGAGGAGTAGTGGGAGCAGGAGGGGTAGTGGGAGCAGGAGGAGTAGTGGGAGCAGGAGGGGTAGTGGGAGCAGGAGGAGTAGTGGGAGCAGGAGGAATAGTGGGAGCAGGAGGTGTAGTGGGAGCAGGAGGATTAGTGGAGGCATGAGGAGTAGTGGGAGCAGGAGGGGTAGTGGGAGCAGGAGGTGTAGTGGGATCAGGAGGGGTAGTGAGAGCAGACGGAGTAGTGGGAGCAGGAGGTGTAGTGGGAGCAGGAGGATTAGTGGAGGCATGAGGAGTAGTGGGAGCAGGAGGGGTAGTGGGAGCAGGAGGTGTAGTGGGATCAGGAGGGGTAGTGGGAGCAGAAGGAGTAGTGGGAGCAGGAGGAGTAGTGGGAGCAGAAGGAGTAGTGGGAGCAGGAGGAGTAGTGGGAGCAGGAGGATTAGTGGAGGCGTGAGGAGTAGTGGGAGCAGGAGGGTTTAGTGGGAGCAGGAGGGGTAGTGGGAGCAGGAGGAGTAGTGGGAGCAGGAGGAGTAGTGGGAGCAGGAGGAGTAGTGGGAGCAGGAGGATTAGTGGAGGCATGAGGAGTATTTGGAGCAGGAGGGGTAGTGGGAGCAGGAGGAGTAGTGGGAGCAGGAGGAGTAGTGGGAGCAGGAGGGGTAGTGGGAGCAGGAGGAGTAGTGGGAGCAGGAGGAGTAGTGGGAGCAGGAGGAGTAGTGGGAGCAGGAGGAGTAGTGGGAGCAGGAGGATTAGTGGAGGCATGAGGAGTAGTGGGAGCAGGAGGGGTAGTGGGAGAAGGAGGAGTAGTGGGAGCAGGAGGAGTAGTGGGAGCAGGAGGAGTAGTGGGAGAGGAGGAGTAGTGGGAGCAGGAGGGGTAGTGGTAGCAGGAGGAGTAGTGGGAGCAGGAGGAGTAGTGGGAGCAGGGGGAGTAGTGGGAGCAGGAGGAGTAGTGGGAGCAGAAGGAGTAGTGGGAGCAGGAGGAGTAGTGGGAGCAGGAGGAGTAGTGGGAGCAGGTGGAGTAGTGGGAGCAGGGGGAGTAGTGGGAGCAGGAGGAGTAGTGGGAGCAGAAGGAGTAGTGGGAGCAGGAGGAGTAGTGGGAGCAGGAGGAGTAGTGGGAGCAGGAGGAGTAGTGGGAGCAGGAGGAGTAGTGGGAGCAGGAAGAGTAGTGGAGGCAGGAGGAGTAGTGGGAGCAGGAGGATTAGTGGAGGCATGAGGAGTAGTGGGAGCAGGAGGGGTAGTGGGAGCAGGAGGTGTAGTGGTGATCAGGAGGGGTAGTGGGAGCAGAAGGAGTAGTGGGAGCAGGAGGAGTAGTGGGAGCAGGAGGGGTAGTGGGAGCAGGAGGAGTAGTGGGAGCAGGAGGGGTAGTGGGAGCAGGAGGAGTAGTGGGAGCAGGAGGAATAGTGGGAGCAGGAGGTGTAGTGGGAGCAGGAGGATTAGTGGAGGCATGAGGAGTAGTGGGAGCAGGAGGGGTAGTGGGAGCAGGAGGTGTAGTGGGATCAGGAGGGGTAGTGAGAGCAGAAGGAGTAGTGGGAGCAGGAGGTGTAGTGGGAGCAGGAGGATTAGTGGAGGCATGAGGAGTAGTGGGAGCAGGAGGGGTAGTGGGAGCAGGAGGTGTAGTGGGATCAGGAGGGGTAGTGGGAGCAGAAGGAGTAGTGGGAGCAGGAGGAGTAGTGGGAGCAGAAGGAGTAGTGGGAGCAGGAGGAGTAGTGGGAGCAGGAGGATTAGTGGAGGCGTGAGGAGTAGTGGGAGCAGGAGGGTTTAGTGGGAGCAGGAGGGGTAGTGGGAGCAGGAGGAGTAGTGGGAGCAGGAGGAGTAGTGGGAGCAGGAGGAGTAGTGGGAGCAGGAGGAGTAGTGGGAGCAGGAGGATTAGTGGAGGCATGAGGAGTAGTGGGAGCAGGAGGGGTAGTGGGAGCAGGAGGAGTAGTGGGAGCAGGAGGAGTAGTGGGAGCAGGAGGAGTAGTGGGAGAGGAGGAGTAGTGGGAGCAGGAGGGGTAGTGGTAGCAGGAGGAGTAGTGGGAGCAGAAGGAGTAGTGGGAGCAGGGGGAGTAGTGGGAGCAGGAGGAGTAGTGGGAGCAGAAGGAGTAGTGGGAGCAGGAGGAGTAGTGGGAGCAGGAGGAGTAGTGGGAGCAGGAGGAGTAGTGGGAGCAGGAGGAGTAGTGGGAGCAGGAAGAGTAGTGGAGGCAGGAGGAGTAGTGGGAGCAGGAGGGGTAGTGGTAGCAGGAGGAGTAGTGGGAGCAGGAGGAGTAGTGGGAGCAGGGGGAGTAGTGGGAGCAGGAGGAGTAGTGGGAGCAGGAGGAGTAGTGGGGGCAGGAGGAGTAGTGGGAGCAGGAGGAGTAGTGGGAGCAGGAGGAGTAGTGGGAGCAGGAGGAGTAGTGGGAGCAGGAGGAGTAGTGGAGGCAGGAGGAGTAGTGGGAGCAGGAGGAGTAGTGGGAGCAGGAGGAGTAGTGGGAGCAGGAGGGGTAGTGGGAGCAGGAGGGGTAGTGGGAGCAGGAGGGGTAGTGGGAGCAGGAGGAGTAGTGGGAGCAGGAGGAGTAGTGGGAGCAGGAGGGGTAGTGGGAGCAGGAGGGGTAGTGGGAGCAGGAGGAGTAGTGGGAGCAGGAGGGGTAGTGGGAGGAGGAGGACTAGTGGGAGCAGAGGACTAGTGGGAGCAGAAGGCAAGCCCCACACGTCATCAAAACATTAGCCACTTGGTGACCTACTACATTCTCCGTGACGTAGCCGGTTTGTCGTAAGGGATGCTGACATAAGCGATGTGCGTGGATGAACTGGTCAAGATGAGAACCTACATTTTCACTATCATTACCAGTGAAGGGATAGCCACTAACCACGACAGTCTGGACAAGATGACATAATGACCCCCCCCCCGTCACATTAAGCCGTGTACAACACCAAACTGACGTCACTGGCTGACTCCATAGGGAACATATCACCGACGATTGCCTGTAGAAGTCAATTTAAAAAAATAAAAATAAATAAAATAAAAATAAAATAAATTTATAAAGTCTTGATATTGAAGCTTCAACGTTATTCCAAAATTGTTTAAATTTGAACTCTAAAACTAAAAAGTAAAATATAAAAAAAGAATACTAAAAACCATGGTTAAATGTATAGTCTACTCTACAGCACAATTTATCTATCAATTCGTAAAGAAACATTTTGGATAAAGAGTTCGATCGATTTGTCTGTTTTGTTTACATGTATAAAAATGGCTGGCACAGCAGATGTAACTATCTGCCAAGGACAGCACCTCGTGACGACGTCAACACTAGCTACGCCTCTGCTTGTCACAATGAGGCCATCATGTCGACTACCACCACCCGCCCCACCCAGGTCAGTGTTTCTTGACAAACTTGAACTGAGATGACAAAATTCGTGCTGCTCCCATTCGGAAGGTGGCGTTCCGCCCCTAGGAGAGTTCCCCGAGTTCCTAGTCGCCGACAAAGGCGTAGAGCGTTTTGGAATAATCCCCCAAGAACACAACGTTCTTGTTAATTAACAGGCGATCTGTGCTCGGTCCGGCTACTCGTGAAGACCATCAGTACGATAGAACCCTGTTATAACTATAACTATTAGGTGGCACCCTCCTATAACTATAAGGTGTAACCCTGCTATAACTATAAGGTGGCACCCTTATACTATAACTATAATGTGGAACCCAACAATAACTATAAGGTGGTGTGGGTGATGTGGGAGAGATGGCCGCCCTTGGCTTGTCGAGTGAAGCACATTTTCGATCCATCGCAGATAAATAAATACACATCAGATTAAATAAGGGCTTTAAAAATAACGTATTACAGAACTTTCATTTATTTTATTTATTTTTATTTGATTCATGTATCATCATATTGAACAATTTTATGCGGAACGTTCGAAAAGATTTATATTTGTTGCAGTAATTTTTGGTGCGCACTATTGAACAATCAGCATTACATCCAAGAAGCATTACATCCATGACAGGAATTATGTGTTGGTATTTTGTCACTGTTTTTCAGTTAAGCGAACGTCACATTCTAGAAGGGGCCCTCGGTGCCCACTTTAAACTTAAATGATCAATGTTAATAGCTTTTTCCTTTCCTTTGGAATAGATATTTATATTCGAAAAATAATTAGTCGTTATAAGTTTTTGTAATAAGTATGGGTCGGGGTTTATAACAATTTAAAACTAGAGCTTTCGAGAGATTACCAGTTGTATAAGCTATTTACCTAAAATGAATATAAGTTTTTGCATAACAGTAAGCATGACTTGTATCAAATTGAAACAGCCATTTTTGGTATATACCGCCAAAAGACACGGAGAGTGATCCAACGAAAATACTTGAGAGACGCCGAAGTGGCAGCTTACAAATAACGGCCTTCTCGTCCATGAGGGGCATCCACCGATCATCGTCGGCGTCAGCGATTCCTCCAAGGGCATAGGCCACCTACGAGAGACCTCCAGGCATCTCTATCCTGGGCCAGCTTCTACAGGATCTTCCATTCATGGCCAATTCTCTTGATGTCTGCCTCCAATTCTCGGCGCCAAGTGTTTCTTGGACGGCCTCTTTTCCGCTTACCCTGTGGGTTCCATTTCAGGGCTTGCTTTGTTGTCTTAGAAGCAGGTTTTCTTAGTGTATGACCAATCCAACGCCACCGCTTCTGGAGTTACAAGATTGGGTTACGAAGATGGAAGCACTAACTCAAGCTATGCCACTGCTGATGGCTTACACCAGGGGTGGGCAAACCTTTTCTACGGATGGCCGCATTGAAAACTTTATTGCCATAGGCGGGCCGCATATATGTTTTGTCTACTTCAACTACAATTTACAACCATATAACCATGTACTTGTCATTTTATTTCAAACTCTAATACACATTTACATTACATTTTAAATACAAACTGAAACAGTTTCTAATTTGATAATAAGATTTTACTTTCATTATTATTTCGACTTGAGTTTACTGTTACCTGTCATAATAACTATGATGAAGTAGGAACATAATTTACATATAAGCTGACCATAGCGTACACTTATAAATAATGATAAGTATGTAAGTGTTCAACATTTTTGATAATGTTCTTGAATTGTGGAACCAGTTTCCTTGTTGTGATTAGCATGACGGCATTCAAATTGCAGTCAGTCAACATCGCTCTTTTCGTAGACTTTAACATATTCATGCAAGAAACAGCTTGCTCACAGATTTATGTGGACCCAACTAGTGACAAAAGTTTGGCAACAGAGCTTTTTAAGTGGGGAAATGCTGCTGCTGGCAAACATCCATGAAACTCCAGCAGAAAAACTGACGTGAACTTCTTCAGGTCATAATCTGCTTGTAGGTCAAACAGCTCTAACTGTATATCCTCTGTATATCCTCTGTATATCCTCTGTATATCCTCTGGGGATTAATCAGCTTGTGCACTAAATGACGACTGAGGATATTAAAGAGTGGTTCCAGGTTCTTGAAGTCTTGGAACATCCTTTCAAATTCCACAGCCAAGGCATCCAACTGAGCCTTGTACTTGTCAGCCATTTTAACAAAAATGGTTTTCTGTTTCAGCAATGGAAGATGGCAAAACCTGTTTTCCCCTGCTTTCCCCGAGAACAAGGAGAGCTTTGCCTGAAGTGATTTAATATACACATACATTTCATGTGCAAACAAGCTATTTCCCTGAAGTTTGACATTCTCCTCGTTCGTTAAATTGTGCCCGAAATCGAAATGTTTTTTTTATTGGTGTCATTTAAAGTTGTAATCCTTAAAGACGCTCACACAATCACGGCACAGCGAGCAGACTGCTTTGCCTCCAACCCTAGTGAAGCAATATTTAGTGGTCCATTCGACATTAACAGCACGACATTTGTCCTCAATATTTAGTGGCCCATTCGACATTAACAGCACGACATTCGTCCTCAATATTTAGTGGTCCATTCGACATTAACAGCACGACATTTGTCCTCAATATTTAGTGGTCCATTCGACATTAACAGCACGACATTCGTCCTCAATATTTAGTGGTCCATTCGACATTAACAGCACGACATTTGTCCTCAATATTTAGTGGTCCATTCGACATTAACAGCACGACATTCGTCCTCAATATTTAGTGGTCCATTCGACATTAACAGCACGACATTCGTCCTGAATATTTAGTGATCCATTCGACATTAACAGCACGTCATTCGTCCTCAATATTTAGTGATCCATTCGACATTAACAGCACGACATTCGTCCTCAATATTTCTTTCATTTTTTGTTGGCAGCACTTTTGGTTAAATCAACGTATATTTGCTTTTAAATGAATTTTTTTTTACAAAACCGCAAATATTTAAATCGTAAACAAAAGCCACTTACAGTTGAACTTAAATGCAGTTTCGAATAAGGATGTTAACAATTAATGACTAATGATCCCTTATCAATTCTGGAGCCATCAAACCGATTTATTATCCCTAGATTCGAATCAAATACTTGGAATATTTATTTAAAAATGAAGCCAAAATTCTAAACTTAAAAAATTAACATCGATATAAGATCGCAACATGTACATTGCTTCGGGTCGCATAAACTCGCATAATATACTCTGGCGGGACGCATGCAACCTGCGGGCCGTAGTTTGCCCACCCCTGGTTTACACAATAATCTTCTGATGGAATGTTGCAAATGTAAAAAAAAATTCTATGAAGAGACTCAACAGCTGAAAAGAGAATGATCTCCAAGCTCCTGGCAGTGGTGTTGACGGTGTAGTTAGTTAAACAACTGTCGTAATGACCTTGATCTTGTCTTGTCCACCTGATCGTCAGCTGCTAGAGACTCAGACGTTACAGTCATGCGCAGTTCGTAGACGTCAGACGTCAATAGTTTCTTCTAGCGATACGGCAACTTGTCTTTTGGGGTCGTGGAGAACACATTTAGGGAACCCTTGTGCTACAGATATTTGTGCCAGCGATTAGTCCTTACTTACAGCCATGTACTGTGATGCACTTGGTGTGCCTACATAACGAAGCGAGGAGTAAATTGGAGCAGTAATATCCTAGCACTGGTCAGTGGCCTGATAATTGGCCTGACCTTTGTAGTCCTAAATGTGAACATTGACCTAAGATATATATTTTTATTGTTGCTAGAAATACGGTAGTAATTTTTTTAAAAATATCATTGACATTTTTTCTGTCAATTATTGATTTTTTTAAAAGGCAGATATATATCACAATATCTAGTATTTTTACACAATATCTACACAGTTACACAATATCTACACAGTTACACAATATCTACACAGTTACACAATATCTACACAGTTACACAATATCTACACAGTTACACAATATCTACACAGTTACACAATATCTACACAGTTACACAATATCTACAGTTACACAATATCTACACAGTTACACAATATCTACACAGTTACACAATATCTACACAGTTACACAATATCTACACAGTTACACAATATCTACACAGTTACACAATATCTACAGTTACACAATATCTACACAGTTACACAATATCTACACAGTTACACAATATCTACACAGTTACACAATATCTACAGTTACACAATATCTACACAGTTACACAATATCTACACAGTTACACAATATCTACACAGTTACACAATATCTACACAGTTACACAATATCTACACAGTTACACAATATCTACACAGTTACACAATATCTACACAGTTACACAATATCTACACAGTTACACAATATCTACACAGTTACACAATATCTACACAGTTACACAATATCTACACAGTTACGCAGGAAGAAAGCAATTTTTATTTGGATTTACAACATCCCATATCCTCATGTTTCTGTGTGAACCTTGGGACTTTCCTCACAAGACTTGGAACTTGTTAAACAACTTCCATTATTGTGGAGTGCTGCACATCTGACATTTAAACAAGGCCAGTAAGACAACGACCTGCATCTGGCAGTGTTGGCAGAAGATCTTGGGCCTTAGTTTTGACCAGTCCCATGAGCTCTATAAGACGATTGGTCGCCACTTGGGCCCTAGTTTTGACCAGTCCCATGAGCTCTATAACCATTTGGTCGCCATCTGTTTCATCTCGCAAACAAAGTCCACGTTTACTTCATGAATGATGTTTTAAATTTTATTTTAAATATTCAACAGTTGTGTAAGTCTTACAGTCTGTGCGTTGTTGTTGTTGTTGTTAATGTTGTCTTTTCTTTTTTTATATTATTTTTTTTACATCATAATCAAAATCATTATCATTAGGCATCCGGGCAGAATAGCGACTGTCAAAACAGCGACCGTCATAATAGCGACTTCAAAATAGCGACTGTATCAAAACAGCGACTGTCAAAACAGCGACCGTCATAATAGCGACTGCATCATAACAGCGACTGTATCAAAATAGCGACTTTTTTCTTTTGCTTGTGATAATATTTGAAAAACTTACTTTGCCTAGCCTACAATGGAGTTTATAAAATCAAGAAAAGGATGACATGATAAGCCATTAATGCAAAATTAAATACAATCAACTGGAGGTGTGTATAAATAAATGTTGGTGTTGCAAAGAGTGTAAACACAATTTCGGAACACATTTTAAAAAAAATTATGTAAAAAAAAATAACGGCTATTACTTCAGTCAAATATATTTTGCAGAAGGCTCGATAGAGATTAGCATTTAAACATTGATGCAGTCGATTAATTGAGGGGGATTGCGGTGGTATGGGGCAGAGGTGGCGTGTGGCTGCTTTTTAAGCTAGAGACAGTTCGACTACAGGATTTTGTGATCCCCGGATGTTTCGACCCTTTTCTCTTTACCTCGTAAAGTTGTGGGTTTTTTTCATTCTAATTTTTAAAAAAAAATAAATATAATATAGTTTAATATTATTTTTTTTTAAAATTAAAATTAATTACCACTAAAAAGTATATAGATTGAAAAACAGTCAACATTAAATGCGAATTCATGATTGTGATAAATGCACCACTCCTCTGAGGTACCAAGTCCTTCCAAACGTATCCAACTCCACCCCCACCCCAATCCGATGTAATCGGACAATAAAAAGGCAATGTGGTCAGATAGTCTTGTATAAAGGTAAGTGTGCCAAAAAAGTTTGGAACCACTGTGTCAGGTGAACGGGGCAATGTGGTCAGATAGTCCTTTATAAAGGTAGCTGTGTCAAAAAGTTTGGAACCACTGTGTTAGATAAACGGTTGGACAACAATAGATATGCGGTGAAGTCGCTGTTATGACAGTCGCTCTTTTGATACAGTCGCTATTTTGAAGTCGCTATTATGACGGTCGCTGTTTTGATACAGTCGCTATTTTGAAGTCGCTATTATGACGGTCGCTGTTTTGACAGTCGCTATTTTGAACCCGTCCCTATCATTAATAGGGGCTAAACGTTTTTTACGAAGCAGGCACGGCGTAGCAGACCAAATAGGTGAATTATACAAAATAAAGCAGAGAAATCTCTGATCAGACATAAATAATCTGTCAACGCACCTCGTCAAGCGATTGACAGGATGTAACAGTTGGTACAGGACAACACAAGACAGGATGTGACAGTTGGTACAGGACAACATAAGACAGGATGTGACAGTTGGTAAAGGACAACACAAGACAGGATGTCACAGTTAGGACAGGACAACACAAGACAGGATGTGACAGTTAGGACAGGACAACACAAGACAGGCTGTGACAGTTAGGACAGGACAACACAAGACATGATGTGACAGTTAGGACAGGACAACACAAGACAGGATGTGACAGTGGTACAGTTAGTCATATTACATCATAGTACTTGAGCATATAAGTTTGACATTTTTATCAATCCATAAATAGATTTTTCCTTCACAATTCTGTGAAAAAAAAATTATCTTCTTCTTTTTAGTCCGCTTATAAAAAAAGTGGATTTTAAAATCTTTTTTTACGTCTATTTATTTTATCCTTTTTAGTCTAAGTGTATGCTATGGTGAGTTTTGAAGTATTGGTTATGTTCAAATATAATACGCATTGCCCGACAAACATTTACAGTCTGTAAATGACTGATCTCCCCTTGATGTTAAACATGGTTGATGTGGTCGGGGTTGGTGTGAACTCGGCACGTGAATGTAATGTAAACAAGAGCAGACGGATAATACATATGCTTATATATAGATAAACTAAAAAGTTCAATAATTTAATAACGGTACATTCGATCGATCTGAAATTTTGATACAATGCATTGCCATCCAAGCTCTATCTGTGGTAAAATTTTGAGATCTCTAAGACCATCAGAAGTGGTTTAATTTTACGTTGGCAGATTTGAAAAATTGTGGACAGACAAACGAGCAAACAGGAACGAAAGTGAGTTAATTAAAACGTGGTAAAAAAGACTTCTTCCAGCTCGCCAGCATTCTCCACATCACACTAGTCAACAACTCGTTGAAGACTTGTCTCGTTACTACTGCTCTTACTCGTGTGTAACTTTGCTACTGACCTCACTCTTGTGTCCCTGTGCTACTGACCTCACTCTTGTGTCCCTGTGCTACTGACCTCACTCTTGTGTCCCTGTGCTACTGACCTCACTCTTGTGTCCCTGTGCTAATGACCTCACTCTTGTGTCCCTGTGCTACTGACCTCACTCTTGTGTCCCTGTGCTACTGACCTCACTCTTGTGTCCCTGTGCTACTGACCTCACTCTTGTGTCCCTGTGCTACTGACCTCACTCGTGTGTCCCTGTGCTACTGACCTCACTCTTGTGTCCCTGTGCTACTGACCTCACTCTTGTGTCCCTGTGCTAATGACCTCACTCTTGTGTCCCTGTGCTACTGACCTCACTCTTGTGTCCCTGTGCTACTGACCTCACTCGTGTGTCCCTGTGCTACTGACCTCACTCGTGTGTCCCTGTGCTACTGACCTCACTCTTGTGTCCCTGTGCTACTGACCTCACTCGTGTGTCCCTGTGCTACTGGCCTCACTCGTGTGTCCCTGTGCTACTGACCTCACTCTTGTGTCCCTGTGCTACTGACCTCACTCTTGTGTCCCTGTGCTACTGACCTCACTCTTGTGTCCCTGTGCTACTGATCTCACTCTTGTGTCCCTGTGCTACTGACCTCACTCTTGTGTCCCTGTGCTACTGACCTCACTCTTGTGTCCCTGTGCTACTGACCTTACTCTTGTGTCCCTGTGCTACTGACCTCACTCTTGTGTCCCTGTGCTACTGACCTCACTCTTGTCTCCCTGTGCTACTGACCTCACTCTTGTGTCCCTGTGCTACTGACCTCACTCTTGTGTCCCTGTGCTACTGACCTCGCTCTTGTGTCCCTGTGCTACTGACCTCACTCTTGTGTCCCTGTGCTACTGACCTTACTCTTGTGTCCCTGTGCTACTGACCTCACTCTTGTGTCCCTGTGCTACTGACCTTACTCTTGTGTCCCTGTGCTACTGACCTCACTCTTGTGTCCCTGTGCTACTGACCTTACTCTTGTGTCCCTGTGCTACTGACCTCACTCTTGTGTCCCTGTGCTACTGACCTCGCTCTTGTGTCCCTGTGCTACTGACCTCACTCTTGTGTCCCTGTGCTACTGACCTTACTCTTGTGTCCCTGTGCTACTGACCTCACTCTTGTGTCTCTGTGCTACTGACCTTACTCTTGTGTCCCTGTGCTACTGACCTCACTCTTGTGTCCCTGTGCTACTGACCTCACTCTTATGTCCCTGTGCTACTGACCTCACTCTTGTGTCCCTGTGCTACTGGCCTCACTCGTGTGTCCCTGTGCTACTGACCTCACTCGTGTGTCCCTGTGCTAATGACCTCACTCTTGTGTCCCTGTGCTAATGACCTCACTCTTGTGACCCTGTGCTACTGACCTCACTCTTGTGTCCCTGTGCTACTGACCTCACTCTTGTGTCCCTGTGCTACTGACCTCACTGGTGTGTCCCTGTGCTACTGACCTCACTGGTGTGTCCCCGTGCTACTGACCTCACTGGTGTGTCCCCGTCTATCATTACTTCTTTATGTCAAGCAAAGCGATGGATCGATTTCTATTGATCATCGGGAGGCCAAGTTCGCCATATCATCGACCTTTCAACCGATGACTCATGCTGTGGCCAGGTGCCGGCCCATCTCACAGCCAAAATATGGGATGAGTTTTGTAGGACACAAATAAACTGATTCAAATAATTAAAGTTGTCATCGCTTTGAAATCAATACTCAATATCCAATTCTTTTTTATTCTCATCCACTTCCTATGCAAGAGAAATAATTGTTAATGCTTCTTAACGGTATATACAAGAGAATATATTCTTTATATATAGTAACTCATATATTATATATTTACGCTCAATTATCGCTGATGCCTAACGCTAAGGGACATCACTCTGCTTTTTTAAATTTTTTTTGTTGTAAGCAGTGCTGATTGACTCAAATAGTTATTTTTTGGTGTATTAATTTGGTGCGCTGCTTTCTAAAATTATATAAAAAAATCGTGTGGTGATTAGCACTGTAAAAAATACAACCTCTATTTTAAATTACTTTGTGCACATTTAAGGTAGTTTAATATTACGTATCTATCATACAAGGACATGTTTGTTGGGCTTTTGAAAAAATTGGGCGCCGCAGCACAACGTATATTATATACATACTTTGTGTACATTTCAGTAATATTTCGTATTTATCATACAAGGATAAGTTACACGGGCTTTTGACATAAAAAAAATTTGTTTAATTAAAAAAAAATTTTTTATAAAATATTTGTGTACATTTAAGAAATTTTAATATTACGTATTTGTCATAAAAGGACAAGTTAGAGGGCTTTTGAAAAAGGTGGGCGCCACAGGCGTCCTTAAAAAAGGGGGGCGCCGCAGGCGCCACGGCGCCACAGCACAAACTGTTTTAGAATATTTGGAAAACATTTGATAACATTTTAAAATCCTTTATATTAACTCGTGGTGTCTGCTCGAGTGCCGAAAAAACTTTGGATCAATTTTAACCCACTTCCCCGTATGCTGACAAGCTGAAATTTTGCAGGCAGACTCGTGCCGAAGATACAAATGAGGTATCAAATTTTCAGATTGATCGAATGTACTGTAATTAAATTAATGCATTTTTAGATTAACTTTATTTATCTCTATGTAACATGTTAACTTTTTATGCTATAGTGTCGTGGTGCGTAGTATATTGAACAACATTTCCTGTCGCGCAGTAAGGTGCGTATTATATTGACAATACTTTAAAAAAATATATTCCCGATCGGTGCGGTGCGCATTACATTAAACCTGTTTTACGAGATATAACTAAAATTTTGGTTTTTTGGATTGTCTTGCGCTGCGCATTATAATGAACATTCTTTTAGTTATGTCTCGTATATAAAAGATTTATAGTAAAAAAAACTTGTTTGTTTTACGTTTAAAAAAATTTATTTTTATAAATAGGCAATTATTAAATGACGTCACTCATCCAAAAGTGGAAGAGGTTATTCAATATCCGATATTATATTATGATATATTGATATTATGTATAGGGTGGGAAATTGTTTTTTAATGTGGTACGATTTTAAGAAAAATAATCTTAGGTGGATTTAATATGGAGGTGTACATTCAACTTCTATAACTGTACTAAAAGGAATATTCCGATTATTGTTGAAGGAGTCTCTTAGCCAAAGTTTGAGTTCATTCCAACTATCCGGAGACCAGAAGTCAGTTCAAGTCTACACTCATCATTTCATCAGTCAGCTGTATAGCGTCACCTCTGATCTTTAAATCAATATTAACTGACTAAATGTGGAAATATCTCCTAACCTAGCATTATTCATTTTAGTATGAGCTCAATAACTATTTTTGGCTGAACATTTCCCAACTGGCAAGTCAGTGATCAGCTGAGCCAGAAGCCCCTCTCCCCCCACCCCCGCCCCCCTCTGCGGGTGGTGACCGTCCTTGTCTAGCATCGATCCTTCTGGAATGTTTGCCAGGTTTCGAGAAAATGGGCTACGCCCCCTAAATGCTACCAGAACTACATGGCCTGGTTCAAGGTGCTATCTCTTATATGGCAGCAGGACAAATGGTACTAATAGGGCATGCTTCCGGTGGCTATCTATTTTATACTAGTAGGACCATAGGACATGCTTCAGGTGGCTATCTATTTATGCTAGTAGGACGATAGGACATGCTTATGGTGTATATATATTATATGCTAGTAGGATCATAAGGCATGCTTATAGTGGTTATCTATTTTAGGCTAGTAGGACTTTAGGACATGCTTACAGTGGCTATCTATTTTATGCTAGTAGGACTTTAGGGCGTGTTTCCAGTTGAATAGGTTTATTGATGACAGAATGTAATAGGTATTTATACCAGGCATGTCACAAATTAAAATCTCATGCGCATAACGCTTGTTGTGGTTCAATATAAACAATAGAAATATGGTTATAGATTATGGCCCCAGGGTCCTAGGGGCAGGTTTGATGTAACGTTAAAGGGGTTACGGTTATAGGACATTGTCCTAGGGGTGGGGATGATGTTAGATTAAAAGTGTTACGGCTGTACAACCTTGGCTGGTTGAAGATTAAATTAAAGGGATGGCTGTATTGTCCAAACCATGTGGAAAAGTATCGCGTATGGGAACATCAAATATGAAATCTTTGTATTTAGCGGACAGCACATCTTCGAAGGGGGGCATTTGGTCAGTTCTATTTCCTTGGGCAGTGTGACCCGGTCACATGACAATGTTACCTGACCACGTGACACGTCCACGTGTCACCTGGATGAATCAGATACCGCGCCTCACCCGGATAAGTCACCTACTCTATGGTAGACATGAGGTAAACGATTGGCAATTTGTATTTATTGGGATTGGAAGTCTACAATGGGCTGCCGTGGCCTAACCTCAGTGTGACAACTGGCCGAGGTTCTCAAACCTTTGTTTGCAGACGTAAACGTTTGTTCATTGGATCCACCAGAACGGATAACTCATCTTCCCATCCATCCATCCATCCATCCATCTACGAACCATTTCATACCCCCACCCCATTCATGCATCCACCCATTTATTCATCCATTCATTTATTCATCCATTCATTTATTCATCCATTCACGTGATCATCTAACTATCAATATATCCATCTATCTATCCATTATCCAAGATAAACTACGGTTATGTTATTTAAAAAAAAACAACACACACACACAGTTAGCAAGTACAAGACTCCAATCTAGGAGCCATAGTTGTTTTTGTTTTTTTAACCTTTGACCTCACACAGAACACAGCTTGTTGATGTGGCGTTCAGTAATAGTTAAGTCTTAATATAAATATAGCTGATGTACCATTGGTCACATAGTATTGGCTGATGTACCATTGGTCACATAGTATTGGCTGATGTACCATTCATGTTGGTCACATAGTATTGGCTGATGTACCATTCATGGAGGTCACATAGTATTGGCTGATGTACCATTCATGGAGGTCACATAGTATTGGCTGATGTACCATTCATGGAGGTCACATAGTATTGGCTGATGTACCATTCATGGAGGTCACATAGTATTGGCTGATGTACCATTCATGGAGGTCACATAGTATTGGCTGATGTACCATTCATGGAGGTCACATAGTATTGGCTGATGTACCATTCATGGAGGTCACATAGTATTGGCTGATGTACCATTCATGGAGGTCACATAGTATTGGCTGATGTACCATTCATGTTGGTCACATAGTATTGGCTGATGTACCATTCATGGAGGTCACATAGTATTGGCTGATGTACCATTCATGTTGGTCACATAGTATTGGCTGAGGTACCATTCATGGTAGTCACATAGTATTGGCTGATGTACCATTCATGGTAGTCACATAGTATTGGCTGATGTATCATTCATGATGGTCACATAGTATTGGCTGATGTACCATTCATGGTAGTCACATAGTATTGGCTGATGTACCATTCACGGTAGTCACATAGTATTGGCTGAGGTACCATTCATGATGGTCACATATTATTGGCTGATGTACCATTCAAGGTAGTCACAAAGTATTGGCTGATGTACCATTCATGGTAGTCACATAGTATTGGCTGATGTACCATTCATGGTAGTCACATAGTATTGGCTGATGTACCATTCATTGTGGTCACATAGTATTGGCTGATGTACCATTCATGGTAGTCACATAGTATTGGCTGATGTACCATTCATTGTGGTCACATAGTATTGGCTGATGCACCATATCCACGAATTTATAAGGTAGGCCATGATTATCTCATTTTGTTTAATGATTATGTCAGATACTCCATGATTATTTTTGTTCGGCCATGATTATGTCTGCTATTCTCGATCCTTGATGATTTTTTCTTAATCGTCGCAGGCAGTCGCAGCAGATTAAAATAACTGCGCAGCAAATTTTGAAAAGGATATTATAATATATTTGTTTGTGGGGTGTAAAATGTTGCACAAAAATGAATGCTGGGCAACTTTTCACATTTTTGTTTTGCTCACGGACCAACAAACCTTGAAGGGAACATTGGTCATCAAGTGTGAATAAAACAACCCCGTAAAACAAAGTTTTGGACTATAAATCCCTTATATATGAGACATAACTAAAAGTATTGATTATGTTCAAAAGTGACAAACATTTACAGACTGAAACTAAATTATCTCCCTTGGCTTTAAAACTAGGTCAAAAGTCTAGCAGACGACGACTTTTGTTTTAATAAATAGTGATTTATATAGTATAGATAAACTAAAAATGCAATAATTTAATTACAGTACGTTCGATCGATCTGATATTTTGATACGATGCATTGTTAGGTGAGACGGGGCCGTGTGCCAAATTTCAGCTCGATGGCTTCACTGGAAGTGGGTCATTTTCGACTTTTGTTTTTCCGCGGGCGGACGGGCGTCGTGGACGAATGAGACGGCGATGAAGTTAATATAAGGGATTTAAAAACACAACAAAATAAAACAAACCCGTAAAAACAAAGTTTTTGACTATAAATCCCTTATATATGAGACATAACTAACAGTATTGATTATTTTCGAACATTTACAGACTGACACTGAGTGATGTCCCTTGTCTTTAATAAATGGGGGTGGGATGTGAGGGGGTGTCGGCACGACGGTCGTCGTCAACACGACGGTCGGCGTCAACTCAAACTCACGTGGAAGTGGGGAAAAAAAACAATAACAAAACAGTGAATTTAAATTACATACCTCATATAAGGATAAACTAAAAATGCATTAATTTAATTACGGTTCGTTCGATCGATCTGAAATTTTGATACAATGCATTGTTAGGTCAGACGGGTCCGTGTGCCAAATTTCAGTTCGATCGGATCATGGGAAGTGGGTCATTTTTTACTTCTGTTTTTCCGCCCGCCCGCCCGCCGAGCCCAAGACAGAGAGAGAGAGAGAGACGGCCGCGAAGTTAATATAAGGGATTTAATAAGCCTTTATTTAAGCTAAGACTGTAAGACCATAGATTACATTCGTCCCCGAAACATTTTTCTCTACCGTCTTATTTCGTCTTCACCTTACAGTTTTTCTTAGTTGGCCCGTCTTCTCTCACCTGAGCCTCAGTGATATTGGCCACATTCCCCTGTGGCAGACAATAACGGTAGCTGGAGGTGCGCCACCACGTGACTAGGCCTAATGTATACGTTAGTTAGTTAGTAGGTCAGTATTTTCTCATCATGTACCGCCACAGCGACTTGACTGGTGTACTGAGTGGTACAACTAATAGACTGCTGCATTGTGTGAGGTTGGTAGCAATGAGCAGGTTGAGAGCAATGAACAGGTTGGGAGCAATGAGCAGGTTGAGAGCAATGAGAAGGTTGAGAGCAATGAGCAGGTTGGGAGCACTGAGCAGGTTGGGAGCACTGAGCAGGTTGGGAGCACTGAGCAGGTTGGGAGCAATGAGCAGGTTGGGAGCACTGATCAGGTTGGGAGCACTGCGCAGGTTGGGAGCAATGAGCAGGTTGGGAGCAATGAGCAGGTTGAGAGCAATGAGCAGGTTGGGAGCAATGAGCAGGTTGAGAGCAATGAGCAGGTTGGAAGCACTGAGCAGGTTGGGAGCACTGAGCAGGTTGGGAGCACTGATCAGGTTGGGAGCAATGAGCAGGTTGGGAGCACTGAGCAGGTTGGGAGCAATGAGCAGGTTTGGAGCAATGAGCAGGTTGGGAGCAATGAGCAGGTTGAGAGCAACGAGCAGGTTGGGAGCACTGAGCAGGTTGGGAGCACTGAGCAGGTTGGTAGCACTGATCAGGTTGGGAGCACTGAGCAGGTTGGTAGCACTGATCAGGTTGGGAGCACTGAACAGGTTGGGAGCACTGATCAGGTTGGGAGCAATTAGCAGGTTGGGAGCACTGAGCAGGTTGGGAGCAATGAGCAGGTTGGGAGCAATGAGCAGGTTGGGAGCAATGAGCAGGTTGAGAGCAATGAGCTGGTTGGGAGCACTGAGCAGGTTGAGAGCAATGAGCAGGTTGGGAGCACTGAGCAGGTTGGGAGCACTGATCAGGTTGGGAGCACTGAGCAGGTTGGGAGCACTGATCAGGTTGGGAGCAATGAGCAGGTTGGGAGCAATGAGCAGGTTGGGAGCAATGAGCAGGTTGAGAGCAACGAGCAGTTTGAGAGCAATGAGCAGTTTGAGAGCAATGAGCAGGTTGAGAGCAATGAGCAGGTTAATTTCAACGACAAGTGTTCTGAACATCAGACACTTTGCAGTGGCGTAGAAAGTGTGGGGTGGCACGTTTTACTTCATTTGGAGGGGCAGAATTTTGGGAATTCAAACTTGTTTCATGTAAAAAGGTGTGAGGGTGGTTCATATCACCCCGGATGACCATAGTCCACACCACGTCACTGCACTCGTGTCCTGGGTGAAGAATTTTGTGGCGTGACCATCAGCTGTGTAGGGGCTGTGGTGGCCATCAAAACACATGTCACAGTTTGTATGTGTGCGTGTGTGTGTGTACTTATGTCTGATTGCATTGGTCGATTCCTGCCAACTGGCGATTGGGGCGGGCTTGTGTTGTATACAGTCCACATAGTGGTCTACGTCATCCTGACCTCCACGTGCCTGGGGGGGGGGAATGTTTCATCATCTACAGACGTGTCTACAGCTCAGTAGCTCACGTCTGCTTGCATCACTTGCCACGAGATGAGGCTGAAGATATGCAGTTGGGGGCGTGTGAGCGTGTGTTGTTCATTTTGTGTGTACGTGTATGGAACGTGGGATTCTAATTAGTTTGAATGGTTTTTTGACACGTCAGTTTGTGTGTGTTTTATATGTTCTATCAGTGAGTATGTTATGTTGTATCAGTGAGTATGTTATGTTGTATCAGTGAGTATGTTATGTTGTATCAGTGAGTATGTTATGTTGTATCAGTGAGTATGTTATGTTTTATCAGTGAGTATGTTATTTTGTATCAGTGAGTATGTTATGTTGTATCAGTGAGTATGTTATGTTGTATCAGTATGTTATGTTGTATCAGTGAGTATGTTATGTTGTATCAGTGAGTATGTTATGTTGTATCAGTGAGTATGTTATGTTGTATCAGTGAGTATGTTATGTTGTATCAGTGAGTATGTTATGTTGTATCAGTATGTTATGTTGTATCAGTATGTTATGTTGTATCAGTATGTTATGTTGTATCAGTATGTTATGTTGTATCAGTATGTTATGTTGTATCAGTATGTTATGTTGTATCAGTGAGTATGTTATGTTGTATCAGTGAGTATGTTATGTTGTATCAGTGAGTATGTTATGTTGTATCAGTGAGTATGTTATGTTGTATCAGTGAGTATGTTATGTTGTATCAGTATGTTATGTTGTATCAGTGAGTATGTTATGTTGTATCAGTGAGTATGTTATGTTGTATCAGTATGTTATGTTGTATCAGTGAGTATGTTATGTTGTATCAGTGAGTATGTTATGTTGTATCAGTGAGTATGTTATGTTGTATCAGTGAGTATGTTATGTTGTATCAGTGAGTATGTTATGTTGTATCAGTGAGTATGTTATGTTGTATCAATGAGTATGTTATGTTGTATCAGTGAGTATGTTATGTTGTATCAGTATGTTATGTTGTATCAGTGAGTATGTTATGTTGTATCAATGAGTATGTTATGTTGTATCAGTGAGTATGTTATGTTGTATCAGTATGTTATGTTGTATCAGTGAGTATGTTATGTTGTATCAGTGAGTATGTTATGTTGTATCAATGAGTATGTTATGTTGTATCAGTGAGTATGTTATGTTGTATCAGTATGTTATGTTGTATCAGTGAGTATGTTATGTTGTATCAGTGAGTATGTTATGTTGTATCAGTGAGTATGTTATGTTGTATCAGTGAGTATGTTATGTTGTATCAGTGAGTATGTTATGTTGTATCAGTGAGTATGTTATGTTGTATCTGTATGTTATGTTGTATCAGTGAGTATGTTATGTTGTATCAGTGAGTATGTTATGTTGTATCAGTGAGTATGTTATGTTGTATCAGTATGTTATGTTGTATCAGTGAGTATGTTATGTTGTATCAGTGAGTATGTTATGTTGTATCAGTGAGTATGTTATGTTGTATCTATCAGTGAGTATGTTATGTTGTATCAGTATGTTATGTTGTATCAGTGAGTATGTTATGTTGTATCAGTGAGTATGTTATGTTGTATCAGTCAGTATGTTATGTTGTATCTATCAGTGAGTATGTTATGTTGTATCAGTATGTTATGTTGTATCAGTGAGTATGTTATGTTGTATCAGTGAGTATGTTATGTTGTATCAGTGAGTATGTTATGTTGTATCAGTATGTTATGTTGTATCAGTGAGTATGTTATGTTGTATCAGTGAGTATGTTATGTTGTATCAGTGAGTATGTTATGTTGTATCAGTGAGTATGTTATGTTGTATCAGTGAGTATGTTATGTTGTATCAGTGAGTATGTTATGTTGTATCAGTGAGTATGTTATGTTGTATCAGTGAGTATGTTATGTTGTATCAGTGAGTATGTTATGTTGTATCAGTGAGTATGTTATGTTGTATCAGTGAGTATGTTATGTTGTATCAATGAGTATGTTATGTTGTATCAGTGAGTATGTTATGTTGTATCAGTGAGTATGTTATGTTGTATCAGTGAGTATGTTATGTTGTATCAGTGAGTATGTTATGTTGTATCAGTATGTTATGTTGTATCAGTGAGTATGTTATGTTGTATCAGTGAGTATGTTATGTTGTATCAGTGAGTATGTTATGTTGTATCAGTGAGTATGTTATGTTGTATCAGTGAGTATGTTATGTTGTATCAGTGAGTATGTTATGTTGTATCAGTATGTTATGTTGTATCAGTGAGTATGTTATGTTGTATCAGTGAGTATGTTATGTTGTATCAGTGAGTATGTTATGTTGTATCAGTGAGTATGTTATGTTGTATCAGTGAGTATGTTATGTTGTATCAGTGAGTATGTTATGTTGTATCAGTGAGTATGTTATGTTGTATCAGTGAGTATGTTATGTTGTATCAGTGAGTATGTTATGTTGTATCAGTGAGTACGTTATGTTGTATCAGTATGTTATGTTGTATCAGTGAGTATGTTATGTTGTATCAGTGAGTATGTTATGTTGTATCAATGAGTATGTTATGTTGTATCAGTGAGTATGTTATGTTGTATCAGTGAGTATGTTATGTTGTATCAGTGAGTATGTTATGTTGTATCAGTGAGTATGTTATGTTGTATCAGTGAGTATGTTATGTTGTATCAGTGCTTATGTTATGTTGTATCAGTGAGTATGTTATGTTGTATCAGTGAGTATGTTATGTTGTATCAGTATGTTATGTTGTATCAGTGAGTATGTTATGTTGTATCAGTATGTTATGTTGTATCAGTGAGTATGTTATGTTGCATCAGTGAGTATGTTATGTTGTATCAGTGAGTATGTTATGTTGTATCAGTGCTTATGTTATGTTGTATCAGTGAGTATGTTATGTTGTATCAGTGAGTATGTTATGTTGTATCAGTGAGTATGTTATGTTGTATCAGTGAGTATGTTATGTTGTATCAGTATGTTATGTTGTATAGTGTAACTAGTATGACTATATGAGCGTGGTTGACTTGTGTCCGTGCACGGCTTGCTGGAGTGGAAGATTGGGATGATGTAGTTGGGGCTAATGTAAATACTCTACAGTAAATAATCAGTTTATAAAAATGTGTTAACTTATCTAGCGTATGTACCCCAGCAAGTAGCTGCGCTCACGGTGCATCACATACAACTATTTATGTACAAGTAGCTGGACTCACAGTACATAATACTACATTAAATGAAAAATACATCTCATAAGCAGAACACTTAACAACGGTAAAGTTAACATAAGCTAACGTTTTATAAGGTTTAAGTCCTTGGGCTTATGGTACCGGCCCTCAGCGTGTGGGTGTGTGTGTTATAGTACCGGCCCTCGGCGTGTGGGTGTGTGTGTTATAGTACCGGCCCTCGGCGTGTGGGTGTGTGTGTTATAGTACCGGCCCTCGGCGTGTGGGTGTGTGTGTTATAGTACCGGCCCTCGGCGTGTGGGTGTGTGTGTTATAGTACCGGCCCTCGGCGTGTGGGTGTGTGTGTTATAGTACCGGCCCTCAGCGTGTGTGTGTTATTGTACCGGCCCTCAGCGTGTGGGTGTGTGTGTTATAGTACCGGCCCTCAGCGTGTGGGTGTGTGTGTTATAGTACCGGCCCTCGGCGTGTGGGTGTGTGTGTTATAGTACCGGCCCTCAGCGTGTGTGTGTTATTGTACCGGCCCTCAGCGTGTGGGTGTGTGTGTTATAGTACCGGCCCTCAGCGTGTGGGTGTGTGTGTTATAGTACCGGCCCTCAGCGTGTGGGTGTGTGTGTTATAGTACCGCCCTCAGCGTGTGGGTGTGTGTGTTATAGTACCGGCCCTCAGCGTGTGGGTGTGTGTGTTATAGTACCGGCCCTCGGCGTGTGGGTGTGTGTGTTATAGTACCGGCCCTCGGCGTGTGGGTGTGTGTGTTATAGTACCGGCCCTCGGCGTGTGGGTGTGTGTGTTATAGTACCGGCCCTCGGCGTGTGGGTGTGTGTGTTATAGTACCGGCCCTCGGCGTGTGGGTGTGTGTGTTATAGTACCGGCCCTCAGCGTGTGTGTGTTATTGTACCGGCCCTCAGCGTGTGGGTGTGTGTGTTATAGTACCGGCCCTCAGCGTGTGGGTGTGTGTGTTATAGTACCGGCCCTCGGCGTGTGGGTGTGTGTGTTATAGTACCGGCCCTCAGCGTGTGTGTGTTATTGTACCGGCCCTCAGCGTGTGGGTGTGTGTGTTATAGTACCGGCCCTCAGCGTGTGGGTGTGTGTGTTATAGTACCGGCCCTCAGCGTGTGGGTGTGTGTGTTATAGTACCGCCCTCAGCGTGTGGGTGTGTGTGTTATAGTACCGGCCCTCAGCGTGTGGGTGTGTGTGTTATAGTACCGGCCCTCAGCGTGTGGGTGTGTGTGTTATTGTACCAGCCCTCGGCGTGTGGGTGTGTGTGTTATAGTACCGGCCCTCAGCGTGTGGGTGTGTTATTGTACCAGCCCTCAGCGTGTGGGTGTGTTATTGTACCGGCCCTCAGCGTGTGGGTGTGTGTGTTATAGTACCGGCCCTCAGCGTGTGGGTGTGTGTGTTATTGTACCAGCCCTCGGCGTGTGGGTGTGTGTGTTATAGTACCGGCCGTCAGCGTGTGGGTGTGTTATTGTACCAGCCCTCAGCGTGTGGGTGTGTTATAGTACCGGCCCTCAGCGTGTGGGTGTGTGTGTTATAGTACCGGCCCTCAGCGTGTGGGTGTGTGTGTTATAGTACCGGCCCTCAGCGTGTGGGTGTGTGTGTTATAGTACCGGCCCTCAGCGTGTGGGTGTGTGTG
Source organism: Ampullaceana balthica (assembly GCA_944989445.1). NCBI lineage: Eukaryota > Metazoa > Mollusca > Gastropoda > Lymnaeidae > Ampullaceana > Ampullaceana balthica. Next base: position 115,120 of record CALYLW010000977.1, read on the forward strand.
TTATAGTACCGGCCCTCAGCGTGTGGGTGTGTTATAGTACCGGCCCTCGGCGTGTGGGTGTGTGTGTTATAGTACCAGCCCTCAGCGTGTGGGTGTGTGTGTTATAGTACCGGCCCTCAGCGTGTGGGTGTGTGTGTTATAGTACCAGCCCTCAGCGTGTGGGTGTGTGTGTTATAGTACCGGCCCTCAGCGTGTGGGTGTGTGTGTTATAGTACCAGCCCTCAGCGTGTGGGTGTGTGTGTTATAGTACCAGCCCTCAGCGTGTGGGTGTGTTATTGTACCAACCCTCAGCGTGTGGGTGTGTTATTGTACCAGCCCTCAGCGTGTGGGTGTGTTATTGTACCAGCCCTCAGCGTGTGGGTGTGTTATTGTACCAGCCCTCAGCGTGTGGGTGTGTTATAGTACCGGCCCTCGGCGTGTGGGTGTGTGTGTTATAGTACCGGCCCTCAGCGTGTGGGTGTGTTATAGTACCGGCCCTCGGCGTGTGGGTGTGTGTGTTATAGTACCGGCCCTCGGCGTGTGGGTGTGTTATAGTACCGGCCCTCAGCGTGTGGGTGTGTGTGTTATAGTACCGGCCCTCAGCGTGTGGGTGTGTTATAGTACCGGCCCTCAGCGTGTGGGTGTGTTATAGTACCGGCCCTCGGCGTGTGTGTGTTATAGTACCGGCCCTCAGCGTGTGGGTGTGTGTGTTATAGTACCAGCCCTCAGCGTGTGGGTGTGTGTGTTATAGTACCGATTCTCGGCGTGTGGGTGTGTGTGTTATAGTACCGATTCTCGGCGTGTGGGTGTGTGTGTTATAGTACCGATTCTCGGCGTGTGGGTGTATGTGTTATAGTACCGCCCTCAGCGTGTGGGTGTGTGTGTTATAGTACCGATTCTCGGCGTGTGGGTGTATGTGTTATAGTACCGCCCTCAGCGTGTTGGTGTGTTATAGTACCGCCCTCAGCGTGTGGGTGTGTTATAGTACCGACCCTCAGCGTGTGGGTGTATGTGTTATAGTACCGCCCTTAGCTTGTGGGTGTGTTATAGTACCGGCCCTCAGCGTGTGGGTGTGTGTGTTATAGTACCGGCCCTCGGCGTGTGTGTGTTATAGTACCGGCCCTCAGCGTGTGGGTGTGTTATAGTACCGGCCCTCAGCGTGTGGGTGTGTGTGTTATAGTACCGGCCCTCACCGTGTGGGTGTGTGTGTTATAGTACCAGCCCTCAGCGTGTGTGTGTGTTATAGTACCGGCCCTCAGCGTGTGGGTGTGTGTGTTATAGTACCAGCCCTCAGCGTGTGTGTGTGTTATAGTACCGGCCCTCAGCGTGTGTGTGTGTGTGTTATAGTACCGGCCCTCAGCGTGTGGGTGTGTGTATTATAGTACCAGCCCTCAGCGTGTGGGTGTGTGTGTTATAGTACCAGCCCTCAGCGTTTGGGTGTGTGTGTTATTGTACCAGCCCTCAGCGTGTGGGTGTGTGCGTTATAGTACCAGCCCTCAGCGTGTGGGTGTGTGTGTTATAGTACCGGCCCTCAGCGTGTGGGTGTGTGTGTTATAGTACCGGCCCTCGGCGTGTGGGTGTGTTATAGTACCGGCCCTTAGCTTGTGGGTGTGTTATAGTACCGGCCCTCAGCGTGTGGGTGTGTTATAGTACCGGCCCTCAGCGTGTGGGTGTGTGTGTTATAGTACCGGCCCTCGGCGTGTGTGTGTTATAGTACCGGCCCTCAGCGTGTGGGTGTGTTATAGTACCGGCCCTCAGCGTGTTGGTGTGTTATAGTACCGGCCCTCGGCGTGTGTGTGTTATAGTACCGGCCCTCAGCGTGTGGGTGTGTGTGTTATAGTACCGGCCCTCAGCGTGTGGGTGTGTTATAGTACCGGCCCTCAGCGTGTGGGTGTGTGTGTTATAGTAGTGGCCCTCAGCGTGTGTGTGTGTTATAGTACCAGCCCTCAGCGTGTGGGTGTGTTATTGTACCAGCCCTCAGCGTGTGTGTGTTATAGTACCGGCCCTCAGCGTGTGGGTGTGTGTGTTATAGTACCACCCTCAGCGTGTGTGTGTGTTATAGTACCGGCCCTCAGCGTGTGGGTGTGTGTGTTATAGTACCAGCCCTCAGCGTGTGTGTGTGTTATAGTACCGGCCCTCAGCGTGTGGGTGTGTGTGTTATAGTACCAGCCCTCAGCGCGTGTGTGTGTGTGTTATAGTACCGGCCCTCAGCATGTGTGTGTGTTATAGTACCAGACCTCAGCGTGTGGGTGTGTGTGTTATAGTACCGGCCCGCAGCGTGTGGGTGTGTGTTTTTTAATGTTAACTATTACACGGGAGAATGATGATGTCATGCTTGTGTAGATTATGATGTCAGACGTGTGTAGACTAGACTGTACAATGTACAAGCAACACAGAGATGCTGAGATAATATGTATTGCTCATCTTAACAATCAGCTGATCTAAGGGCAGAGCACACAACAACATTCGATATAAGATAGTAGCTCATTGAACAAATTCATTAGTAGTAGAACAGCAGGAGTTACACATCCATGATAACACATTAATAAAAAAACAAACAAAAAAAAACAACAGATTCATCAAAATATGGTAACCCATGGGGATCCTTCATTGTAAAATTCTTTCTATAAAGCAAGATTCTTTAAATGTTCAGGACAAAAAGAACATTCCAATGGAGTATCTGTCACTAAGTTTGTATTGTCTGTTGAAAAGTCTGTCAACCACCTCATATTGTATTCCTTAAAGTCTGTCATCCACCTCATATTGTCTTCTTTAAAGTCTTTCATCGAGCTCTTTTTGTGAAATGTCTGTTCGCCCTATTCCTTTTCCACTCCTTTCATATATTTTCACGGACTAATAACTTCTGTTGAATTTAGTAATTCCGTGTTTCCTATATATTGTAGATTGTTATGGAACCTGTATGTGTGTTGTCTCTCACGTGACTTGTTATGGGCAGTGTGTGGATGTCAAAGTCAAAATTGTATATTTTTCCACATTTTATGGTGTGCATCGGGATTACTGGCGGTTAGCGCGGGAAAACCCCGATGGAAGAGTTGAAACATTTGGAAATCCCCGATTAATTTTTCTTTTCTCTAATATCTTCTTGCTGTTGCTGATGAAGTTATTTTTTACTATATAAATTAATTACTTAAAACCAACAATTGAAGTCGTAAGGGGGGGGGGTGCTGCAAAACCCGTTTTTGTATGGTGGGGTGGGAGGGGGAGTTTGACGATTATCAAAACTAAAAAAAAATTGTTCTATTTAGTACCCCCCTCCCCCTCCCCTAAAAAAAAATGCAACTTTAAGCCTTAACAATTTAGAACAACTTCCAATTTTTCCTAAATACCCAAAGGTTATTAATAGTAACTGTGACTTCAGTTTCTGCCCGTATTCAAACAATTAGTGCAGGACTTTTCTGTTGCAGTTGAAGGTCGAGTATCTCAGTGAAGGTCACCTGGTTATTTACAGTTGCTGCCGCAGTGTATAGAGTACACTTGAATCATTCAAGTTGTTGTTAATTGAAGCTGTTTTTTATATTTGGCATTGTTATCAGGTTCAAGAATAAATGTACGATTGCCACAAGATTGGGTTATTTTAAATAGAAGTGATGCTTAACTTCAGGCCAAAGTGATGCACAAATAACTTGAGACGTCCATTGTTAGAACTGATAGCAAGTATAGTTGGTACACGGAGTTAATACAAATAATGCTCTCCAAACGGCGTGTCACCACACTTTAATGGGTCATTGCACATTAGTGTGTCACGGCACTTTAATGAGTCCTTAGACATTAGTGTGTCGCGGCACTTTAATGAGTCATTGCACATTAGTGTGTTGCGGCACTTTAATGGATCATTGCACATTAGTGTGTCACGGCACTTTAATGGATCATTGCACATTAGTGTGTCACGGCACTTTAATGGATCATTGCACATTAGTGTGTCACGGCACTTTAATGGATCATTGCACATTAGTGTGTCACGGCACTTTAATGGATCATTGCACATTAGTGTGTCACGGCACTTTAATGGATCATTGCACATTACTGTGTCACGGCACTTTAATGGATCATTGCACATTAGTGTGTTGCGGCACTTTAATGGATCATTGCACATAGTGTGTCACGGCACTTTAATGGATCATTGCACATTAGTGTGTCACGGCACTTTAATGAGTCATTGCACATTAGTGTGTTGCGGCACTTTAATGGATCATTGCACATAGTGTGTCACGGCACTTTAATGGATCATTGCACATTAGTGTGTCACGGCACTTTAATGGATCATTGCACATAGTGTGTCACGGCACTTTAATGGATCATTGCACGTTAGTGTGTCACGGCACTTTAATGGATCGTTGCATATAGTGTGTCACGGCACTTTAATGGATCATTGCACATTAGTGTGTCACGGCACTTTAATGGATCATTGCACATTAGTGTGTCACGGCACTTTAATGGATCATTGCACATTAGTGTGTCACGGCACTTTAATGGATCATTGCACATTAGTGTGTCACGGCACTTTAATGGATCATTGCACATTAGTGTGTCACGGCACTTTAATGGATCATTGCACATAGTGTGTCACGGCACTTTAATGGATCATTGCACATTAGTGTGTCACGGCACTTTAATGGATCATTGCACATTAGTGTGTCACGGCACTTTAATGGATCATTGCACATTAGTGTGTCACGGCACTTTAATGGATCATTGCACATTAGTGTGTCATGGCACTTTAATGGATCATTGTACATTAGTGTGTCACGGCACTTTAATGGATCATTGCACATTAGTGTGTCATGGCACTTTAATGGATCATTGCACATTAGTGTGTCACGGCACTTTAATGAGTCATTGCACATTAGTGTGTTGCGGCACTTTAATGGATCATTGCACATTAGTGTGTCACGGCACTTTAATGGATCATTGCACATTAGTGTGTCACGGCACTTTAATGGATCATTGCACATTAGTGTGTCACGGCACTTTAATGGATCATTGCACATTAGTGTGTCACGGCACTTTAATGGATCATTGCACATTAGTGTGTCACGGCACTTTAATGGATCATTGCACATTAGTGTGTCACGGCACTTTAATGGATCATTGCACGTTAGTGTGTCACGGCACTTTAATGGATCATTGCACATTAGTGTGTCACGGCACTTTAATGGGTCATTGCACATAGTGTGTCACGGCACTTTAATGGGTCATTGCACATTAGTGTGTCACGGCACTTTAATGGGTCATTGCACATTAGTGTGTCACGGCACTTTAATGGGAAATTGCACATAGTGTGTCGCGGCACTTTAATGGGTCATTGCACATAGTGTGTCTCGACACATTACTTTGACGTCTGCAACAGTTTTTTTAAGTCACGCTAAAAAATTAAAACAAATGAAACAACAAACAAACAAATTGTTGACTGAATTATAATGTAACTTATTGAAAAGGACTTTATTTTTGAAAAAGGAGAAGAAGAAGAAGGAGAGGGAGAGATAGAGAGAGGGAGAGCCAATATATACATATATGAAAATAATTAAGTGGGAATGAACATGAACCCTTATTTAATAATTAAAAGTCGTTTGACTTGGTTGTGTTAAAAGTAAACGATTCCAAAACAAGAATCCTTCAGTCAGGAATTCCTTGCTCCCCCATCCCTCCTAACCACGCCCCCCCACCCCCCTAAACTATCTGTTGATGACTAAAACATTTTGAATGTTTGACGAACTATTTGTTTTAGACTTAACTCATAAATCATTGTAAAATATTTAGGAAAATCCTTTCCGTTGTTGACAGGCCAGGTATTGAAGCTCAGACCACACCCATCATCGAGGAGTCAACAGGGTTAATCCTAGGGACGATTTGAAGAACGAAACAAGATACAGAGGTGTGAGAACCGTTGAGTGGAGGTCCGCTGGAATGTGAGGTCCACTGGAATGTGAGGTCCGCTGGAATGTGAGGTCCTCTGGAATGTGAGATTCGCTGGAATGTGAGGTCCGCTGGAATGTGAGGTCCGCTGGAATGTGAGGTCCGCTGGAATGTGAGGTCCGCTCTATTGTGAGGTCCGCTGGAATTTGAGGTCCGCTCTATTGTGAGGTCCGCTGTAATATGAGGTCCGCTGTAATGTGAGGTCCGCTGTAATGTGAGGTCCGCTGTAATGTGAGGTCCGCTGTAATGTGAGGTCCGCTGGAATGTGAGGTCCGCTGTATTGTGAGGTCCGCTGTAGTGTGAGGTCCGCTGTAATGTGAGGTCCGCTGGAATGTGAGGTCCGCTGGAATGTGAGGTCCACTGGAATGTGAGGTCCGCTGGAATGTGAGGTCCGCTCTATTGTGAGGTCCGCTGATATTTGAGGTCCGTTCTATTGTGAGGTCCGCTGTAATGTGAGGTCCGCTGTAATGTGAGGTCCGCTGGAATGTGAGGTCCGCTGTATTGTGAGGTCCGCTGTAGTGTGAGGTCCGCTGTAGTGTGAGGTCCGCTGTAATGTGAGGTCCGCTGTATTGTGAGGTCCGCTGTAATGTGAGGTCCGCTGTAATGTGAGGTCCGCTGTAATGTGAGGTCCGCTGTATTGTGAGGTCCGCTGTAGTGTGAGGTCCGCTGTATTGTAAGGTCCGCTGTAATGTGAGGTCCGCTGTAATGTGAGGTCCGCTGGAATGTGAGGTCCGCTGTAATGTGAGGTCCGCTGGAATGTGAGGTCCGCTGGAATGTGAGGTCCGCTGTATTGTGAGGTCCGCTGGAATGCGAGGTCCGCTCTATTGTGAGGTCCGCTGGAATTTGAGGTCCGCTCTATTGTGAGGTCCGCTGTAATGTGAGGTCCGCTGTAATGTGAGGTCCGCTGGAATGTGAGGTCCGCTGTATTGTGAGGTCCGCTGTAGTGTGAGGTCCGCTGTAGTGTGAGGTCCGCTGTAATGTGATGTCCGCTGTATTGTGAGGTCCGCTGTAATGTGAGGTCCGCTGTAATGTGAGGTCCGCTGTAATGTGAGGTCCGCTGTATTGTGAGGTCCGCTGTAGTGTGAGGTCCGCTGTATTGTAAGGTCCGCTGTAATGTGAGGTCCGCTGTATTGTGAGGTCCGCTGGAATGTGAGGTCCGCTGGAATGTGAGGTCCGCTGTATTGTGAGGTCCGCTGGAATGCGAGGTCCGCTCTATTGTGAGGTCCGCTGGAATGTGAGGTCCGCTGTAATGTGAGGTCCGCTGGAATGTGAGGTCCGCTCTATTGTGAGGTCCGCTGGAATGTGAGGTCCGCTGTATTGTGAGGTCCGCTGGAATGCGAGGTCCGCTCTATTGTGAGGTCCGCTGGAATGTGAGGTCCGCTGTAATGTGAGGTCCGCTGGAATGTGAGGTCCGCTGTATTGTGAGGTCCGCTGGAATGTGAGGTCCGCTGTATTGTGAGGTCCGCTGGAATGCGAGGTCCGCTCTATTGTGAGGTCCGCTCTATTGTGAGGTCCGCTCTATTGTGAGGTCCGCTGTATGGGGTTGTTACAGTAGGGCATGAGTTCTTTCTCATGTTTTTATGTTACGATAATTATCATGTTAAAATACACAAGTAATGTTCTATTGGTATATGGACATTGTGGGACCATAGACATTGTGGGACTATTGTTAGACCATAGACATTGTGGGACTATTGTTAGACCATAGACATTGTGGGACTATGGACATTTTGGGACATCTCTTGTCGACTTTTAACCCACATGACTTCTGTGTATCGCGTGGGTCGCTGTGTGTTGGGAAAGCTCGGTACGGTCTTGAACAGTAAAATGAATTGATTTTTGACAATGGATATCCACAGGTCACACCCAACTATATTTAGATGTTATTCCCCAACCTACAAGGCGCTCTGACTAATTCATGACAACTTTTTTTTGTCGTTGCAGTCTAGAATTTAAAAAAAAATGTTTACAGGGCTGTTAATAGCGCCTTTTTTTTTACAAACCGGAAGTGTCACATGAAGCGAAGAAGAACAAAAATTAAATTTAAGAGTAGTTCGAAATTATTGGTCCACTATTGCTGTACGCAAAAAATTAAAGAAATAATATTATAAAATGACGGAATAAACATAAACAAGCAGTGTGCTTGCACCATTTTATGTTCATATTTGTTATGTGTAAAGTTTTTCCTGAAGTCTTCAGTTTTGTTCTGGTATGTTATAAGTGTTCTAACATGTTTAAATGAGGGCTGGTACTTATTCAGAGGCGTCGCCAGGGTTGGTGTCACCCGGGGCGGTAGCTCATGGTGTCACCCCTTCAAGACTGAAGGGGTCGTCCATAAATGACGTCACGTGATAGGGCCGATTTTTACCCCACCCTCACCCAGCGTCATACTTTGTCAAAAAAACTTAGACCCCACCCATTCTTTTACGATCAAATATTTAAGTGGAACTTTTATTTAAAGTTGCACGTTTTTGATGTGACGTCACATTTTTTAAAACACACCTTTTCCCCTCGTCACACATCGTCACAGACGAGTGACCCCCTAACCCCTATGGCGTATTAAAAGGGGGGGGGGCTGAACGGGCTAAAGCTAGTGGCCCCCAATAATTTAAGGTCCCACAAACTTATTATAAATTATAGTCTATAATAAAGATGCAGGCAAATGTTTGTATGAATCCCTGAAAATGCCTTGGACAGTCATACTGCAATGCGGCAAATATGAGTAGGAAGTATAACAGAAACCAGGCTATTCTTTATGAGAGGTGCAGTGTTGTTCATTATGTGCCGTGCACAGCTCATTCCATTTATTTGGTTGGGATAAGAGCAGCAGGTTGTCCTGCTGCAGTCAGATTATTTTTGGGTCTTCTGCAAAATCTTTATACCCAGCTTGTTGCATCTACTCATCGTTGACAGGTACTTCAAAAACACATGACATTAATACATGTTAACAAAGCCTTGTCACTTGTCTGACACAAGAGGGTCAGCCTGACATGATGCTGTAAGGTCTGTTAATAACTCATACCATGAGAATATCGCAGGACTGGAAGAATGAGCAACAAACGAAAATCAGTCACGTGACTGTCGAATTGAAGCAGAAGGATTTCTAAAGGAACTTGAACAACCGGAAGTCGCTATTTTACTTTAAATTTGAGTTTGTTAAAAGACAGCATTCTTAATTTGATTACTACGGAGACAGGAAAGGACAAGTACGTGGTAAAAAAAAGGAGTATAAACAATCTTCAATGCTATTTTTTTTTAAATTAAAAAAAAAGAGCGTCAGACAAAAATTCAAGTTTGAGGTATTTCTGGTAATCATTGACAAACTTTCTTAAACTCTACAACATCGGTTAGGCGCATATAAAGACGTCCATGAGAAATTTGGCTTTCTTTCAAACCTAATTGAGCTTAGCAATTTCGCCATCCGATAGGCAGCAGCCAAGTTAATGGAAGAATATTCAAGCGATTTCGAAGACTGCTTACCTTCAGAATTAGTCCAATCTTCAGAACTCTTTAAAAGTTATTGTCCAAGCACAGGCTCAGGGTAAGGAAAGGAAGTAGCACAATGCGAAACTCAAAACAAGTGCACAGAGCTAAAATTTTGCTGCTTTTGAATGAGCTCAATTTCACACAGTCCTTTACAAATGTACACATCGCACTTCTCATCTATCTTTCAATGATGACATCAAACTACAACTGAGAGCTGAGAGCTGAGAGCTGAGAGCTGAGAGCTGAGAGCTGAGAGCTGAGAGCTGAGAGCTGAGAGCTGAGAGCGATCCTTATCAAAGTTGAAAAGAATATAAAATGAGTAAAATGTGCATGGGACACAAAGACTGATTGTGTGATTGTGTGATTGTGTGATTGTGTGATTGTGTGATTGTGTGATTGTGTGATTGTGTGATTGTGTGATTGTGTGATTGTGTGATTGTGTGATTGTGTGATTGTGCTCTCTATAATGAGCATTAAAAAGGAACTTGTAAGCTTACTTAGCTGTGCTGACTTGTTTGAAAACTTTGCCAGGAGACAAATTCGCAAACTAAAATTGTAGGTTGAAATAATAAATAGTACATATTTTTCAATAAATTTTTGATTTCAAATAGAGAAAACAATTCGTTACCCCATGGAAAAAAACGTTTAAAAATATATTTTAAAATGCGGAATAACTCGTAATATTTCTTTTAAAGCAGGCTCATTCGGAACCACGAAACAGCGTAAGTCGGGATGGGACCATCGTAACCGGAGGACTACCTGTATATAAACATGACTATGCTTTCACGCCTTTAATAAATATATATAAAACGAAATATTAACTCAAAGATATTTTAGACATTGAATCAATAATTTTCGACTAGATAAACATCAACAAAGAAAACTCATGTTTTGATTTTTAAATTTATTTTTTTTTGGGGTTAAAAATCGTATTCCCTCAACCCCACTATTGTGGAGGGAGTCGTGAGGTGGGATTCGTCCATGCTGTCGGTGTGTCCAAGCCCAAATGGCTTTATATCTTTTAGAATTTTTAAACATAAGACACTGCCCCTTTCATGTCCAGCCTTTTTTAAAGATCTCTCTGCAGCGACTGTTTCTCTTATTTTTTTTCCTAATTTGTTTTAATGTTGTTCGTGTGTTGGGACTGTTTTATTATTGCAAGTTAACTGATATTTTTTAAATAAAAGTTTTCGTGTTTAAAATATTTCATTGTCTTTCTTAATTTCTTTCTAGATGAAAAAATGTGTCTTCTTTTTTTATGACATCAGAATCGTACACAGTAAAATGTTAAGCTCGGGTGTCACGCCCCTGATGGGTGTCACCCGGGGCGGCCCGCCCCCTCGCCCCCCCTAGTGACGCCACTGTACTGATTAAAAATGTCATGCGATTAATTGGGATAATTTTATCGATTAATGGATTAAGAAAAACCTACGTATGGACGTCTAAATAAATAAATAATAATACAAGGGGAAAGTATGTAAGTAACAAAAAATTTAAATTATATATAGATTGGAAACAAAAATATTACAAATATTTTCTTAAATTTTAATCAGATTTTGTTCGATCAAATTAATTTTAATCGACAATTTTTAACGATTAATCGATTAATTAATCGTCTATTTCCGTGTGGTATTAGAGGAGGTACAACTATGGAGTAATACATGGTATTAGATTTGACACAACTATGAGGTAATTTAAGTATATTACAGATGGTATAACTGCTTTTTAATATGTGATAGTAAAGAGATGGTACAACTACTTGGTATGGCATTGTTCTGGTACATGATAAGTAAGAAATTGTTAAAAGTTAAAGTGCTGTAATGTAAGGAAACTACGAACAAAGACTTTGTTACTACAATTACCACAATGTCACTGATTTTAAAAGCAGGTTTTATAAAATAAAGGTAAAATTTTAACCAAAATATATTTTATTTTTAAAAACCAAATTTCCAATTGCAACAATAGAAGAGAACGTCAGTGGATATGAAAGATTCGGGAAACTTTGCATCAGACTCAGTCATGATTGGATCATATCCGATTCTAATTTTATCCCACGGAAGGCTGACGTGTACAGAGGTTATCCCGGCGTTCCTCTGCCCCCGTAGCTTTCTTTAATTAACCAGCCAATAGGATTCGACTGATGTAATATTTCTCTCCTAAAAATAGAACACAAGGGTTTTGTTATGGCGTGTTTCCCAGCCCCACGTTGGCTTGACAGGACATGGTGTAAGTTATTGACAAGGCAGACAAAGAATGAATTGGTTTGAGTTTCCAAAAATAATTTCTTAAAATAAAATTATAAAAAAAATTATGGCTGTTGTTTTTTCCGTTTCAAACAAGAAGCCACGACTCGGCTTGTTGTTCCGCACGACTACCAGCGCCAACGCGCGCACGATATCCCAAATAATACAAAGCAGGAACTAGATTTCGTCTAGGACACCAAGGACGAATACACGCGGGCAGGCGTTCGAGTCCTTCTCGAACCTTCCAGTAATCAACCCTATCGATCTGATCTACTAAACTAACCCTGAGTCGCTGACTGAAACACTTGGCTGATGGTTGTAAACAATGTTAGGACCAACCAACAACCAACTCATGCAGATCTAATCACGTGTACAAGTGTGCGTCATCTAATCATAACAAGGCTATTTTTTATATTATCTAACCACGTTTAAATTCGTAGATATAATGACACTAAACAATTGTGGATCTTAGCATCAAGAAGTAATAAGTTGTCAAAGCAAATTTCGATTCAACAATTATGTTTAAGGTTAGAAGCCTATGATTTTGATAAAAAGCTTTTGAGGAAAATCGTACTGGGATAAAACAGGCAGTGCCATTGACCAAACCCTGTCAAAAAAAAATGCAAACACACACAACATCAAATTATGACTACGTACACAAACCAGACAGGAACAAGCAGTTAACATATACCGGTGAGTGTATATATATAAATATAATATAATTTATATATAAATACAGGGCCGATCTTAGGCCACTGCAACCTATGCGGCCGTAGAGGGCCCCGCGCCTTCATAGGCCCCGCATATCTTAATTTTCAATTATTATCCTTATTAATTCCTTATCCCTACCCAAAATGGGGCCCGCGCAATCCGTCACGCATACTAGCCACATAGGGCCGCGCAATTGCTAAGACCGGCTCTGTATACTATATATACATACATTATATATAACAAACACAAATCATATCATTTACTCATAGCAATTGTGGTGTGACGTCATTCATAACCGTTTGAAACTTACAACCTGACATGCTGTTGTCTGCTTAGATTAAGTTTAAGATAAGCTCCCCGCGGGGATGTGGTAAGACGGTGGTAAGACGGTGGTAAGTCGGTGAACCTGTTTCTGGGGTTACTGTTAAAAGTTGAAGGATGATCCAAGTGGCGGAGCTAAAGATGCCTGCTGGGATTGTCTTATTACGTCGTTGGTAAGGAGCCCACGAGATGTTAGAATGGTTTAGTTGGCGTGATGAAACCCTTGTGTAGCACGAACACGTGTCGAGGGCTCTCACTCTGTCAGATGACGTGTGCCAGGGGATCTTACACTGCCAAACAGGTGCTCAGGGGCTCTTAAACTGTAAAATAGCTTTTGCCCGTTCGTTTAATCTGGTTTCAGGAACTCTTACACTTTTAGAATTCGTGTCCCCGAGACAATGGCGTTATTTTATAAAAAATAATTTTGAATGCGTGTATTCAGTCTGAATGTATCAGTATGGCTGTCAGAGTCTGAATGTAACAGTATGGTTGTCAGAGTCTGAATGTAACAGTATGCTGTCAAAGCCTGAATGTAACAGTATGACTGTCAGAGTCTGAATGTACCAGTATGGCTGTCAGAGTCTGAATGTACCAGTATGACTGTCAGAGTCTGAATGTATCAGTATGGCTGTCATAGTCTGAATGTAACAGTATGACTGTCAGAGTCTGAATGTACAAGTATGACTGTCAGAGTCTGAATGTATCAGTATGACTGTCAGAGTCTGAATGTACCAGTATGACTGTCAGAGTCTGAATGTACCATTATGGCTGTCATAGTCTGAATGTATCAGTATGACTGTCAGAGTCTGAATGTATCAGTACGGCTGTCAGAGTCTGAATGTACCATTATGACTGTCAGAGTCTGAATGTACCAGTTTGACTGTCAGAGTCTGAATGTACCATTATGACTGTCAGAGTCTGAATGTACCATTATGACTGTCAGAGTCTGAATGTACCAGTATGGCTGTCAGAGTCTGAATGTACCATTATGACTGTCAGAGTCTGAATGTACCAGTATGACTGTCAGAGTCTGAATGTACCAGTATGACTGTGAGAGTCTGAATGTATCAGTACGGCTGTCAGAGTCTGAATGTACCATTATGACTGTCAGAGTCTGAATGTACCAGTATGGCTGTCAGAGTCTGAATGTATCAGTACGGCTGTCAGAGTCTGAATGTACCAGTATGGCTGTCAGAGTCTGAATGTACCAGTACGGCTGTCAGAGTCTGAATGTACCATTATGACTGTCAGAGTCTGAATGTACCAGTATGACTGTCAGAGTCTGAATGTAACAGTATGACTGTCAGAGTCTGAATGTAACAGTACGGCTGTCAGAGTCTGAATGTAACAGTACGGCTGTCAGAGTCTGAATGTAACAGTACGGCTGTCAGAGTCTGAATGTAACAGTATGACTGTCATAGTCTGAATGTAACAGTATGACTGTCAGAGTCTGAATGTAACAGTACGGCTGTCAGAGTCAGAATGTAACAGTATGGCTGTCAGAGTCTGAATGTAACAGTATGACTGTCAGAGTCTGAATGTAACAGTACGGCTGTCAGAGTCTGAATGTAACAGTATGACTGTCAGAGTCTGAATGTACCAGTATGACTGTCAGAGTCTGAATGTACCAGTATGACTGTCAGAGTCTGAATGTACCAGTATGACTGTCAGAGTCTGAATGTACCAGTAAGACTGTCAGAGTCTGAATGTAACAGTATGACTGTCAGAGTCTGAATGTACCAGTATGACTGTCAGAGTCTGAATGTACCAGTATGATGTCAGAGTCTGAATGTAACAGTATGACTGTCAGAGTCTGAATGTACCATTATGACTGTCAGAGTCTGAATGTACCAGTATGGCTGTCAGAGTCTGAATGTAACAGTATGGCTGTCAGAGTCTGAATGTACCAGTACGGCTGTCAGAGTCTGAATGTACCAGTATGGCTGTCAGAGTCTGAATGTAACAGTATGACTGTCAGAGTCTGAATGTAACAGTATGGCTGTCAGAGTCTGAATGTACCAGTATGACTGTCAGAGTCTGAATGTACCAGTATGACTGTCAGAGTCTGAATGTACTAGTATGACTGTCAGAGTCTGAATGTACCATTATGGCTGTCAGAGTCTTAATGTACCATTATGGCTGTCAGAGTCTTAATGTAACAGTATGACTGTCAGAGCCTGAATGTACCATTATGGCTGTCAGAGTCTGAATGTAACAGTATGACTGTCAGAGTCTGAATGTACCAGTATGACTGTCAGAGTCTGAATGTTCCAGTATGACTGTCAGAGTCTGAATGTATCAGTATGGCTGTCAGAGTCTGAATGTATCAGTACGGCTGTCAGAGTCTGAATGTATCAGTATGGCTGTCAGTCTGAATGTACCAGTATGACTGTCAGAGGCGTCTAGGGTAGTTAACATTGCCAGCCAATCAGTGACGTACACCACATGACGTCACCAATAGGTCTTCTGACATTGAAAACAAAGCTACGTTGAGTTTTCCCCTGAAACATTCCTGGTGAAGATTTCGGTATTAAAAATAAACCCGGAAGTTAATAATTCTACCAATATTCCCGGTTTTTTAAAAAAATATGTCAACAAAGAGTAGAAAACGCCTTCCCAATGAAGTATGCAGCAGGATGAAACTTAAGTGAAATCTTAAGACAGACAGCAGAGAGAATCCGTTATATTTACTAAATTGAACTTTCTGTTGCTATTTGGTCAATAGGTATCGCTAGATTTCCTATTAACCAATAAAGACCAATGCTGGTATATGACTCTTCACTTTATACCCTCCCCCAGCATAGCTGACCCTGACTGGTACATGACTTGTCCAGTGGCGACTACCGCTCCCTCGCCCTCATCTCACCCCTCCTCGAGAGCGCTACAAAAGATGTTTACAGTATATTGCTGATGCGATGTTTCACTAACTGCTGGGTTCAGGTGGTACAAACATTGAGATGCTGTCTGTGCTTTGCGGCTAACAAAACTTGTGATTTCAAGCTGACCAATGGCGATCTGTTTGTTGGTTGTGTTGAACACCGTTGTGAAACCAAACAGACCAGTTACTGTACATCCGGGGATGTGACGTGACAACTTCTGAACGTATGTGACGCGCATCAAGTACTCATTTGTCACATCTATTTAGATTAGATACGTGACAAAAATCACCCCCCCCCCGTCAAAATCTCAGTGGTCTCACGTCTGACACGGCCTTCAATTTTAAACAAGTTGTGTTGATCTCAACTCAGTGCTTCTGCTGTCAGAGTTTAACTCAAAATATCACGTGATGTGATGTACAATGTACACAGTATGTACGTTAGTGTTCAATAGGAAAGAAATTATAAAATGCTTCTCGAGACTTGAGACTTGAGACACAGAGCTATGTACACAAAACATTCACATTCAACAATACATCATACACATTACATCATACACATTACATCATCAGACAGACACTTGGACTTGGTGCTAACAAGCACCCAGCACAAGCACCCAGTACTACCCAACAAAGACGGTTCCAGACTCCAATCCTGCTGAAGTAAGAGAAATGTTACTTTGCACTTTGACCCCAACAGGCGCTCCCTCTACCTGTGAACTACTTACGTTATAGACATCACGTACCAAGTCTCATTCCTTGCGTCTACCTCTTGGTGTCGGCCTCCACAAAAACTAAATTGTACAACTTAACCCCCCCCCCAAACCACAACCAACCTTCCACCCGACCTTCACCTTGACCTCACAATGTTGAATTATTTCTCAATGGACCAGGCACTATGAGTTTCCTGTGACGTCGTACAAACGACGTAGTCTTAGGCGCTGGCTACGCGCTATTTTGTGTTAGGGGTTCTCATACCGTGCTAAAGAATCTCTTTTATATTTACTTCTGCTTGTGGGGTAGAATTTTTATATGGAGCCTGAATATATAATCTGTTTGTTTACATATGAGACTGACATGTAGACAGTTGACTGACATGTAGACAGTTGACCAACTATCGTTACTGATAGCGAGAGGTATGTGGTGTGTCAGAGCTTATGTTATTATTTTCAGTGGCGTCACACGGGTTGGTGTCACATGGTGCGGTAGCTCATGGTATCCCCCCCCCCGCCCCCACGACTTAGCCTATAGCAATCCTCCGATTCTGCCAGTGGCAAATAACGAGAAAAAACAGAATTTTACCTGTTGGTGTCATCCCTTGTGATGGTGTCACCCCTTTTGATGGTGTCATCCCTTGTGATGGTGTCATCCCTTGTGATGGTGTCACCCCATGTGATGGTGTCATCCCTTGTGATGGTGTCATCCCTAGTGAAGGTGTCATCCCTTGTTATGGTGTCATCACTTGTGATGGTGTCATCCCTAGTGAAGGTGTCATCCCTTGTGATGGTATCATCCCTTGTGATGATGTCATCCCTAGTGATGGTGTCATCCCTTGTGATGGTGTCATCTCTTGTGATGGTGTCATCCCATGTGATGGTGTCATCCCATGTGATGGTGTCATTCCTAGTGATGGTATCATCCCTAGTGAAGGTGTCATCCCTTGTGATGGTATCATCCCTTGTGATGGTGTCATCTCTTGTGATGGTGTCATCCCTTGTGTAGGTGTCATCTCTTGGGATGGTGTCATCCCTTGTGATGGTGTCATCCCTTGTGATGGTGTCATCCCTTGTGATGGTGTCATCATTGTGATGGTGTCATCCCTAGTGAAGGTGTCATCCCTTGTGATGGTGTCATCCCTAGTGTAGGTGTCATCTCTTGTAATGGTGTCATCCCTTGTGATGGTGTCATCCCTTGTGAAGGTGTCATCAGGTGCGGTCAGCACCTCCCACACCCCCTTAGTGAAGCCTCTGATTATTAAAAAAAAATGTTTTCACAAGCTGAATTGGAACCAGGATGATGATCATGATTCGTGTTTTTGAATAGTTAAGAATTTCAGCTGTTTGAATTATTTAAAGTAAAGATCTCAAAAGAAGAAAAGAAAAGAAATTTAAAACTTGTAAAAAATAATGCTCTGTGCAATTTGTTGAAATAGTAAACTAAAAAGTAGAAGGAATTTAAATAAAATCATGAAATGATGTCATCAGTTTATTGTTACATACATTAGAATATAATGTTTACATTGGGGAAAAGGTAACAATGGTAGGCCTGTAGCCGACCAGCCGTCTGTGATTGCACCAATAACCGCGCAGATCGCTAGATCTACTTCTAGAATCTAGAAGAAATAAATAAATCGCTGCTACCCGACCAATCAAAATGGGTTCCATCGTGTCGTCAATGCTAGATCACCCCACGTGACCTCAGTCAAACTTTATAATATGGGAGTTTTTGCGATATTTAGCGGCCTCTCAATGTTCCTGAAATAAGGGCCACCGATTCCGTTTAACAAATCAAGCAGCGCAGCCTCAAATCTCCACCAATCACATCTTTAGAGAAGGGGAGCAGACGGTTTATTCAGATGTACTAATGCCACAAAAAGTCTGTGAAGTAAGTACAAGTATATTCAAAAAAAAACAATAAAAAAAAATTAAAACAACTTACATATGTCTAGTCGAGATTGTAAATTCCACTACCTCAGCTACTTTAGTTCTAATCGCTACTTCCACATAATCTTCCTTTGCATTACATTTTTAAATCCCTTATATTAACTTCACGGCCGTCTCATTCGTCGTCCCTCGACCGCGACGCCCGTCGTCCCGCAGAAAAAACAAAAGTCGAAAATGACCCACTTCCAGTGAAGCCATGGAGCTGAAATTTGGCACACGGACCCCTCTCACCTAACAATGCATCGTATCAAAATAGATCGATCGAACGTACCGTAATTAAATTAATGCATTTTTAGTTTATCTATATGAATCACTATTTAGAATGTTTAGTCGTCGTCTGCTAGAGTTGACCTAGTTTTAAAGCCAAGGGAGATAATTTCGGTTTCAGTCTGTAAATGTTTGTCACTTTTGAACATAATTAATACTTTTAGTTATGTCTCATAAATAAGGGATTTATAATCAAAAACTTAGTTTTTACGGGGTTGTTTAATTTTAAGGCGCTTTTTCATTACGCCACGATCTTTTGGGACGCATGTGCAAAGACCTGCACGCCTTCGTTACTCAACGGTAAAAAAAAATCATTTTAAGTTTTGCCCAAATTTTGCTTCAGTTAAATTACATCCTGTTTGAATACTTGCTGATAGTAAGACCTGCTGACTCGTGGAATGTTTGTTTACCATGACTACACTCTGACTCGTGGAATGTTTGTTTACCATGACTACACTCTGACTCGTGGAATGTTTGTTTACCATGACTACACTCTGACTCGTGGAATGTTTGTTTACCATGACTACACTCTGACTCGTGGAATGTTTGTTTACCATGACTACACTCTGACTCGTGGAATGTTTGTTTACCATGACTACACTCTGACTTGTGGAATGTTTGTTTACCATGACTACACTCTGACTCGTGGAATGTTTGTTTACCATGACTACACTCTGACTCCTGGAATGTTTGTTTACTATGACTACACTCTGACTCCTGGAATGTTTGTTTACCATGACTACACTCTGACTTGTGGAATGTTTGTTTACCATGACTACACTCTGACTCGTGGAATGTTTGTTTACCATGACTACACTCTGACTCCTGGAATGTTTGTTTACCATGACTACACTCTGCCACCGTTTTTAACCTGTGATGCCATCCTGTGCTCTACTAACCCTCAGAAATTAGAACCATCGCCTGAACATAACTTATGGAGATCTGGGGACATTTCCCAAGGTCTGGTAGCACTGACATGAACGTTAGATTTAACGGTCACTACATCCTGATGTCTGTTGTCTTACAAATATTCAAACACCCGGATGTTTTGTGCACATCCTCCTGTCCTCTCCCATGCGTGGGACAAAGTCCAAGAAGCCCGAAGTGGAACTTATTTACTTCCGTTTATGGAAGAGTTCTAATTTAAGAACCCTTGGATTTCCCGATCTGTCCATGGCTGACTTGTTATTGCGTGTGTTTGATTGCTGAGTTTATATGACACATGTATTTTATGGGGAATCTAAGAACCATGTATACACAAACTTTATCTTATGTTGGAAATGGTTAAATCACGAATCAAAGATAAGCCTCTAATAACAACAACAGAATGTACTCGGTGACCCCACAAGTCCATCAATTCCGCCTTGATTTCCTGGTATAAGATATTAGTGACAATATTAGATGTTGTTAACTTTATGGCAGTTAACATTGAATATTATCATTTTCAAAACCAATACGTTCTTTAAAAACTTATATGTGAAGAATTACAATGATGTGAAGGAGTTGTTGTATAATCATATACATCATGATTAACTATATGTGAAATATGGAAGAGATTACAATGATGTGAAGGAGTTGTTGTATAATCATATACATCATGATTAACTATATGTGAAATATGTAAGAGATTATAATGATGTGAAGGAGTTGTAGTATAATCATATACATCATGATTAACTATATGTGAAATATGTAAGAGATTATAATGATGTGAAGGAGTTGTAGTATAATCATATACATCATGATTAACTATATGTGAAATATGTAAGAGATTATAATGATGTGAAGGAGTTGTAGTATAATCATATACATCATGATTAACTATATGTGAAATATTGAAGAGATTAATGTCCCCGACTTTGTTAATAACAAAATAAAACAAAAATCTTGTTGCCCTATAAAAAGGCCGCTAATAATACTAACATATATATAATCAGCAGCAAATGCTGAATGTCCAAGAAAGTTGAACAATATCTGCGGTGTGGAGATGATTAAATGGGAATTCAAGGGGGTGGGGTAGGAACATTGGTAGGCCACATCTGGTAACTGAAAATGAAACTTTTGCCGAATAATGACGTCATTATAACTCTTACTTTTAACTTGTAACCCACACATTATAACTCTTACTTGTAACACACACATTATAACTCTTACTTGTAACACACACATTATAACTCTTACTTGTAACACACAACAACTACAAAACATTTATTTCCACTCCAAATTTTACCATCGTGTTTTCTTCCTCCCAGTCATTCTTCCTGCCACTCTGTTTATGTTCTCTCTCCATCCTATTATCCCTCCCCTCTCTGTCATGCCGACACCCCCTCCCCTGCTTCCATCCCTTGACTACACTCCAAACCTGTCCCGTCCACCAGTGTTAAGTAAGAACAGATGTATCAACATTTTGTGTCACGCCAGACTTGACAGTATCTTGTTTGAAATGTACTGACCTCCATAAGACGTCGGAAGTAGTAACGGAGTCATGTCTTGGGACAAGTTCTGAAATCGGATATCTGGATTTAACGACAAAGACGTCATCTCTTCACGAGTTGTATGACATGTGACCCAACACGAGCAATGCATGATGCACGGCCGTGTAAACAAAACACAAACTTTGTGGCGATTCTTGGTGATGCCTGGCCCCATCTCTTAAAAGATAATTGGAGATGAGCTCAAATTCTCGTCAGACATGTCAAGGTCACATAAGTGACCTCAGAGATCGTCAGCTTCTCGTCAGACATGTCAAGGTCACAGAAGTGACCTCAGAGATCGTGTGCTCAAAGTTCAAGAAACGTCTCATCTCTGAATGAGTCCCTAATTTTTGCAATAAATTTATGGATAAGGAAAATTCATTGGTTTGATATAATTGTGAGAATTTATAAATGGGAGAATGTATGATATAATTGAACGAATGTATGATATAATTGAAAGAATGTATGATATAATTGAACGAATGTATGATATAACTGAAAGAATGTAGGATATAATTGAACGAATGTAGGATATAATTGAACGAATGTAGGATATAATTGAACGAAAGTAGGATATAATTGAAAGAATGTATGATATAATTGAAAGAATGTATGATATAATTGAAAGAATGTATGATATAATTGAACGAATGTAGGATATAATTGAATGAATGTAGGATATAATTGAACGAATGTAGGATATAATTGAACGAAAGTAGGATATAATTGAAAGAATGTATGATATAATTGAACGAAAGTAGGATATAATTGAACGAAAGTAGGATATAATTGAACGAATGTAGGATATAATTGAACGAATGTAGGATATAATTGAACGAAAGTAGGATATAATTGAACGAATGTAGGATATAATTGAATGAATGTAGGATATAATTGAATGAATGTAGGATATAATTGAATGAATGTAGGATATAATTGAATGAATGTAGGATATAATTGAACGAAAGTAGGATATAATTGAACGAATGTAGGATATAATTGAACGAATGTAGGATATAATTAAAAGAATGCATGATATAATTGAACGAATGTAGGATATAATTGAACGAATGTAGGATATAATTGAATGAATGTAGGATATAATTGAACGAATGTAGGATATAATTGAACGAATGTATGATATAATTGAAAGAATGTATGATATAATTGAATGAATGTAGGATATAATTGAAAGAATTTATGATATAATTGAACGAATGTAGGATATAATTGAACGAATGTAGGATATAATTGAATGAATGTATGATATAATTGAAAGAATTTATGATATAATTAAAAGAATGCATGATATAATTGAACGAATGTAGGATATAATTGAAAGAATTTATGATATAATTAAAAGAATGCATGATATAATTGAACGAATGTATGATATAATTGAAAGAATGTAGGATATAATTGAAAGAATGCATGATATAATTGAACGAATATATGATATAATTGAAAGAATGTATGATATAATTGAAAGAATGTAGGATATAATTGAAAGAATGTATGATATAATTGAAAGAATGTATGATATAATTAAAAGAATGCATGATATAATTGAACGAATGTACGATATAATTGATATAATGTATGATATAATTGAAAGAATGTAGGATATAATTGAACGAATATATGATATAATTGAAAGAATGTATGATATAATTGAAAGAATGTAGGATATAATTGAAAGAATGCATGATATAATTGAACGAATATATGATATAATTGAAAGAATGTATGATATAATTGAAAGAATGTAGGATATAATTGAAAGAATGTATGATATAATTGAAAGAATGTATGATATAATTAAAAGAATGCATGACATAATTGAACGAATGTATGATATAATTGAACGAATGTAGGATATAATTGAACGAATGTAGGATATAATTGAACGAATGTAGGATATAATTGAACGAAAGTAGGATATAATTGAACGAAAGTAGGATATAATTGAACGAAAGTAGGATATAATTGAACGAATGTAGGATATAATTGAACGAATGTAGGATATAATTGAACGAATGTAGGATATAATTGAAAGAATGTAGGATATAATTAAAAGAATGCATGATATAATTGAACGAATGTATGATATAATTGAAAGAATGTATGATATAATTGAAAGAATTCCTTCTTCCCGTCCGGAATTCGGGCGTGGAATGGGTTGCCTGAAGAATCCAGGAAAACCAACACTTTATCAACATTTAAATCTCTAATAAAAATGCAGGACTAAACACAAACCATAGATAAGCGTAGGACGCAATAATCTTCTGTATAGAAGGAGCGTCTGTAAACAGATAAGATAAGATAAGAATGTAGGATATAATTGAAAGAATGTAGGATATAATTAAAAGAATGCATGATATAATTGAACAAATGTATGATATAATTGAAAGAATGTATGATATAATTGATAGAATGTATGATATAATTGATATAATGTATGATCTCATCCCTGTAGATATGACAACTATGAACATGACTTAATTCAAGGCATTCAGCTCTACCGACCTAACCGAGAAGTGACCAGTGTAACAAAAGCTGTCCAGGATCTGGGACAAGTTGAACTGAGATCAGTGGTCAGTGGTCACAAGTCTGATGTCATGGCTTGAGAAATGGCTTGAGTTTGATGACCTGTAAAACTCATCTCCAGGTCTTTGACCGAACTTGTTGGCCACGGTGAAGGTCTCTCTTGTATCATTTGTGTCTTGTAGTAGGTTAAAGGTCGAATGTCTGTCGCTGGTTAACATGTTTACAGGAAATAAGTTATGTTATGTTAGGTAAAATATTTGACGTATATCCTTACTTGATTTACAAAGTACATTGAGTTCAAGGGCGGCTCGGTGTGGGTGGGGGGGATTCGGGGGCCCCACACTTTTAGAGATACAGTTGTATCAACTATAAATAGATTGTACATATATTTTTGGAAAAGACATTGAAATCTTATTCATTAATTTTTACTTATCCCTTTCTCAATAAAATTGTCGTGGGGCATCTTGTAAAAAAAATAGATATAGCATGGGCACCATGTCGCGAAAGAGATTGAGAACCTCTTGTGTTTGTCATTGGCCTGTTTCCATATTGTCTTTTATGTCAGTTCCATGACCGGACGAGTGAATGATTCGTTAGGAGGATACACCTTTCTACGACCAGATGGATTGGCACTGGGGTGAACAGCTGGATAACTATCGGTAGACTGGATGACCGAGTACTAGTGTATGTTAAATACTTAGGTCTACCAGTGTTCTCCCACCCAGTGCAAACCTTTTGGAGCTTTAAAACCACATGAATGGTGTGCTCTTTTCCCAATGGACACAAACACAACATGAATGGCGTTAGCACCAGTCTGACAGTAGTCATCATTGCTACCCGTTAGCTCCAGCCTGACAGTAGCAAATAAAGGCTAAGCCTGACAGTAGCAAATAAAGGCTAAGCCTGACAGTAGCAAATAAAGGCTAAGCCTGACAGTAGCAAATAAAGGCTAAGCCTGACAGTAGCAAATAAAGGCTAAGCCTGACAGTAGCAAATAAAGGCTAAGCCTGACAGTAGCAAATAAAGGCTAAGCCTGACAGTAGCAAATAAAGGCTAAGCCTGACAGTAGCAAATAAAGGCTAAGCCTGACAGTAGCAAATAAAGGCTAAGCCTGACAGTAGCAAATAAAGGCTAAGCCTGACAGTAGCAAATAAAGGCTAAGCCTGACAGTAGCAAATAAAGGCTAAGCCTGACAGTAGCAAATAAAGGCTAAGCCTGACAGTAGCAAATAAAGGCTAAGCCTGACAGTAGCAAATAAAGGCTAAGCCTGACAGTAGCAAATAAAGGCTAAGCCTGACAGTAGCAAATAAAGGCTAAGCCTGACAGTAGCAAATAAAGGCTAAGCCTGACAGTAGCAAATAAAGGCTAAGCCTGACAGTAGCAAATAAAGGCTAAGCCTGACAGTAGCAAATAAAGGCTAAGCCTGACAGTAGCAAATAAAGGCTAAGCCTGACAGTAGCAAATAAAGGCTAAGCCTGACAGTAGCAAATAAAGGCTAAGCCTGACAGTAGCAAATAAAGGCTAAGCCTGACAGTAGCAAATAAAGGCTAAGCTACCCGAGTTCTTCACACTCAATGAGACGAAAACGGAAATGGCAACTATGTTGATAAACAACTTCATATTGCCGCACTGAGGCTGCACTTCCCGACATGATCCTGAGCCATTCGGCATGTTATTTTTAGACTTCTCACTGGTCACCCGCAATGTTCCCTCTAAGTTTCGTTGGTTCCTGTGCACAAGATAATAATAATAATAATAATAATAATAATAATAATAATAAACTCGTGTGTGAAGTTGTGCTTCAATAGTTTTTTCTGTGGAAAAAATATATATTACACAATCAAACATATATTATCCTTGTGAAATTTCACTGCGCGGTTACTCTAAACTGCTGCACGGCGTTGGACAATTAGCTGCGTGGCCGTGTAGCCGCGCAGCTTAGAGGGAACATTGGTCACCGCTGGAATCGCTGGTTGGTTCTTGTGGAACCATTAACTTCAGTGGAACATCAGTTGCAAAACACGGAAATACTTAGATGACTTTTTTATTTTCATTAATCGCGTCTAGAGACAGATTAAATTCATATTAAAAAAGAAAGAAAAAAAAGAAGATATGGGCATCCAGGGATGAACTGATGAACGTTGATAGAGAGATGCACTGATGATCACAACACCCATGTTTTTGTCCACCGACAAGTTTACCTAATGCTAAGGTCAAGGACACAGTTGATCTCTGACGTCAATAGAGTCTAGCGATCTTTTCTTGACAACAATGATGTTAAAGGTACAATCCTGGTGGGTGCACTTGTGCTACTGTCATTGCAGGGTTCAAGGGGTGTTTGGACACACGTAGGTGAATTTAAAACTTGATTCAGGAATTGTGAGGCAGTGTTCTAGAGTCTTGGACCTGGACATCAAACTAAATTTAAAAATAATATTACCAAAATTTATTATAAAAAAATATTTTAAAAAAAGCATCAATTTGATTTCTTTACAGTCACTGCCAGTCCTGTATAGCTGATGGCAATTAGTCATGTGATCGCCTGCCAGTCCTAAACGGCTGATGGCAGTTAGTCATGTGATCGTCTGACCAACTGACCAGTACGTCACCACTAACTACAGAGAAGAATGTGCTCCATGAATGTGACCGCCCCGTTACCACGCATTGCATGTCAGTCAGTTGTCGATCATGACATAGGAGATTAGAGTGACGTTGTACGTAGTTGAGTGACGTCATATGGTGCAAATGACGTAATAAGGAGTAATAGATAAGCGTAGGACGCAATAATCTTCTGTATAGAAGGAGCGTGTGTAACCGATAAGATATACTGACATAATAACAGAAGATTGGCGTAATAAGGATTACAGGAGGTAATAAGGATTACATGACGTAATAAGGATTACATGATGTAATAAGGATTACAGGAGGTAATAAGGATTACAGGACGTAATAAGGATTACAGGAGGTAATAAGGATTACATGACGTAATAAGGATTACATGACGTAATAAGGATTACATGACGTAATAAGGATTACAGGAGGTAATAAAGATTACATGACATAATAAGGATTACATGACGTAATAAGGATTGCAGGAGGTAATAAGGATTGCAGGACGTAATAAGGATTACAGGACGTAATAAGGATTACATGAGGTATAGGATTACAGGACGTAATAAGGATTACAGGAGGTAATAAGGACTACATGAGGTAATAAGGATTACATGAGGTAATAAGGATTACATGACGTAATAAGGAT
Organism: Ampullaceana balthica; assembly: GCA_944989445.1. Lineage (NCBI taxonomy): Eukaryota > Metazoa > Mollusca > Gastropoda > Lymnaeidae > Ampullaceana > Ampullaceana balthica. Next base: position 141,879 of record CALYLW010000977.1, read on the forward strand.
TACAGGAGGTAATAAGGATTACATGACGTAATAAGGATTACAGGACGTAATAAGGATTACAGGAGGTAATAAGGATTACAGGACGTAATAAGGATTACAGGACGTAATAAGGATTACAGGAGGTAATAAGGATTACAGGACGTAATAAGGATTACAGGATGTAATAAGGATTACAGGAGGTAATAAGGATTACATGACTTAATAAGGATTACATGACGTAATAAGGATTATATGACGTAATAAGGATTACAGGATGTAATAAGGATTACATGACGTAATAAGGATTACATGACGTAATAAGGATTACAGGACGTAATAAGAATTACATGACGTAATAAGGATTACAAGATGTAATAAAGATTACATGACGTAATAAGGATTACAAGAGGTAATAAGGATTACAGGAGGTAATAAGGATTACATGACGTAATAAGGATTACAGGAGGTAATAAGGATTACATGACGTAATAAGGATTACAGGAGGTAATAAGGATTACAGGACGTAATAAGGATTACAGGACGTAATAAGGATTACAGGAGGTAATAAGGATTACAGGAGGTAATAAGGATTACAGGAGGTAATAAGGATTGCAGGAGGTAATAAGGAGTAAGTGGCTGATGTAAACACACTGACATTGTGGTACATAAATGTACAAACCAACAATGTGGTACATAAATGTACAAACCAACAATGTGGTAGTAGAAGTAGAAGGATGTACATACATCGAGGTAGTAGGTTTAGTATCATCATTGTATGCAGTTATTAGTTTGTACATCAAAGTGGTGTCATTTTATATAAATTTCAGATTTACGTTGCTGATTGGTGACATTGCTGATTGATGACATTGCTGATTGGTGACATTGCTGATTGGTGACATTGATGATTTGTGACATTGTTGATTGGTGACATTGTTGATTGGTGACATTGCTGATTGGTGACATTGCTGATTGGTGACATTGCTGATTGGTGACATTGCTGATTGGTGACGTTGCTGATTGGTGACATTGCTGATTGGTGACGTAGCTGATTGGTGACATTGCTGATTGGTGACATTGCTGATTGGTGACGTTGCTGATTGGTGACATTGCTGATTGGTGACATTGCTGATTGGTGACATTGCTGATTGGTGACATTGCTGATTGGTGACGTTGCTGATTGGTGACATTGCTGATTGGTGACGTTGCTGATTGGTGACGTTGCTGATTGGTGACATTGCTGATTGGTGACATTGATGATTGGTGACATTAGAAACAAAAACTTCTAACCCTTAACGTGCAGTACAGTGGTGGCACTTTCTGCCCACAGTTTGATAACCTTTCATCCACACACTTTCTGCCCACAGTTTGATAACCTTTCATCCACACACTTTCTGCCCACAGATTGCTAACCTTTCATCCACACACTTTCTGTCCACATATTGCTACCTTTCATCCACACACTTTCTGTCCACATATTGCTACCTTTCATCCACACACTTTCTGTCCACATATTGCTACCTTTCATCCACACACTTTCTGTCCACATATTGCTACCTTTCATCCACACACTTTCTGTCCACAGATTGCTACCTTTCATCTACACACTTTCTGTCCACATATTGCTACCTTTCATCCACACACTTTCTGTCCACAGATTGCTACCTTTCATCCACACACTTTCTGCCAACAGATTGCTACCTTTCATCCACACACTTTCTGCCAACAGATTGCTACCTTTCATCCACACACTTTCTGTCCACAGATTGCTACCTTTCATCCACACACTTTCTGTCCACATATTGCTACCTTTCATCCACACACTTTCTGTCCACATATTGCTACCTTTCATCCACACACTTTCTGTCCACATATTGCTACCTTTCATCCACACACTTTCTGTCCACAGATTGCTACCTTTCATCCACACACTTTCTGTCCACAGATTGCTACCTTTCATCCACACACTTTCTGCCAACAGATTACTACCTTTCATCCACACACTTTCTGTCCACAGATTGCTACCTTTCATCCACACACTTTCTGTCCACATATGGCTACCTTTCATCCACACACTTTCTGTCCACAGATTGCTACCTTTCATCCACACACTTTCTGCCAACAGATTGCTACCTTTCATCCACACACTTTCTGTCCACAGATTGCTACCTTTCATCCACACACTTTCTGTCCACATATGGCTACCTTTCATCCACACACTTTCTGTCCACAGATTGCTACCTTTCATCCACACACTTTCTGTCCACATATTGCTACCTTTCATCCACACACTTTCTGTCCACATATTGCTACCTTTCATCCACACACTTTCTGTCCACATATTGCTACCTTTCATCCACACACTTTCTGTCCACAGATTGCTACCTTTCATCCACACACTTTCTGTCCACAGATTGCTACCTTTCATCCACACACTTTCTGTCCACAGATTGCTACCTTTCATCCACACACTTTCTGCCAACAGATTGCTACCTTTCATCCACACACTTTCTGTCCACAGATTGCTACCTTTCATCCACACACTTTCTGTCCACATATGGCTACCTTTCATCCACACACTTTCTGTCCACAGATTGCTACCTTTCATCCACACACTTTCTGCCAACAGATTGCTACCTTTCATCCACACACTTTCTGTCCACAGATTGCTACCTTTCATCCACACACTTTCTGTCCACATATGGCTACCTTTCATCCACACACTTTCTGTCCACAGATTGCTACCTTTCATCCACACACTTTCTGTCCACAGATTGCTACCTTTCATCCACACACTTTCTGCCCACAGATTGCTACCTTTCATCCACACACTTTCTGTCCACAGATTGCTACCTTTCATCCACACACTTTCTGTCCACAGGTTGCTACCTTTCATCCACACACTTTCTGACCAGTTTGCTAACCTTTCATCCACACATACAGTTACTTCTTTTCGTTACATAGGTAAAGATGGCTACCACTTCTTACAAATAATATCTTCTACCACCACCATTTCCTTGACTGGGACGGCTACAGCTTTTATTGGCACTGAATAAATAAGCAGCCAGTCATTCATACATTCAGCTACGACTTTATGCCCCCCCCCCACCTTTCGACCACTACGACCTGGTACACTGTACAGATCCTACCACACACCTCTGTACAGATCCTACCACACACCTCTGTACACATCCTACCACACACCTCTGTACACATCCTACCACACACCTCTGTACAGATCCCACCACACACCTCTGTACAGATCCTACCACACACCTCTGTACAGATCCTACCACACACCTCTGTACAGATCCTACCACACACCTCTGTACAGATCCTACCACACACCTCTGTACAGATCCTACCACACACCTCTGTACAGATCCTACCACACACCTCTGTACAGATCCTACCACACACCTCTGTACAGATCCTACCACACACCTCTGTACAGATCCTACCACACACCTCTGTACAGATCCTACCACACACCTCTGTACAGATCCCCCCACACCTCTGTACAGATCCTACCACACACCTCTGTACAGATCCCCCCACACCTCTGTACAGATCCTACCACACACCTCTGTACAGATCCCCCCACACCTCTGTACAGATCCTACCACACACCTCTGTACAGATCCTACCACACACCACTGTACAGATCCTACCACACACCACTGTACAGATCCCCCCCCCCACCTCTGTACAGATCCTACCACACACCTCTGTACAGATCCTACCACACACCACTGTACAGATCCCCCCACACCTCTGTACAGATCCTACCACACACCACTGTACACATCCTACAACACACCACTGTACACATCCTACCACACACCACTGTACACATCCTACCACACACCTCTGTACACACCCTACCACACACCTCTGTACACATCCTACAACACACCTCTGTACACATCCTACCACACACCTCTAGTTCTAGATCTCAGAGATTATTACTAAACTTTAAGCTGTGAAAGGGAATCCCCAAACAATCTGGCGGGAATAACAAAACCACGTGACCAACTTCACACTATGGAGAAAGATGGCAGACGGGAAGGGTACAATGTGTGTGTGTGGGGGGGGATGTGTGTCAACAGCAATTTTCGACCTGTCGGTAGGGCAAATATCGGTTAGTACACACCAGACCGCTGTGTACGTACACATATTGTGCTAAGGGATCTTTGCCCTGAATTCAGCCATGTTGTCCTACTTTGTAATAACATGTGACGCCAAATTACCGACAACAGATGCTACAGATGGTCTGCTGCTCCTAATGTCGGACAGACTAGGTGTTAGAATCTGATTGTTTAAAACTATTTGATTTTAGAAAATGGAACTGGAAAATCTTTTCTGGAGTTTTAAGAAAAATAAATTTTGCATTAGTATTACATTTTAAAAAAATCACTACTTTTTTTGTGAACGGTTTTCTCATATTTCTGCTGAATTGAGATTCATCACTTTCTAAAATTGAACAAGTCAGTAAGTCCATGATCATTTATACAGGAGATGAGATTTTACCAGTTTTTAGTTTGCTGTGATTCTTTGCAATAATGTCTGTGTCGGACTAGGTGTGATGTGTGTGTAGGCCCGGGTGGAACATGCGATGGTTGCATTCATACGACAGTATTTACCCGGAGAACTTGTAGACCCAACTAACAACCGAACTACATAATAAATAGGGGTGTCTTAGTCTTATCTCTAAAGACGCCCCTTCTATTGCGTCCTACGTTCTGGTGTTGGTAAGTGGGCACCGTACACAGACCCAGGCTATGAATGTTCCACGCAATACCCTGCATTGTTTCCCTAACTAGTGTCAGGTAGTCAGGTAACCATTTGGAGCTGGGTGGACTCATGGCTCAGGGACACCCTGGCCCCGCCAGAATCCTGCCTTGACGGATGTTCGAACCCGTGACAATCGGTACGTCAGCCGAGCGCGCATGCCACTCGACCACCGTGCTGTACTAAATACAGTACATTTTGACACCCGATCTGGATTTGATTTTAAATATTACAGACTCTTCTTCAATAAAGAAGATTATTGCGTTCTACGCTCATCCAAGGTTTATGTCTAGTCTTGTATTGTAATTAGAGTTTCAACAAACATGAGATAGGTTTAAATAAATGTGTACAAATCATCATTAATTAATTTTTGAAGGAGTCTTTCTACTGGTATTTTCATTAAAAAAAAATTAAAACAATTTATTCTTGTTGGTACTGTACCTGTTATCACGTGTTTGATGTTGTTAGTTCTGGTGATCTCACTACAAGAACGTTAGTCGTGATGGCTGTCTTCATCTACTTCCACTTCTTCTAATATATACCTATAAATACCTATTAATACCTATAAATACTTATAAATACCTATAAATACCTATTGGATACTTTTTTTTTCCACAGGGACGTGACGAAACGAAATGATTTTCAGAAGACAAAGGCATGTTAAAATTGACCCCCTGCCCCCCCCCAAAAAAAAATATTAAAAAAAATAAATAAAACAAGCTAATTATAATAACAACCGGACACGGCTCAGGTATTTCCGGGTCCGTGTCGGGTGTGTGTCGGGTCCGTGTCGAGTGTGCTAGTACTTGGCTGTGTAACTCAGATCAAATATCTAACAATTGTTTATATGTCATTTGAGATTTAGTGCACGTGTTTATTGTGTCTAGAGAGTGATGGGTTCACAATACCTGGTTACAGTAACACTAGGAATGCTGTGTCAAATTTGGCACAGGTCAAGGACGATGTCTTGGGGCCGGGTTACGATCGTGCAACAAACATGTCATGTTGACTGGTGGCAGGAACGTGTCCTCGAGGGACAAAGATGTGCTTTATATTATGTGGCCATGGGAGTGTGTAAACCGTAGTCAAACTTGTCACTAGTCTTGATGGTAGTCTGTGATGCAAGTGTGTGATGCAAGTGTGTGGTAGAGGTTTGTGATCCAAGTGTGTGTTAGAAGTCTGTGATACAAGTGTGTGATGCAAGTGTGTGATCCAAGTGTGTGGTAGAAGTCTGTGATACACGTGTGTGATGCAAGTGTGTGGTAGAAGTCTGTGATACAAGTGTGTGTTAGAAGTATATGATGCAAGTGTGTGATCGAATTGTTGTTTTGATCGCTGTCAATAATAATCGCTTCTCTCGTATCATCAACAACTCAGTGCACCACTCATGTTGTCAGTGCACCACTCATGTTGTCAGTGCACCACTGATGTTTTCAGTAACAACTCAGTGCACCATTCAAGTTGTCAGTGCACCACTCATGTTGTCAGTAACAACTCAGTGCACTCATGTTGTCAGTGCACCACTCATGTTGTCAGTAACAACTCAGCGCACTCATGTTGTCAGTGACAACTCAGTGCACTCATGTTGTCAGTGCACCACTCATGTTGTCACTAACAACTCAGTGCACCACTCATGTTGTCAGTAAAAACTCAGTGCACCACTCATGTTGTCAGTAACAACTCAGTGCACCACTCATGTTGTCAGTAACAACTCAGTGCAACACTCATGTTGTCAGTAACAACTCAGTGCAACACTCATGTTGTCAGTAACAACTCAGTGCATCACTCATGTTGTCAGTAACAACTCAGTGCACCACTTATGTTGTCAGTAACAACTCAGTGCATCACTCATATTGTCAGTAACAACTCAGTGCACCACTCATGTGTCAGTAACAACTCAGTGCACCACTCATGTTGTCATTAAAAACTCAGTGCATCACTCATGTTGTCAGTGCACCACTCATGTTGTCAGTAACAACTCAGTGCACCACTCATGTAGTCAGTAACAACTCAGTGAAACACTCATGTTGTCAGTAACAACTCAGTGCACCACTCATGTTGTCAGTGCACCACTCATGTTGTCAGTAAAAACTCAGTGCACCACTTATGTTGTCAGTAACAACTCAGTGCACCACTCATATTGTCAGTAACAACTCAGTGCATCACTCATGTTGTCAGTAACAACTCAGTGCACCACTCATATTGTCAGTAACAACTCAGTGCACCACTCATGTTGTCAGTAACAACTCAGTGCACCACTCATATTGTCAGTAACAACTCAGTGCACCACTCATGTTGTCAGTAACACCTCAATGCATCACTCATGTTGTCAGTAACAACTCAGTGCAACATTCATGTTGTCAGTAACAACTCAGTGCACCACTCATGTTGTCAGTAACAACTCAGTGCATCACTCATGTTGTCAGTAACAACTCAGTGCATCACTCATGTTGTCAGTAACAACTCAGTGCACCACTCATGTTGTCAGTAACAACTCAGTGCATCACTCATGTTGTCAGTAACAATTCAGTGCATCACTCATGTTGTCAGTAACATCTCAGTGCACCACTCATGTTGACAATGCACCACTCATGTTGTCAGTAACAACTCAGTGCATCACTCATAGTGTCAGTAACGTCTCAGTGCACCACTCATGTTGTCAGTAACAACTCAGTGCACCACTCAAGTTGTCAATGCACCACTCATGTTGTCAGCAACAACTCAGTGCACCACTCATGTTGTCAGTGCACCACTCATGTTGTCAGTAACAACTCAATGCACCACTCATGTTGTCAGTAACAACTCAGTGCACCACTCATGTTGTCAGTAACAACTCAGTGCACCACTCATGTTGTCAGTAACAACTCAGTGACCATTCATGTTGTCAGTAACGTCTCAGTGCACCACTCATGTTGTCAGTAACAGCTCAGTGCACCACTCATGTTGTCAGTAACAGCTCAGTGCACCACTCATGTTGTCACTAACAACTCAATGCACCACTCATGTTGTCAGTAACAACTCAGTGCATCACTCATGTTGTCAGTAACAGCTCAGTGCACTACTCATGTTGTGAGTAACACTCAGTGCACCACTCATGTTGTCAGTAACAGCTCAGTGCACCACTCATGTTGTCAGTGCACCACTCATGTTGTCAGTAAAAACTCAGTGCACCACTTATGTTGTCAGTAACAACTCAGTGCACCACTCATATTGTCAGTAACAACTCAGTGCATCACTCATGTTGTCAGTAACAACTCAGTGCACCACTCATATTGTCAGTAACAACTCAGTGCACCACTCATGTTGTCAGTAACAACTCAGTGCACCACTCATATTGTCAGTAACAACTCAGTGCACCACTCATGTTGTCAGTAACACCTCAGTGCATCACTCATGTTGTCAGTAACAACTCAGTGCAACATTCATGTTGTCAGTAACAACTCAGTGCACCACTCATGTTGTCAGTAACAACTCAGTGCATCACTCATGTTGTCAGTAACAACTCAGTGCATCACTCATGTTGTCAGTAACAACTCAGTGCACCACTCATGTTGTCAGTAACAACTCAGTGCATCACTCATGTTGTCAGTAACAATTCAGTGCATCACTCATGTTGTCAGTAACATCTCAGTGCACCACTCATGTTGACAATGCACCACTCATGTTGTCAGTAACAACTCAGTGCATCACTCATAGTGTCAGTAACGTCTCAGTGCACCACTCATGTTGTCAGTAACAACTCAGTGCACCACTCAAGTTGTCAATGCACCACTCATGTTGTCAGCAACAACTCAGTGCACCACTCATGTTGTCAGTGCACCACTCATGTTGTCAGTAACAACTCAATGCACCACTCATGTTGTCAGTAACAACTCAGTGCACCACTCATGTTGTCAGTAACAACTCAGTGCACCACTCATGTTGTCAGTAACAACTCAGTGACCATTCATGTTGTCAGTAACGTCTCAGTGCACCACTCATGTTGTCAGTAACAGCTCAGTGCACCACTCATGTTGTCAGTAACAGCTCAGTGCACCACTCATGTTGTCACTAACAACTCAATGCACCACTCATGTTGTCAGTAACAACTCAGTGCATCACTCATGTTGTCAGTAACAGCTCAGTGCACTACTCATGTTGTGAGTAACACTCAGTGCACCACTCATGTTGTCAGTAACAGCTCAGTGCACCACTCATGTTGTCAGTAACAACTCAGTGCACCACTCATGTTGTCAGTAACGTCTCAGTGCACCACTCATGTTGTCAGTAACAACTCAGTGCACCTCTCATGTTGTCAGTAACAACTCAGTGCACCACTCATGTTGTCAGTAACAACTCAGTGTACCACTCATGTTGTCAGTAACAACTCAGTGCACCACTCATGTTGTCAGTAACAACTCATTGCACCACTCATGTTGTCAGTAACAACTCAGTGCACCACTCATGTTGTCAGTAACAACTCAGTGCACCACTCATGTTGTCAGTAACAACTCAGTGCACAAATCATGTTGTCAGTAACAACTCAGTGCACCACTCATGTTGTCAGTAACAACTCAGTGCACCACTCATGTTGTCAGTAACAACTCAGTGCACCACTCATGTTGTCAGTAACAACTCAGTGCACCACTTATGTTGTCAGTAACAACTCAGTGCACCACTCATATTGTCAGTGACGTCTCAGTGCACCACTCATGTTGTCAGTAACAACTCAGTGCACCACTCATGTTGTCAGTAACAACTCAGTGCACCACTCATATTGTCAGTAACGTCTCAGTGCACCACTCATGTTGTCAGTAACAACTCAGTGCACAAATCATGTTGTCAGTAACAACTCAGTGCACCACTCATGTTGTCAGTAACAACTCAGTGCACCACTCATGTTGTCAGTAACAACTCAGTGCACCACTCATGTTGTCAGTAACAACTCAGTGCACCACTCATGTTGTCAGTAACAACTCATTGCATCACTCATGTTGTCAGTAACAACTCAGTGCATCACTCATGTTGTCAGTAACAACTCAGTGCACCACTCATGTTGTCAGTAACAACTCAATGCACCACTCATGTTGTCAGTAACAGCTCAGTGCACTACTCATTTTGTGGGTAAAACTCAGTGCACCACTCATGTTGTCAGTAACAACTCAGTGCACCACTCATGTTGTCAGTAACAGTTCAGTGCACTACTCATGTTGTGAGTAACACTCAGTGCACCACTCATGTTGTCAGTAACAGCTCAGTGCACCACTCATGTTGTCAGTAACGTCTCAGTGCAACACTCATGTTGTCAGTAACAACTCAGTGCATCACTCATGTTGTCAGTAACAGCTCAGTGCACTACTCATGTTGTCAGTAACACTCAGTGCACCACTCATGTTGTCAGTAACAACTCAGTGCACCTCTCATGTTGTCAGTAACGTCTCAGTGCACCACTCATATTGTCAGTAACAACTCAGTGCACCACTCATGTTGTCAGTAACAACTCAGTGCATCACTCATGTTGTCAGTAACAACTCAGTGCATCACTCATGTTGTCAGTAACAACTCAGTGCATCACTCATGTTGTCAGTAACAACTCAGTGCACCACTCATGTTGTCAGTAACAACCCAGTGCACCACTCATGTTGTCAATGCACCACTCATGTTGTCAGCAACAACTCAGTGCACCACTCATGTTGTCAGTAACAACTCAATGCACCACTCATGTTGCCAGTAACAACTCAGTGCACCACTCATGTTGTCAGTAACGTCTCAGTGCACCACTCATGTTGTCAGTAACAACTCAGTGCACCTATCATGTTGTCATTAACAACTCAGTGCACCACTCATGTGTTCAATGCACCACTCATTTTGTCAGTAACAACTCAGTGCACCACTCATGTTGTCAGTAACAACTCAGTGCACCACTCATGTTGTCAGTAACAGCTCAGATCACCACTCATGTGTATCAGTAACAACTCAATGCACCACTCATGTTGTCAGTAACAACTCAGTGCACCACTCATGTTGTCAGTAACAACTCAGTGCACCACTCATGTTGTCAGTAACAACTCAGTGCATCACTCATGTTGTCAGTAACAACTCAGTGCACCACTCATGTTGTCAGTAACAACTCAGTGCACCACTCATGTTGTCAATGCACCACTCATGTTGTCAGTAACAACTCAGTGCACCACTCATGTTGTCAATGCACCACTCATCTTGTCAGTAACAACTCAATGCACCACTCATGTTGTCAGTAACAACTCAGTGCACCACTCATGTCAGTAACGTCTCAGTGCACCACTCATGTTGTCAGTAACAACTCAGTGCACCTCTCATGTTGTCATTAACAACTCAGTGCACCACTCATGTGTTCAATGCACCACCCATGTTGTCAGTAACAACTCAGTGCACCAATCATATTGTCAGTAACAACTCAGTGCACCACTCATGTTGTCAGTAACAACTCAGTGCACCACTCATGTTGTCAGTAACGTCTCAGTGCACCACTCATGTTGTCAGTAACAGCTCAGTGCACCACTCATGTTGTCAGTAACAGCTCAGTGCACTACTCATGTTGTGAGTAACACTCAGTGCACCACTCATGTTGTCAGTAACAACTCAGTGCACCACTCATGTTGTCAGTAACAGCTCAGTGCACTACTCATGTTGTGAGTAACACTCAGTGCACCACTCATGTTGTCAGTAACAGCCCAGTGCACCACTCATGTTGTCAGTAACGTCTCAGTGCACCACTCATGTTGTCAGTAACAACTATGTGCATCACTCATGTTGTAAGTAACAGCTCAGTGCACTACTCATGTTGTGAGTAACACTCAGTGCACCACTCATGTTGTCAGTAACGTCTCAGTGCACCACTCATGTTGTCAGTAACAACTCAGTGCAGCACTCATGTTGTCAGTAACGTCTCAGTGCACCACTCATGTTGTCAGTAACAACTCAGTGCACCACTCATGTTGTCAGTAACAACTCAGTGCACCACTCATGTTGTCAGTAACAACTCAGTGCACCACTCATGTTGTGAGTAACAACTCAGTGCACCACTCATGTTGTCAGTAACAACTCAGTGCACCACTCATGTTGTCAGTAACAACTCAGTGCACCACTCATGTTGTCAGTAACAACTCAGTGCACCACTCATGTTGTCAGTAACAACTCAGTGACCATTCATGTTGTCAGTAACGTCTCAGTGCACCACTCATGTTGTCAGTAACAGCTCAGTGCACCACTCATGTTGTCAGTAACAGCTCAGTGCACCACTCATGTTATCACTAACAACTCAATGCACCACTCATGTTGTCAGTAAAAACTCAGTGCACCAATCATGTTGTCAGTAACAGCTCAATCCACCACTCATGTTGTCAGTAACAACTCAGTGCACCACTCATGTTGTCAGTAACGTCTCAGTGCACCACTCATGTTGTCAGTAACAACTCAGTGCATCACTCATGTTGTCAGTAACAGCTCAGTGCACTACTCATGTTGTGAGTAACACTCAGTGCACCACTCATGTTGTCAGTAACGTCTCAGTGCACCACTCATGTTGTCAGTAACAACTCAGTGCACCACTCATGTTGTCAGTAACAACTCAGTGCACCACTCATATTGTCAGTAACGTCTCAGTGCACCACTCATGTTGTCAGTAACAACTCAGTGCACCACTCATGTTGTCAGTAACAACTCAGTGCACCACTCATATTGTCAGTAACGTCTCAGTGCACCATTCATGTTGTCAGTAACAACTCAGTGCACAAATCATGTTGTCAGTAACAACACAGTGCACCACTCATGTTGTCAGTAACAACTCAGTGCACCACTCATGTTGTCAGTAACAACTCAGTGCACCACTCATGTTGTCAGTAACAACTCAGTGCACCACTCATGTTGTCAGTAACAACTCAGTGCATCACTCATGTTGTCAGTAACAACTCAGTGCATCACTCATGTTGTCAGTAACAACTCAGTGCACCACTCATGTTGTCAGTAACAACTCAATGCACCACTCATGTTGTCAGTAACAGCTCAGTGCACTACTCATTTTGTGAGTAACACTCAGTGCACCACTCATGTTGTCAGTAACAACTCAGTGCACCACTCATGTTGTCAGTAACAACTCAGTGCATCACTCATGTTGTCAGTAACAGCTCAGTGCACTACTCATGTTGTCAGTAACACTCAGTGCACCACTCATGTTGTCAGTAACAACTCAGTGCACCTCTCATGTTGTCAGTAACGTCTCAGTGCACCACTCATATTGTCAGTAACAACTCAGTGCACCACTCATGTTGTCAGTAACAACTCAGTGCATCACTCATGTTGTCAGTAACAACTCAGTGCATCACTCATGTTGTCAGTAACAACTCAGTGCATCACTCATGTTGTCAGTAACAACTCAGTGCACCACTCATGTTGTCAGTAACAACCCAGTGCACCACTCATGTTGTCAATGCACCACTCATGTTGTCAGCAACAACTCAGTGCACCACTCATGTTGTCAGTAACAACTCAATGCACCACTCATGTTGCCAGTAACAACTCAGTGCACCACTCATGTTGTCAGTAACGTCTCAGTGCACCACTCATGTTGTCAGTAACAACTCAGTGCACCTATCATGTTGTCATTAACAACTCAGTGCACCACTCATGTGTTCAATGCACCACTCATTTTGTCAGTAACAACTCAGTGCACCACTCATGTTGTCAGTAACAACTCAGTGCACCACTCATGTTGTCAGTAACAGCTCAGATCACCACTCATGTTGTCAGTAACAACTCAATGCACCACTCATGTTGTCAGTAACAACTCAGTGCACCACTCATGTTGTCAGTAACAACTCAGTGCACCACTCATGTTGTCAGTAACAACTCAGTGCATCACTCATGTTGTCAGTAACAACTCAGTGCACCACTCATGTTGTCAGTAACAACTCAGTGCACCACTCATGTTGTCAATGCACCACTCATGTTGTCAGTAACAACTCAGTGCACCACTCATGTTGTCAATGCACCACTCATCTTGTCAGTAACAACTCAATGCACCACTCATGTTGTCAGTAACAACTCAGTGCACCACTCATGTCAGTAACGTCTCAGTGCACCACTCATGTTGTCAGTAACAACTCAGTGCACCTCTCATGTTGTCATTAACAACTCAGTGCACCACTCATGTGTTCAATGCACCACTCATGTTGTCAGTAACAACTCAGTGCACCAATCATATTGTCAGTAACAACTCAGTGCACCACTCATGTTGTCAGTAACAACTCAGTGCACCACTCATGTTGTCAGTAACGTCTCAGTGCACCACTCATGTTGTCAGTAACAGCTCAGTGCACCACTCATGTTGTCAGTAACAGCTCAGTGCACTACTCATGTTGTGAGTAACACTCAGTGCACCACTCATGTTGTCAGTAACAACTCAGTGCACCACTCATGTTGTCAGTAACAGCTCAGTGCACTACTCATGTTGTGAGTAACACTCAGTGCACCACTCATGTTGTCAGTAACAGCCCAGTGCACCACTCATGTTGTCAGTAACGTCTCAGTGCACCACTCATGTTGTCAGTAACAACTATGTGCATCACTCATGTTGTAAGTAACAGCTCAGTGCACTACTCATGTTGTGAGTAACACTCAGTGCACCACTCATGTTGTCAGTAACGTCTCAGTGCACCACTCATGTTGTCAGTAACAACTCAGTGCAGCACTCATGTTGTCAGTAACGTCTCAGTGCACCACTCATGTTGTCAGTAACAACTCAGTGCACCACTCATGTTGTCAGTAACAACTCAGTGCACCACTCATGTTGTCAGTAACAACTCAGTGCACCACTCATGTTGTGAGTAACAACTCAGTGCACCACTCATGTTGTCAGTAACAACTCAGTGCACCACTCATGTTGTCAGTAACAACTCAGTGCACCACTCATGTTGTCAGTAACAACTCAGTGCACCACTCATGTTGTCAGTAACAACTCAGTGACCATTCATGTTGTCAGTAACGTCTCAGTGCACCACTCATGTTGTCAGTAACAGCTCAGTGCACCACTCATGTTGTCAGTAACAGCTCAGTGCACCACTCATGTTATCACTAACAACTCAATGCACCACTCATGTTGTCAGTAAAAACTCAGTGCACCACTCATGTTGTCAGTAACAGCTCAATCCACCACTCATGTTGTCAGTAACAACTCAGTGCACCACTCATGTTGTCAGTAACGTCTCAGTGCACCACTCATGTTGTCAGTAACAACTCAGTGCATCACTCATGTTGTCAGTAACAGCTCAGTGCACTACTCATGTTGTGAGTAACACTCAGTGCACCACTCATGTTGTCAGTAACGTCTCAGTGCACCACTCATGTTGTCAGTAACAACTCAGTGCACCACTCATGTTGTCAGTAACAACTCAGTGCACCACTCATATTGTCAGTAACGTCTCAGTGCACCACTCATGTTGTCAGTAACAACTCAGTGCACCACTCATGTTGTCAGTAACAACTCAGTGCACCACTCATATTGTCAGTAACGTCTCAGTGCACCATTCATGTTGTCAGTAACAACTCAGTGCACAAATCATGTTGTCAGTAACAACACAGTGCACCACTCATGTTGTCAGTAACAACTCAGTGCACCACTCATGTTGTCAGTAACAACTCAGTGCACCACTCATGTTGTCAGTAACAACTCAGTGCACCACTCATGTTGTCAGTAACAACTCAGTGCATCACTCATGTTGTCAGTAACAACTCAGTGCATCACTCATGTTGTCAGTAACAACTCAGTGCACCACTCATGTTGTCAGTAACAACTCAATGCACCACTCATGTTGTCAGTAACAGCTCAGTGCACTACTCATTTTGTGAGTAACACTCAGTGCACCACTCATGTTGTCAGTAACAACTCAGTGCACCACTCATGTTGTCAGTAACAGTTCAGTGCACTACTCATGTTGTGAGTAACACTCAGTGCACCACTCATGTTGTCAGTAACAGCTCAGTGCACCACTCATGTTGTCAGTAACGTCTCAGTGCTACACTCATGTTGTCAGTAACAACTCAGTGCATCACTCATGTTGTCAGTAACAGCTCAGTGCACTACTCATGTTGTCAGTAACACTCAGTGCACCACTCATGTTGTCAGTAACAACTCAGTGCACCTCTCATGTTGTCAGTAACGTCTCAGTGCACCACTCATATTGTCAGTAACAACTCAGTGCACCACTCATGTTGTCAGTAACAACTCAGTGCATCACTCATGTTGTCAGTAACAACTCAGTGCATCACTCATGTTGTCAGTAACAACTCAGTGCATCACTCATGTTGTCAGTAACAACTCAGTGCACCACTCATGTTGTCAGTAACAACCCAGTGCACCACTCATGTTGTCAATGCACCACTCATGTTGTCAGCAACAACTCAGTGCACCACTCATGTTGTCAGTAACAACTCAATGCACCACTCATGTTGCCAGTAACAACTCAGTGCACCACTCATGTTGTCAGTAACGTCTCAGTGCACCACTCATGTTGTCAGTAACAACTCAGTGCACCTATCATGTTGTCATTAACAACTCAGTGCACCACTCATGTGTTCAATGCACCACTCATTTTGTCAGTAACAACTCAGTGCACCACTCATGTTGTCAGTAACAACTCAGTGCACCACTCATGTTGTCAGTAACAGCTCAGTGCACCACTCATGTTGTCAGTAACAACTCAATGCACCACTCATGTTGTCAGTAACAACTCAGTGCACCACTCATGTTGTCAGTAACAACTCAGTGCACCACTCATGTTGTCAGTAACAACTCAGTGCATCACTCATGTTGTCAGTAACAACTCAGTGCACCACTCATGTTGTCAGTAACAACTCAGTGCACCACTCATGTTGTCAATGCACCACTCATGTTGTCAGTAACAACTCAGTGCACCACTCATGTTGTCAATGCACCACTCATCTTGTCAGTAACAACTCAATGCACCACTCATGTTGTCAGTAACAACTCAGTGCACCACTCATGTTGTCAGTAACGTCTCAGTGCACCACTCATGTTGTCAGTAACAACTCAGTGCACCTCTCATGTTGTCATTAACAACTCAGTGCACCACTCATGTTGTCAGTAACAACTCAGTGCACCACTCATGTTGTCAGTAACAACTCAGTGCACCACTCATGTTGTCAGTAACAACTCAGTGCACCACTCATGTTGTCAGTAACGTCTCAGTGCACCACTCATGTTGTCAGTAACAGCTCAGTGCACCACTCATGTTGTCAGTAACAGCTCAGTGCACCACTCATGTTGTCAGTAACGTCTCAGTGCACCACTCATGTTGTCAGTAACAGCTCAGTGCACCACTCATGTTGTCAGTAACAGCTCAGTGCACTACTCATGTTGTGAGTAACACTCAGTGCACCACTCATGTTGTCAGTAACAACTCAGTGCACCACTCATGTTGTCAGTAACAACTCAGTGCACCACTCATGTTGTCAGTAACAACTCAGTGCACCACTCATGTTGTCAGTAACGTCTCAGTGCACCACTCATGTTGTCAGTAACAGCTCAGTGCACCACTCATGTTGTCAGTAACAGCTCAGTGCACTACTCATGTTGTGAGTAACACTCAGTGCACCACTCATGTTGTCAGTAACAACTCAGTGCACCACTCATGTTGTCAGTAACAGCTCAGTGCACTACTCATGTTGTGAGTAACACTCAGTGCACCACTCATGTTGTCAGTAACAGCCCAGTGCACCACTCATGTTGTCAGTAACGTCTCAGTGCACCACTCATGTTGTCAGTAACAACTATGTGCATCACTCATGTTGTCAGTAACAGCTCAGTGCACTACTCATGTTGTGAGTAACACTCAGTGCACCACTCATGTTGTCAGTAACGTCTCAGTGCACCACTCATGTTGTCAGTAAAAACTCAGTGCAGCACTCATGTTGTCAGTAACGTCTCAGTGCACCACTCATGTTGTCAGTAACAACTCAGTGCACCACTCATGTTGTCAGTAACAACTCAGTGCACCACTCATGTTGTCAGTAACAACTCAGTGCACCACTCATGTTGTGAGTAACAACTCAGTGCACCACTCATGTTGTCAGTAACAACTCAGTGCACCACTCATGTTGTCAGTAACAACTCAGTGCACCACTCATGTTGTCAGTAACAACTCAGTGCACCACTCATGTTGTCAGTAACAACTGAGTGCACCACTTATGTTGTCAGTAACAACTCAGTGCACCACTCATGTTGTCAGTAACAGCTCAGTGCACCACTCATGTTGTCAGTAACTTCTCAGTGCACCTCTCATGTTGTCAGTAACAACTCAGTGCATCACTCATGTTGTCAGTAACAACTCAGTGCACCACTCATGTTGTCAGTAACAACTCAATGCACCACTCATGTTGTCAGTAACAGCTCAGTGCACTACTCATGTTGTGAGTAACACTCAGTGCACCACTCATGTTGTCAGTAACAACTCAGTGCACCACTCATGTTGTCAGTAACAGCTCAGTGCACTACTCATGTTGTGAGTAACACTCAGTGCACCACTCATGTTGTCAGTAACGTCTCAGTGCACCACTCATGTTGTCAGTAACAACTCAGTGCACCACTCATGTTGTCAGTAACAGCTCAGTGCACTACTCATGTTGTGAGTAACACTCAGTGCACCACTCATGTTGACAGTTACAACTCAGTGCACCTCTCATGTTGTCAGTAACGTCTCAGTGCACCACTCATGTTGTCAGTAACAACTCAGTGCACCACTCATGTTGTCAGTAACAACTCAGTGCATCACTCATGTTGTCAGTAACAACTCAGTGCATCACTCATGTTTTCAGTAACAACTCAGTGCATCACTCATGTTGTCAGTAACAACTCAGTGCACCACTCATGTTGTCAGTAACAACTCAGTGCACCACTCATGTTGTCAATGCACCACTCATGTTGTCAGCAACAACTCAGTGCACCACTCATGTTGTCAGTGCACCACTCATGTTGTCAGTAACAACTCAATGCACCACTCATGTTGTCAGTAACAACTCAGTGCACCACTCATGTTGTCAGTAACGTCTCAGTGCACCACTCATGTTGTCAGTAACAACTCAGTGCACCTCTCATGTTGTCATTAACAACTCAGTGCACCACTCATGTGTTCAATGCACCACTCATGTTGTCAGTAACAACTCAGTGCACCTCTCATGTTGTCATTAACAACTCAGTGCACCACCCATGTGTTCAATGCACCACTCATGTTGTCAGTAACAACTCAGTGCACCACTCATGTTGTCAGTAACAACTCAGTGACCATTCATGTTGTCAGTAACAGCTCAGTGCACCACTCATGTTGTCAGTAACAGCTCAGTGCACCACTCATGTTGTCAGTAACAGCTCAGTGCACCACTCATGTTGTCAGTAACAACTCAATGCACCACTCATGTTGTCAGTAACAACTCAGTGCACCACTCATGTTGTCAGTAACAACTCAGTGCACCACTCATGTTGTCAGTAACAACTCAGTGCATCACTCATGTTGTCAGTAACAACTCAGTGCACCACTCATGTTGTCAGTAACAACTCAGTGCACCACTCATGTTGTCAATGCACCACTCATGTTGTCAGCAACAACTCAGTGCACCACTCATGTTGTCAGTGCACCACTCATGTTGTCAGTAACAACTCAGTGCACCACTCATGTTGTCAGTAACAACTCAGTGCACCACTCATGTTGTCAGTAACAACTCAGTGCATCACTCATGTTGTCAGTAACAACTCAGTGCACCACTCATGTTGTCAGTAACAACTCAGTGCACCACTCATGTTGTCAATGCACCACTCATGTTGTCAGTAACAACTCAGTGCACCACTCATGTTGTCAATGCACCATTCATCTTGTCAGTAACAACTCAATGCACCACTCATGTTGTCAGTAACAACTCAGTGCACCACTCATGTTGTCAGTATTGTCTCAGTGCACCACTCATGTTGTCAGTAACAACTCAGTGCACCTCTCATGTTGTCATTAACAACTCAGTGCACCACTCATGTGTTCAATGCACCACTCATGTTGTCAGTAACAACTCAGTGCACCAATCATATTGTCAGTAACAACTCAGTGCACCACTCATGTTGTCACTAACAACTCAGTGCACCACTCATGTTGTCAGTAACGTCTCAGTGCACCACTCATGTTGTCAGTAACAGCTCAGTGCACCACTCATGTTGTCAGTAACAGCTCAGTGCACTACTCATGTTGTGAGTAACACTCAGTGCACCACTCATGTTGTCAGTAACAACTCAGTGCACCACTCATGTTGTCAGTAACAGCTCAGTGCACTACTCATGTTGTGAGTAACACTCAGTGCACCACTCATGTTGTCAGTAACAGCCCAGTGCACCACTCATGTTGTCAGTAACGTCTCAGTGCACCACTCATGTTGTCAGTAACAACTATGTGCATCACTCATGTTGTCAGTAACAGCTCAGTGCACTACTCATGTTGTGAGTAACACTCAGTGCACCACTCATGTTGTCAGTAACGTCTCAGTGCACCACTCATGTTGTCAGTAACAACTCAGTGCAGCACTCATGTTGTCAGTAACGTCTCAGTGCACCACTCATGTTGTCAGTAACAACTCAGTGCACCACTCATGTTGTCAGTAACAACTCAGTGCACCACTCATGTTGTCAGTAACAACTCAGTGCACCACTCATGTTGTGAGTAACAACTCAGTGCACCACTCATGTTGTCAGTAACAACTCAGTGCAAACTTCTCAGTGCACCTCTCATGTTGTCAGTAACAACTCAGTGCATCACTCATGTTGTCAGTAACAACTCAGTGCACCACTCATGTTGTCAGTAACAACTCAATGCACCACTCATGTTGTCAGTAACAGCTCAGTGCACTACTCATGTTGTGAGTAACACTCAGTGCAACACTCATGTTGTCAGTAACAACTCAGTGCACCACTCATGTTGTCAGTAACAGCTCAGTGCACTACTCATGTTGTGAGTAACACTCAGTGCACCACTTATGTTGTCAGTAACAACTCAGTGCACCACTCATGTTGTCAGTAACAGCTCAGTGCACCACTCATGTTGTCAGTAACTTCTCAGTGCACCTCTCATGTTGTCAGTAACAACTCAGTGCATCACTCATGTTGTCAGTAACAACTCAGTGCACCACTCATGTTGTCAGTAACAACTCAATGCACCACTCATGTTGTCAGTAACAGCTCAGTGCACTACTCATGTTGTGAGTAACACTCAGTGCACCACTCATGTTGTCAGTAACAACTCAGTGCACCACTCATGTTGTCAGTAACAGCTCAGTGCACTACTCATGTTGTGAGTAACACTCAGTGCACCACTCATGTTGTCAGTAACGTCTCAGTGCACCACTCATGTTGTCAGTAACAACTCAGTGCATCACTCATGTTGTCAGTAACAGCTCAGTGCACTACTCATGTTGTGAGTAACACTCAGTGCACCACTCATGTTGACAGTAACAACTCAGTGCACCTCTCATGTTGTCAGTAACGTCTCAGTGCACCACTCATGTTGTCAGTAACAACTCAGTGCACCACTCATGTTGTCAGTAACAACTCAGTGCATCACTCATGTTGTCAGTAACAACTCAGTGCATCACTCATGTTTTCAGTAACAACTCAGTGCATCACTCATGTTGTCAGTAACAACTCAGTGCACCACTCATGTTGTCAGTAACAACTCAGTGCACCACTCATGTTGTCAATGCACCACTCATGTTGTCAGCAACAACTCAGTGCACCACTCATGTTGTCAGTGCACCACTCATGTTGTCAGTAACAACTCAATGCACCACTCATGTTGTCAGTAACAACTCAGTGCAC
This sequence comes from Ampullaceana balthica, assembly GCA_944989445.1. NCBI lineage: Eukaryota > Metazoa > Mollusca > Gastropoda > Lymnaeidae > Ampullaceana > Ampullaceana balthica. Next base: position 163,525 of record CALYLW010000977.1, read on the forward strand.
CACTCATGTTGTCAGTAACGTCTCAGTGCACCACTCATGTTGTCAGTAACAACTCAGTGCACCTCTCATGTTGTCATTAACAACTCAGTGCACCACTCATGTGTTCAATGCACCACTCATGTTGTCAGTAACAACTCAGTGCACCACTCATGTTGTCAGTAACAACTCAGTGACCATTCATGTTGTCAGTAACAGCTCAGTGCACCACTCATGTTGTCAGTAACAGCTCAGTGCACCACTCATGTTGTCAGTAACAGCTCAGTGCACCACTCATGTTGTCAGTAACAACTCAATGCACCACTCATGTTGTCAGTAACAACTCAGTGCACCACTCATGTTGTCAGTAACAACTCAGTGCACCACTCATGTTATCAGTAACAACTCAGTGCATCACTCATGTTGTCAGTAACAACTCAGTGCACCACTCATGTTGTCAGTAACAACTCAGTGCACCACTCATGTTGTCAATGCACCACTCATGTTGTCAGCAACAACTCAGTGCACCACTCATGTTGTCAGTGCACCACTCATGTTGTCAGTAACAACTCAATGCACCACTCATGTTGTCAGTAACAACTCAGTGCACCACTCATGTTGTCAGTAACGTCTCAGTGCACCACTCATGTTGTCAGTAACAACTCAGTGCACCTCTCATGTTGTCATTAACAACTCAGTGCAACACTCATGTGTTCAATGCACCACTCATGTTGTCAGTAACAACTCAGTGCATCACTCATGTTGTCAGTAACAACTCAGTGCACCACTCATGTTGTCAGTAACAACTCAGTGCACCACTCATGTTGTCAGTAACAACTCAGTGCACCACTCATGTTGTCAGTAACAGCTCAGTGCACCACTCATGTTGTCAGTAACAGCTCAGTGCACCACTCATGTTGTCAGTAACAACTCAGTGCACCACTCATGTTGTCAGTAACAACTCAGTGCACCACTCATGTTGTCAGTAACAGCTCAGTGTACTACTCATGTTGTGAGTAACACTCAGTGCACCACTCATGTTGTCAGTAACAACTCAGTGCACCACTCATGTTGTCAGTAACAGCTCAGTGCACTACTCATGTTGTCAGTAACAACTCAGTGCATCACTCATGTTGTCAGTAACAGCTCAGTGCACTACTCATGTTGTGAATAACACTCAGTGCACCACTCATGTTGTCAGTAACAACTCAGTGCACCTCTCATGTTGTCAGTAACGTCTCAGTGCACCACTCATGTTGTCAGTAACAACTCAGTGCACCACTCATGTTGTCAGTAACAACTCAGTGCACCACTCATGTTGTCAGTAACAACTCAGTGCACCACTCATGTTGTCATTAACAACTCATTGCACCACTCATGTTGTCAGTAACAACTCAGTGCACCACTCATGTTGTCAGTAACAACTCAGTGCACCACTCATGTTGTCAGTAACAACTCAGTACAGAACTCATGTTGTCAGTAACAACTCAGTGCACCACTCATGTTGTCAGTAACAACTCAGTGCACCACTTATGTTGTAAGTAACAACTCAGTGCACCACTCATGTTGTCAGTAACAGCTCAGTGCACCACTCATGTTGTCAGTAACTTCTCAGTGCACCTCTCGTGTTGTCAGTAACAACTCAGTGCATCACTCATGTTGTCAGTAACAACTCAGTGCACCACTCATGTATTCAGTAACAACTCAGTGCACCACTCATGTTGTCAGTAACAACTCAGTGCACCACTCATGTTGTCAGTAACAACTCAGTGCACCACTCATGTTGTCAGTAACAACTCAGTGCACCACTCATGTTGTCAATAACAACTCAGTGCACCACTCATGTTGTCAGTAACAACTCAGTGCACCACTCATGTTGTCAGTAACAACTCAGTGCACCACTTATGTTGTCAGTAACAACTCAGTGCACCACTCATGTTGTCAGTAACAACTCAGTGCACCACTCATGTTGTCAGTAGCAACTATCGCGATCTCTTAGTTTAGTTAACCAAAGTACTTTGTCCACATGGTTCTCACAATATTTAATAGGGACCAACCGGATGTGGATTAATCATTGAGTGTATATTTGTATTAATCCTGGAGTGTACATGTGGATTAATCCTGGAGTGTACATGTGGATTAATCCTGGAGTGTACTTGTGGATTAATCAATGAGTGTACATGTGGATTAATCCTGGAGTGTTAGTTAGTTAGTTATTTCCTCTCGGGCTGAAGATGGCACATAGGGCAGAAGTCATTGATTTCCATTTACGACGATCCGTCGCCAATTGTATTAGGTCTTGATTATTTAATTGACCCAGGGTTGTGATTTCTCTTTTGATTGTTCTACGTAGGGTTTCCTTTGGTCTTCCTTGTTTCCTTTTGCCTTTTGGTGTCCTGACGGGGGAGTCTTCTCTCGTCCATTCGAAGGACATGACCGATATAATTCCAACGTATTCTCCTTATAAAAGTTGACACATATTCTTGGTATGTTTCTTCTCTTATTGTTTGATTTAAAATTACTCTAATTTATATTCAAAATCTTTCGGGGACATTTGTTTTCGAAGCCAACTATTTTCTTTTCTAAACTTGAGTGGATTTCCAGCTTTCTCATCCATATGTTAGTACAGGGATTACGCAAGAGTTGAATAGCCTAAGTTTTATATGTTTGCTAAGTGTCTTTGATCTCCAAATATTTGTAAGTTTGTTAAAAGCACTTGACGCCAACGCAATTCGAGTCATTATCTCTCAAGTTGCATCTCCATCATATGACACTTTGCTTCCTAAGTAAGTGAAGTTGGTTACTTTCTCTCTGGTTTGGTCATTGACTATAATATCATTGGGTTGGTCGGTGAGGTCCATGATTGTTGTGTTGGTTGTGTTTATTTGAAGACCAATTTGGTTCGAAAAGTGCTGGAGACGTTCCGTTTTTTCTTGGGTGTACATGTGGATTAATCCTGGAGTGTACATGTGGATCAATCCTGGAGTGTACATGTGGTTCAATCCTTCACTGTACATGTGGAGTAATCCTGGAGTGTACATGTGGATTAATCATTGAGTGTACTTGTGGATTAATCATTGAGTGTACATGTGGATTAATCATGGAGTGTACATGTGGATTAATCATGGAGTGTACATGTGGATTAATCCTGGAGTGTACATGTGGATTAATCCTGGAGTGTACATGTGGATTAATCATTGAGTGTACATGTGGATTAATCGTTGAGTGTACATGTGGATTAATCAGTGAGTGTACATGTGGATTAATCCTTGAGTGTATATGTGGATTAATCATTCAGTGTATATTTGGATTAATCCTGGAGTGTATATGTGGATTAATCCTGGAATGTACATGGGGATTAATAATTGAGTGTATATGTGCATCAATCCTGGATATAGATATGGATTTATCCTGGATTCCTAGTATATTTGTGCCACTATCCATTAAATATTCCCTACCTCTTGCTTACAAGTGAGAGAAGTTTGAATTGAAACTTGAGAAATTTTGATAATTTATTACTTGATATCAATTGTTTAATTGGGTCTGAGCGGAGACCTTAAAACACGTGACTATCACCTTCTTTCACTCGAAACACAGACACACACACAAAAGACATAAAGGACAATACATGCCCATACATAAACAAACATATACTAAAAGTTAAACATATATTGATATATACAATATACACACAGACATTTCCGATATACTCATTCCTGAGCTAGAACTCAAAATGCCAACACTGTCAAACATGTGCACAGATACAAAAGTTTGCACACACTGTCACACATGTGCACAGATACAAAAGTTTGCACACACTGTCACACATGTGCACAGATACAAAAGTTTGCACAATCTGTCACACATTTGCGACACAAAAGTTTGCACACACTGTCACACATGTGGACAGACACACAAGTTTGCACACACTGTCACACATGTGCACAGATACAAAAGATTGCACACTCTGTCACACATGTGCACAGTTAAAAAAGGTTTACACATTAGTATAGTTTGCCACACATTCCCCTATTTTTTGAAAGAATGTCGAGTAATGTCCGGGCAAGTAGCCAACTAGATGAATGTTTTTCAGCCGGTACGTCACAACGTCGACCTTGACACATGTAAGACACGGGCGTGTTGTTGATAGTTGAGAATGTCAATGCTGCTGCTGGGGCTGCTGCTGGTGGTGGTGCTGCTGCTGGTGGTGGTGCTGCTGCTGGTGGTGGTGCTGCTGCTGCTGGTGTCGTTTTTTCAGCCTTAATTGTAAGACAGTTAATAACGCTTTTGTTTTTGTTTTAAATATAAGTACGCCATGCAATTCATCTTAACATGATCTTATTTCTATGATAAGGTATAGCTCTGGTATGTTGGTTGGGGGGGGGGCTAGCTCTGGTATGTTGGTTTGGGGGGGCCCTAGCTCTGTTATGTTGGTTTGGGGGGCCCTAGCTCTGGTATGTTTGTTTGGGGGGCCCTAGCTCTGGTATGTTGGTTTGGGGGCCCTAACTCTGGTATGTTGGTTGGGGGCCCTAGCTCTGGTATGTTGGTTTTGGGGGCCCTAGCTCTGGTATGTTGGTTTTTGGGGCCCTAGCTCTGATATGTTGGTTTTGGGGGCCCTAGCTCTGGTATGTTGGTTTGGGGGGCCTTAGCTCTGGTATGTTGGTTTGGGGGGCCTAGATCTTGTATGTTGGTTTGGAGGGCCTTAGCTCTGGTATGTTGGTTTGGGGGGCCCTAGCTCTGGTATGTTGTTTTGGGGGCCCTAGCTCTGGTATGTTGGTTGGGGGACCCTAGCTCTGGAATGTTGGTTTGGGGGGCCTGATACTTCTGATGCTCATTTGAAATAACCATTACCACTACTACTACAGTGAACATACAACCTTCTAAACAAGCCCTTAACTTCGGTTTTTATCATAGTTAGAGAAAAGGGGGTGAAGGGGTTGGAGTTTCACCACAGTAACATGAACACCACAGTAACATGAACACCACTGTAACATGAACACCACAGTAACATGAACACCGTGGTTACATGAACTGTTTGTTAATGTCCCTACAATCATTGTTTGTTACTGGGGGAAACAATTAACTCCTTCTCTTGATGTACTAAGAAAGATAACTCGTGCACCTAGTCTCATAAAGGAAAATAACGCATCAACTTAGTGTCCAAAGGAATATAACTCCTGCGTGACACACAGAACGCCTGAATCCATGACTCCGAGATGACGTCCAATATTTTCATCGATAAAGTCAAACAAACTAAACTCCCTTGTGTCTCTATGTCACTCACCTTGTGTCTCTATGTCAGTCACCTTGTGTCTCTGTGTCACTAGCCTTGTGTCTCTGTGTCACTCACCTTGTGTCTCTGTGTCACTAGCCTTGTGTCTCTGTGTCACTCACCTTGTGTCTCAATGTCACTCACCTTGTGTCTCTGTGTCATTCACCTTGTGTCTCTATGTCACTCACCTTGTGTCTCTGTGTCACTCACCTTGTGTCTCTGTGTCATTCACCTTGTGTCTCTGTGCCATTCACCTTGTATCTCTGTGTCACTCACCTTGTATCTCTGTGTCATTCACCTTGTGTCTGTGTCACTCACCTTGTGTCTCTGTGTCACTCACCTTGTGTCTCTGTGTCATTCACCTTGTGTGTCTGTGTCACTCACATTGTGTCTCTGTGTCATTCACCTTGTGTCTCTGTGTCACTCACCTTGTGTCTCTGTGTCATTCACCTTGTGTCTTTGTGTCATTCACCTTGTGTGTCTGTGTCACTCACCTTGTGTCTCTGTGTCACTCACCTTGTATCTCTGTGTCACTCACCTTGTGTCTCTGTGTCATTCACCTTGTGTCTGTGTCACTCACCTTATGTCTCTGTGTCACTCACCTTGTGTCTCTGTGTCATTCACCTTGTGTGTCTGTGTCACTCACCTTGTGTCTCTGTGTCAGTTAGGAACCAAAACGTTGCCTCTATATAACACATTATTTCACATTTGTGAATACATCGACACTTTTCTATCCACCCCCAGCATTTTAATCTTTTCCTAAATTTCATGTATTTTTAAAAAAATTTACTTGCATTTGTTACGAATTTAATCCGTTCTTAAGAAACGTCGTAACCTGAAGTACTGTACGCACAGTGCTTTAAACAATTGTAACAATTAATGACATAACAAGTATTTAAAAAACAAACAAACAATTTGCTACCCCATGGAAAAGTTTAATAAGAGGTAAAGAAGACGGAATAACCCGTAATATTATTTTTATATTTTTTATGCGTGTTCGTAATCACGAAACAGCGTAAAATCGGGACCGTCGTAACCCGAGGACTCCCTGTATACATGTACGAACGTTCCTTGTATTTGTGTGATTTTTACTTGTATTTGTGTGATTGTTACTTGTATTTGTGTGATTGTTACTTGTATTTGTGTGGTGTTTACTTGTATTTGTGTGATTGTTACTTGTATTTGTGTGATTGTTACTTGTATTTGTGTGATTTTTTCTTGTATTTGTGTGATTGTTACTTGTATTTGTGTGATTGTTACTTGTATTTGTGTGATAGTTACTTGTATTTGTGTGATTGTAACTTGTATTTGTGTGATTGTAATGTGTATTTGTGTGATTGTTACTTGTATTTGTGTGATTGTTACATGTATTTGTGTGATTGTTACTTGTATATGTGTGATTGTTACTTGTATATATGTCATTGTTAATTGTATTTTTGTGATTGTTACATGTATATGTGTGATTGTTACTTGTATATGTGTGATTGTTACTTGTATATGTGTGATTGTTACATGTATTTATGTGATTGTTACATGTATTTGTATGATTGTTACTTGTATATGTGGGATTGTTACTTGTATATTTGTGATTGTTACTTGTATATTTGTGATTGTTACTGTTGTTGTGTCCAGGAGGTGGACCAATCTTGCAGCGTTATTTACGAGGCTATTAATAGTAACAACAACAATGGCTGCCAGACAGAAATGCTGTTAGTGTACCAGTTGGCACAGTGTTGACATTCCTCCATGTTACGTCAGTCAGGTAAGCACCGCCGACTTGTCTTACAACAACGACCTTGTGCAGACGTGCAGACGGTCAAAGGTGGAAAGTTTACATTGTGGAGCAGAGGTTCTCAAACGTAGACATACCTCACGAGGATCATCTCATTAAGCTGTCCAGCAGTGTTCAAATTGTCTTCTTGACCAACCTAAACCTTCATTAAGCTTTCCAGCAATGTCCGAAGGGGCCGTCCATAAATGACGTCACGCAATTTTTGCCGATTTTTGACCTCGTCACGCGTCGTCACAAAAAGTTAGACACCCCCTCTAAAAATACGTCACAAAGCTTTTGTAACTATTTCTATATGTAACTCTTTATGTAGGCGTTCTCACAGTACATAATCTTGTGCACAATAATTCACTGAAGAATTCGTTTATCCAAAACAACTTTAATTTATATATATTATGTACACACAGATATCATTTGAGGTAATATAACGTGGAAATCTTGAGGCATACACCATACATCTTTCCTCGACGGAAATCTACACACAACTGTTCGCCCAACACTTTCAACCAATAGGAATGCTCCTTTCTTCCCGCGTTTCTTATACACGTGACCTTACGTCACAAAATTATGTTAATCACATGTGACATTCACCCCCCTCCTTCAAAAAAAAATGTTTATGAAATACAACATTTTTGGTCTCCATAAAATCAAATCAATCTATTTCTATATTTAAATTTCAAATATTTATCATCAATGAACATTCATTTTCTTACATACAACTTCTGGATATAGAATCAATAAGAAAAAATCTATAGGACTGCAACAGTCTAAACATTAGAAATAATGAGAAAAAATCTGTAGGATTGCAACCGTCTACCTGTGCTGAAAAAATGAAAATGGAATTTTAAACACATCTGTAATTTTGTGTAACTAAAATATTTAAACACTCAATATTATTAAAATTAACTAATAATCCAATGGAATTCAAACATTGTTCCTTGTCCATTGTTCGAAGAATAACAATATTAATATAATTACAGTCTCTGTTTGTATCCTTTAGGAATTCACAGACTAATATTAATATAGTCTCTTATTTTATTATTTAGTAATTCACAGAATGTCTTTTTAATACAGTCTCTGGTTTTATCATTTAGGAATTCACAGAATGTCTTTATTTATTGTCATTCTACTTAATATGTCTGCAACCACATTGTCCTTTCCCTTCACAGGTTTAATGTCAAATTTGTAGTCGGCTAATAGCATAGCCTAGTTCAATATAGTCATTCTTCAGTTGACGAGTATGAATTCAAATCGATGGGCTTTGAATGTTTCTTCAGACTGTTAAATGTTCAATAATTCACCAACCATGACTTCGATTATGTTCATTCACAATATCAATTCCAGCATCTTGAATCAGTTTCTTAGCTTTTGAGATGTCATTTTTGCTTCCTGATAGTTCAATAGAATTTCGACCAGATGAGTCACTGTCAGAAACTTTTATCTGAAAAATATTGTCTTTATCTGTGTCTTTGATTTTGCTTAATACACAACCAATTGTTCTTCCTAATTCAGATGATTTCACACAAATGGTTTCAGATTCACTAGTACCATCTTTATCTCTGGTACTATGGTTTTCATCCCTTTTACCATATACTTGATTTTTAATAGTGGCTAAAGTGTCACTAGTTTCTGTCTGTGCTCGATTTAACTTTATTATTTTTCTATCATTCATGTCTTGGTTTTCATTCTTTCTCCATGATTGAATTGATGATCATAATTTCTTTTTCTGGAGTCAAAATTGTATTTGCCTCTCCATGATCTTCTGCTTTGATTATAATCTCTATTTATGGAATTATGATTATTTCTTTCTCTCCATGATTGTCTTTCTTGATCATAATCTCTGTGTCTGGAATTATGATTATATTTTTCTCTCCATAATTGTCTATCTTGATCATAATCTCTATGTTTGGAATTATGATATTTTTCTTTCCATGCTTGTCTACCTTTGTTTTCAAAGTGATCTTGTCTTGATTTTTCTTCTGTTTTCTTTCTTATAGGGCTGCCATTAGGTGACACCCTATTTGGTTGTCCTTTATTGTGGTAACACTGCTTCGCCATATGTCCTGGCTTGTTACAGTACCAGCAAATAGTTTGTCTGTTGCCTTGGTTTGGCAGACTCTGGTTTCTCATACCTTGCCTTTTTTCTTGACTTTTAATTTGTATTGCTGCAAATATGTCTTGTCTCTTATCCATTTCCACATTCGGATGAGAGTCTTTGAATGTTCGTAATGCATTTGTTAGCTCTGCTTGAGTACGAACTTTCTTGTCAGTTAAATATGTGAATAGAGTTGGTGTTGCATTTTCTAAAAACTTGTCAATTAACACCATGTCTAGTATGGCCTTTGGATTGCTCGTATCTATTGCTGTCAGTTCCAGCCATTTTGTTAGTTTGACTTGTGCTTCATGTACTATGATCTGTGGATCTTTGTCCATCTTGATTCTCATTTCATGAAATTCTCTTCTATAATCATTTTCTGACTTTCCAAAATGACATAGAAGTGCCTTTTTGACATTCTTATATATGCTTTTGTCTTCTTTGGCTATACTGTTATAAGCTTCAAATGCTTCTCCAGTTAATTGAGTCATCAGTTGTGCTGGCCAATCTTCTTCATTATAGCCTTTCATAGCCATTATGGATTCGAAATAATCCAGATAAACATCCATTTTTTCTTTTTGGCTATCATATTTTCTTACTTTGATAGTATCCCTTGGTGCTGACCTTCTATTTGTTTCATTACCAGGATTTTGGCCTCTACTCTCGAGCTCAATTGTAGTTTTAAACTTGTCATTTGAAGTTGTTCAAATGCTCTCTTTTCAGCTCTTTCTTCTCTTTCAATTATGAGTCTTTGCCTCTCTTTTTCTTCAGCAATTCTTGCTTTTTCTTCAGCCTCTTTTTGATTTTCTTTTTCTTCAGCTTTTCTTAGCTGTTCTTTTTCTTCAGCTTCTTTTTGCTTGCTTCTCTTTTTCTTCAGCAATTCTTTGATTTTCTTTTTCTTCAGCTTTTCTTAGCTGTTCTTTTTCTTCAGCATTCTTGCTTTTTCTTCAGCATTCTTTGATTTTCTTTTTCTTCAGCTATTCTTAGCTTTTCTTTTTCTTCAGCTATTCTTGCTTTTTGCTTCTCTTTTTCTTCAGCAATTTCTTACTTTTTCTTCAATGAAATCTCTCATTTCTTTTCCCTTTAGTCCGATCTCTTTAGCTATGGCAGTGAATTCCTTGTAGTAATCCATGTTTTGTTTGATTGAATAATATGAGTTAAGCAATTTGGTAAGGAATTTAGGTATATGTTGATAAAGTTATAAATCTTCCAAATGAAAAATCTTGAATTCAAAATGTTAAGTTCAAATAAGTGACACGTCTAAACCATGAAATCTAGCCTTGACAAGATGAGACAACAAAAGAATCCTCACACGGGATCTTTAGTATACTTTATATATACGCTCCCTCAGATTGACAAAATATATTAAATGGTCCAATCGTTTTGAATAAAAGTCACTTGGTTAAAATTTCAATTTTCGAGTAGTTTTTAAACAATTTAGTTCACTCCATTAATCCAAAATTGCAATTATCAAACTCTTCACACAATGGATGGATAAAAATTCCGTTCCTTTATTTATAATTCACACTTCATAATTAATAGTCCATAGCCTTCCAAATTCCAGGTTATGTTTACAAATATTTCCTGGAATCAACTAGCATTGAGCTTGTTGACGTCACGACCTATATATGTTCACCGTGTGTCACCATTCAGTAAGCCTACACGACGCAGATTCCAGCACTGTGTAGTATGCTTGTACTGTCGTCGACTGTGACGTAGAACAAACTAGGCGACCTAGTTGTATATACCGCACGCCGTGACCATGTGCTTGTATGCCGCCATTTTGAAATATTCTTGTATTTTCATTGAACCACAAAAGTTTATTCACAGCTTCTTACGAACTTGGATATTCAAAAAATACGATAGCTGCTAATATTTCTTATTTTAATGAATACTTTCCTTTTTGGAAATATCCAATACTTATTATTTCCACGAAACCTCCTTTCTAAAATCTCTTGTACTGTGTTCACATAGAACTTTTACTTCTGCACCAATGTAACGATAACTATATGTAACTCTTTATGTAGGCGTTCTCACAGTACATAATCTTGTGCACAATAATTCACTGAAGAATTCGTTTATCCAAAACAACTTTAATATATATATATATTATGTACACACAGATATCATTTGAGGTAATATAACGTGGAAATCTTGAGGCATACACCATACATCTTTCCTCGACGGAAATCTACACACAACTGTTCGCCCAACACTTTCAAACCAATAGGAATGCTCCTTTCTTCCCGCGTTTCTTATACACGTGACCTTACGTCACAAAATTATGTTAATCACATGTGACAGCTTTGACCCACCCCCTCCAAAAAAACACACAAAAAACCCCATTTTCTATTTGAAAATAAGTATGTTTCAAATCACTTTTATTGTCATTTAAGTATTTATTATTTATTTAGTGAAGGTCTACATTGTAATATCGTAACCCGCGTGAAGCATTTTTTCAAAACGTTTAACCAGCCTTAAAAAACGAACTGTGTTAACATCCTTAGATTATATTTTATTTTAATGGATACAAATTAAACATTGACTATTAATCATCACGGTTAACGTCTTTGTTTAGAAAAAAATATTTAAAAATAATATTTATAACATGCATTTTTAAAAAAATCCCTCAATTGACTGACGGGCATCCCGTAAGAAAGAGGTTGGCGAACAGGGGTAACTTAACTCATCTGGGGTCAAAAGGTAATTCTAGGGGGTAATGCAGACTCATTTGGGACATATAACATCCACTACAATCCACTAGATATATTAAAATACGTCATGTGTACGTGAACACTTAGAACATATGCCCATTATTGAACAGGTTCCTTCCAGAAAAGGCATTTTTTAAAAATTTGACAACTATGTAGATTTCTTACCTACGTACTATACGAAGACACCTAAATCCACCCTACTTTCATTTATATTGACACGAGTTACAATAATCTTAATCCACATGACTTGACTATATCAAGTATCTTTTCTGTGATATTTAAAATTAATGCCTTAAAAACTGAGCTAAGACGAAAAGTTGTTTTGTGCTCCTCTCGAATTGGATTGTCAAGAATTTGATGCATTCAATAAAGTTAATGAATACATGACTAATTTTAAATGAGCTCATTTATCATTATATCTAGAAAGGCCAGGGGCGTTTGACCACAAACCAATCTAACAATTATATCAAACTTAAAACGTTTATAATTCTATCAAATACATTCCCTCCCCCACCCCCCACTTTTTCAAAGAAAAATGATATTCCGTGTCGTTTTGACTTAAAATATCTACACATAATCCTATCCAGATCATTTTTAGACACTTGTCATACTTGTAAAACTCACCATTAGCATTTTTTTGGGGGGAGGGGGGGGGGCTAACAACGAACCACCAAATCCCCGAGCCATGTGAGCAGTACCTAGAGTCTGGGGGTTGTAACGCACACATAAACTTGTATATTTCGGGGTAACGGGAAAAAAAGTTCGCCGACGGAGCTGCGGTTACATCACAAATGCTTTGATGTCAACACCAAACGACACAGTGTAACAATTTCATACGTTATCTTATGAGTTCTCAAACTTAAGGATTATAATTATAATTAGATTTAATTTTCGTCTCTTGATAGCCTACGCCAACCAGCGTCTGATGGCCTACCGACCGGCACATTGAGAAGCCCTGATTTAAAAAAAAAGAAAAAAAGTCAATAAATAAATAAATTGTAAGCGACCAAATATTTCAGTGGAAGTTTTATTTTAAGGTACCCTTTTGATGTGACGTCACATTTCTTCAACCCCCCTCCCTCCCCCTCGTCACGCATCGTCACAAAAGTGTGACCCCCCTCCCCCCTAGGAGCGTGACGTCATTTATGGACGGCCCCGAACCGTCTTCTTGACCAACCTAAACCTTCATTAAGCTTTCCAGCAATGTCTGAACTGTCTTCTTGACCAATCTAAACCTTCATTAAGCTTTCCAGCAATGTCTGAACTGTCTTCTTAACCAACCCAAACCTTCATTAAGCTTTCCAGCAATGTCCGAAGTGTCTTCTTGACCAACCCAAACCTTCATTAAGCTGTCCAGCAATGTCCGAGCTGTCTTCCAACAAGTCCTTTTATGGCCGTGCCATTCAGAAACTATCCCCGCAGCCTGGCACGTCTCAGTAACAAATATTAAATACCACATCCAATATCAACGCCGGACATTAAATTAGACACATTACCCGTGGCGTAGCGAGGGGGGAGGGGGCGAATGCCCCGGGCGGCACTATGCCAGGGGCGGCAAAGTCCTAGTAATTTTTATATAGTTTCTGACAATAAAAAATTTATAAGAAAGTTGAGCTTTTAATCGAAATGAAAGAAAAGCCAAATAAGAAATTAATAAAAGAAATAATCTATATATATAATTCTCATCATAGGACCATGCGAGGCAAGCAAGCTGCAAGTATGTGCAACCGAGCATGACGAATGACCCTCGCTCGGGTCAACTAAGCACTGTTGGCAAGCGTGGTGGGATGAAATGGAAAAAAAAGGGGGGGTGGGAGTGGGTGGCAACAATGCACTTGCGTTCACTTGCATTGTTCCTTCACAGAAAATGTGAGATTCGTAGTGTACTGGTTATCACGTCCGCCTCATACGTCGATGGTCCTGGGTTCAAGCCCCAGCTAAAACATTGTTTTTTTATTTTTAAAAAATGTCTGTATGTGCCCGTTCTTATACCCCTTTATTGCCAACACTAGCTGAACCCGCGGCGTAGCATACGCCGCTAATGATTTAGTTACGGGTGAAGACTTCCTGAAAGACACAGTTGTCAAAATGGGATGGGTTTGGGCAAACGACTGTGAGTGAATGAAAAGAAGGAACTCTGGAGAGACCCGCGGCGTAGCATACGCCGCAGACTTGCTCATAATAGACTGTGCAAAGAACGGATGGGGGTGTGTGATAGTACAGACACAAAAGCAGCACAAAGTAAGTAAAAAATAGCGAGTAAACATGGAGACAAGCACACTCAGGTTGTTGTTACTCGCCTCCCATTTAATACTACCATCCCTTAAACATAAACTGTGATTCGCCGACCCTAGCGAGGGTTAGTCATGTTTAGGGTTGTTAATTGCGTGTTGTTGTTTTTTGTTGTTTTTTTAAACCGATTATCGATTATGTAACTCTGATTTTAAACCGATTATCGTTTTATAGCTGACTTCATAGAAGTTAGGGGTGTACCGAATTTTGCCTGAAAATGTCTCCAAACCAACAATGAGTTGTCAGTCCCCTCTCAACCGACGTTCACTCTAGTTGTTTTGATTTCTTCGTGCTGTAGTTTGTGTCCATTATTTCTCCACTTTCTTTGCACTCTCCATGAGCAAGTCTGCGGCGTATGCTACGCCGCGGGGCATCTAGTGGAACTATCATTAAGCATGTGAACGTTTCAACACCCAAATACTTCTTAAATTCTTCTGATACTAATGCTGCTGTTCTGAAAAAACCAGAGCCTGATTGTACCCTATCGATAGCATGTGAACGTTTCAACACCCAAATACTTCTTAAATTCTTCTGATACTAATGCTGCTGTTCTGAAAAAACCAGTGCCTGATTGTACCCTATCGATTTGAAACATGAAGGATTCGAATTTTCCTAACGGCACATTTGGGGGAGGGGCGGCACGTTGGGGGGAGGGGCGGCACATTGGGGGGAGGGGCGGCACATTGGGGGGAGGGGCGGCACATTGGGGGAGGGGCGGCACATTGGGGGGAGGGGCGGCACATTGGGGGGAGGGGCAGCACATTGGGGGGAGGGGCTGCACATTGGGGGGAGGGGCGGCACATTGGGGGGAGGGGTGGCACATTGGGGGGAGGGGCGGCACATTGGGGGGAGGGGCGGCACATTGAGGGGAGGGGCGGCACATTGGGGGGAGGGGCGGCACATTGTTGGATTGGGGGAGGGGTGGGGGCGGCAAATTCCTCTTTGTTAATTAGCTTCTAAAATATAAAAAAACATTATGATAAAGTTTAATAAAATAAAAGAAAGGCAAAGATAACTTTTTTAAAAGACAGAAACTATATTAAAAAATATATGGACGCTTCTAATGCCAAAATTTCAAACTCCTATTCTTTTATTTATCCAAAGACTTCTGATACCAATGCTACTGAGCTGAAAAACATTGGGGCTGAATTAGTGTACCAACATGACAATTATGTGCCGGTGCGTTTAATCGATTTTAACGTAGGTAAACTACTGGAGCAAAATTGTTGGCGTACTTTTATGGTTTATTCTTTCAAAGCATAACTATTTTAATGTCCTTATTTTGTGGAATAAATAAAAATAATGAATAAAATTGCTTATCTAATGGAATTAAAACTTGGCACACATAAATACAAAAGTAGCCACTCACGAACAAGTGCTTAACATTACCAAAGTTGTTTGCAATCGGAAAGAATAATAAATTGTATAAAAAGAATAAACTATTAATAAAGAACAAAACAAAGTGGCAAGAGGTTCTGGCGAATTTCTGAAATTATTTTAAATAAATGAAGATCTTAAAATAATTGACTGCAGAGGGAGAGGCCCAACTTGCATTAATACTTATGGAAAGTATGCAGGAGTTGAAGAAAGACACAATAAATTAAATGTCAATGTCAAATCTCGCTCAAAAAGTTCATTTAACCTAATGTGTTTACATGATACTCCAACTGAAACAAACTCTTTAACTATTTTTGTTTTTTCATTCTTTCGTTATTTTCGTTTTATTTGTGTACTATTTGTTCGTTGAGGAAGGCTCTTTGCCGAAACAATCTCGCTGTTGTGTTACGTCCTGTCAGGCTAACTAATACCCTGTTTATATGTTATACATTTACTAAAATACTTAAAGAATACTTTGACATTTAATAAAATTTTATGTGTAGAAGTCAATCTTTTAATCGAATCTTCTAATCAACGAATGAGAGAGCAAATGTTTGGTGATCGAAGCGAATATGATCCATGCTGTGAAGAAAAACAGTTGAGAAGAAAGTTGTATTCTTCATAACATGAGATTACTGTAGAAATTCGTGTGAGTTTGGGCAGTTATATTGAATTTAGAAAACAGATTTTCGCACACCAGCTAATATACTGGAGTTTGAAATTTTGCCTTCAAATTAGAGTATCTATATATATAATTCTCTTCATGGGACCATGCCAGGCCAGTAAGCAGCAAAAATATGTGCAACCGAGCATGACGAATGACCCTCGCTCGGGTCAACTAAACACAGTTAACGGTTGGCAAGCGAAGGTAGTGGAGGGGTGGGGCATGTTTTGAGACAGCAATGTTTTTTACATTCACTTTCGAAGTTCCTGCACAGTGTATGTATTTCGTAGTATATTGGTTATTACATCCACCTAACATGCGGAAGGTCTTAGGTTCAAGCCCAAGTGGCAACATATGTTTTTTTTTAATTTTTAAAAATGTCAATGCCTATTCTTTTCCCCCCTTTCTTAGCAAACATAAACACCGCTTCGCATGTCACGGAAAAAAAGCTTTGTTCAATGTTATATCAATTCCTTCACCAGGTACCTGTCTGTTTCTATTGGTCGCATATTTCGTCCATGGACGAAGTTGTTGCTCTGCAATTTGGCTTCATGGCTGTAATATTTGTTTATATATTGTGGCGATGTCCTAAATACTTACCAGAAATGCTTCGGTGGTCCCCCATCGTTCACCCGCGTTGTTCACATTTGTTCGTGCTACTGTTTGTGTCCGTTCTCCCCCTCCCTTTTTTTCTTGCACTATCTATGAGCAAGTCTGCGGCGTATGCTACGCCGCGGGGCGTCTAGTACAAAATATCTTACGTGCCATTGTCAAATAAGGAATATTTTAACCCAACGAGAAAAAAGAATTAATGAATTCAAGACAAGTTAATGTATTCAAGTTTTTTAAGATATTGAAACTAGATGTAACCCTGCCTAAAATAATAGCATTAATTTGAACATTGTCTTAAATAATAATGCAAGATATTAAAATAGCTTCTCTAAAATTAAGTTAATTAAAAAATGAATCAAGATCAATAATGTATACACCAAGATATCTAACTATAGCTATTTTGGCTATTGAGCATGTTACGGCTGAAAACATTGATACATGAAAGTTTGAAAGCCGTCCATAAATGACTTCACGCACCTAGATGAGGTCACACATTTGTGACTATGTGTGACGAGGGAGAGGAGGGTGGTTGAGAAATGTGACGTCACATCAAAACGCGCAACTTTAAATACAATTTTTACTTAAATATTTGATTGTTTACAATTTATTTAAATGGCGTTTTAAATGGTTTTCCACGTGTGAGAGTGCAGCCTACACTAAATACATGTTTAAATAACAAAAAAGTGATTTGAAAAATGCTCATGTTCATATAGAAAATACGGCTTTTATGAGGTGGGGGGGGGGAGCAAAGCTTTGTGACGTCATATTGGAGGGTGTCTTTGTAACGACATATGACGAGGGTTAAAAAATCGGCCAAAATCGTGTGACGTCGTTCTTGCAATGGGGAAAAACATAAACATTTCTTTTTATTTCTAACATAAACATTTCTTTTTATTTCTAACATAAACATTTCTTTTTATTTCTAACATAAAAATGTATTGTGTCTTTATTATTATGTTCTAATAAAGACTATCTTTACTTTATAACACTACGATTTTTTTTTGGGGGGGAGGGGGGGGCAAAATTGGGTTCTTCCCCGCATGGGCGTCGCTAGGAATTTTGCCAGGGGGGGGGCAAAAAAATCCCACTTTTTAAAAATTTTAACTGGCAATGCCATACAGGTACAATTTTCAATTAAATTCAAGTTCAGTATAAAATAAGGGTTGAAAAAAGCCTTAGAAATTAATAAGATTTACAAATTAGTACTGTAATAGTTAAAATACAACATTTATTAATGCATTTAATAATTTTTTTTTAATTCTCAAATGTAGGGGGGGCAAATGCCCCCCTTGCCCCCCTTCCCTACGCCCATGCTTCCCCGGGCGGCACATACCCACGCTACGCCGCTGACTTTACCCCATATTAGCAGAGTTAACATTTCATCAACTGGTGTTAATCACGTGACTCTAGTGAAGTGTTTACTTTCTCACCCCCCCCCCAACACACACAAAGCTTACATTCATCACACAAGTTAATTTACTCCTGAAGTTTCTATGTCAGCTGACTGACTTGCTGGTGTTGTCTGACTGTCAACATGTGTTTGAATCTGTTGCAATGTCCCACTGACCAGCAGGTGTTATTATTTCATCAACGCCCCCTCCCCCCGACCAGCAGTGGCGTAGCGAGGGGGCAGGGAGGGGACATATGTCCCCGGGCGCCACGTTAGGGGGCGCCAAAATGAGTATTAAAACTCATTACTTAATTTTATTTTGATGTAAACTATTGTATCCCAAATACGTTTGCAAGATTGAATTTTGGAGCTTTGAAAATATCTTCATTACAAATCAGTTGGCAAGCATGATTCAGGCGCCCCCATTGAGCATTAAGGGGCGCCATTCTACTCATAAATAAATGACACATCCACAATGAAGAATTACTGATGGCGTTTAAAAAAAACCAAAATTGTAAGTTGCTGGGAGTGAGACTAGGGGAGCAGTAAGAGACAAAGGCGATTCTATTAATAGAACAGACAGAGACGACACTAAAAGTAACCGAAATGACCAAGACAAGAAAAAGGAGTAGCTTAAAGTATTGGTTCTCAACCTGTGGTCCGCGGAGCACTAGTGGTCCGCGAAGATGTTCCTGGTGGTCCGCGACCAAAGCATGAAATTTACGCACGATTTTACGCATGATTCATCAAGAAGGACTAGCAAGTAAAACGCAGACTTAAAATATATTTTTGATCTGGCCTAAATAGTTTTTAAATTTTATCAAGGCTCGTCCATTAAATTCTGTCTCTTTGATTTCTTATGTTCGAATATGAATCTTGAACATTAACAGTTACTGATGTATACTGAAATTCGCTGGTTATCAGACTGTTTGAATTACGTGATGACGTAAGAGAGTTTCTTGTAGAAAAAACTCAAAGCTTGTTGATCATTTGAACCACAGCTTATGGGTTGCTGTTCTGGCTTATTTGGCTGAAATTTTTGAAGAACTCAATCAGTGGCGTCACTAGGCGGGGGCGAGGGGGGCGGGCCGCCCCGGGTGACACCCATCAAGGGGGTGACACCCGAGTTGAAAATTTTGATGTCAGAAAAAAAGAAGACAAATTTTTTCATCTAGAAAGAAATTAAGAAATACAATGAAATACGTTAAACGCGAAAACTTTTATTTAAAAAAATATCAGTTAACTTGCAATAATAAAACAGTCCCAACACACAAACGAGATTAAAATAAATTAGGAAAAAAAGAAAAGAAACAGTCGCAGCAGAGAGATCTTAAAAAAAAAGGCTGGACATGAAAGAGGCAGTGTCTTATGTTTTAAAAGATATAAAGCCATTTTGGCTTGGACACACCAACAGCATGGACGAATCCCACCTCACGACTCCCTCCATCACAGCGGCGTTGGGGCAATACGATTTTAATCCCCCACCCCCCACCCCCAAAAAAATTATAATAAATTATTTTTTTTTAAATAAAAAAATCAAAGGATGGGTTTTCTTTGTTGATGTTTTCTAGAGGAAAATTATGAATTCAATATCTTTGAGTTAATATTTCGTTATATATATATATATATATATATATTTATTAAAGGCGTGAAAGCATAGATATGTTTATGTACAGGTAGTTCTCCGGTTACGATGGTCCCATCCCGACTGACGCCGTTTCGTGGTTACGAACGTGCCTGCTTAAAAAAATATTACGCGTTATTCCGAATTTTAAAATATATATTTTTTAAAACTTTGTTTCATGGGCTAACGAATTGTTTTCTCTATTTGAAATCATAAATTTATTGAAAAATATACAAATTTCGTTTGCGAATTTTTCTCATGGCGAAGTTTTCAAACAAGTCAGTAAAGCTAAGTAAGCTTGCAAGTTCCTTTTCAATGCTCATTAGAGCATACTCAGTTTTTGTTTTCCCATGCAAATTTTCACTCATTTTATATTCTTTTCAACTTTGAAAAGGATCGCTCTCAGCTGCAGTTTGTAATTAATGGGGGGCCCTTAGCTTTAGCCCATTCAGCGCCCCCTCCCCCTTTTTAATCCGCCATAGGGGGATGGGGTCACTCGTCTGTGACGATGTGTGACGAGGGGGAGGGGTGTGTTTTTAAAAAATGTGACGTCACATAAAAAACGCGCAACTTTAAAAAAAGTTCCACTTACATATTTGATTGTTAACCATTTATTTAATTGCGTTTTCAATGGCTTCACGCGTGTTACGATATTAGAGTGCAGACTTAAACTAAATACATATTATATAAATGACAAAAAATAATTTGGAACATGCTAATTTTTATTGAGAAAATACGGCTTTGGCGGAAGGGGGGGGGTAATCAAGGCTTTGTGACGTCATATCGTAAAAGAATGGGTGGGGGTCTAAGTTTTTGTGACAAAGTAAAACGCTGGGGGAGGGTGGGGTAAAAATTGGCAACCTCACGTGACGTCATTTATGGACGGCCCCTTCAGTCGTAAAGGGGTGACACTATGAGCTACCGCCCCGGGTGACACCAACCCTAGTGACGCCTCTGAACTCAATAAACTTAATTCAACTCGGCAAGGAAAGCAGACACATTTAATTACTCTCAGTGACAAAGTGTCTGCTTTTACGAAAAATCTTGATCTTTGGAAAAGAATATTAAGTCAAGGTACCTTTGAGATATTTGATCAATTGTACGAAACCAACGAGTAACCAGAAAATGCTGAAATAAATAAACAAACTTGATAAATTTGATTTCTGATCATTTTCAATCAATGCAGAACCAATTTATATTCTACTTTTGTGATATTTAACTTTCAGTGGTTTTTCGTGGGTGTCCAGACCTAATCTCGCACACATTCACTCATCAAATAAAAAAATGACCAACATCGTAATTAAACCAGTTCATTGAAGTGACTAGCGATACCACTTTGAATATGTTGCATCAGAAAGTGGGCGTAATGAAATTTTGAATACTCCTAACTATCTCAGCTAGTGTTTAAAATACTTTTACCCTTTGCAACTTTGTGAAAGTGGATTTTCTGCATTGCTTACAATAAAAACAAAACATCGTTCGTACTAAATAAACTTATATGGCAGTCTTTTTAATACAAACTACTGTTTATGACTTAAAGTTTTTTTTATTGTAAGCAAGTAGAATTAAATAAGAATACTATGAGACTAATATAAATGACATTTGTTCGTTACAAAAGAAAGCCATTACAATATAATATTTTGAAGCACGCAAATCGTAGCATATTACTATAGTTTTACTAACTTAAATGTATATTACTTATAGCTAGCTATATACACAGTATAATTATATTTAACTTTCCAGCACGGCAGTAGCACGATTTTTAGTAGTGGTCCGTAGCTAAGACACACATTTTTCAAGTGGTTATTGAATCTCAAAAGGTTGAGAACCACTGGCTTACAGAATGGTTAATACGCGTCCCTTTGCTGCATGCTGTGACTCTTTAAAAAAGTACTTCCCCAATCCCTCTGTGGAGGAAGTAAAGTGTGGGAGAGGAGGGAAGGTCTCTCCTCTCACGGGCTTCCGTCTGTATGTCAAAGCAAGTTGGATTCCTTTCATATGAAACAGCAGACACCGCCTCTCTTTCCTGTCTCTCTGTTATCAAACTTGTTGCTCAATATGACCCACTGTTAGAAAAACACCTACAACATGCCCGAGATAATCCAGGTTCAGTATCTTATTTATCACCGGAAATCCAAAATGAATTTATCCACCTACTTACATCAACTGTAAGGAATCAGCTGTTGAGTAAAATCAGAAGAAAAAAAATACTACGGTATCTTACTTGACTCAACACCCGACACTGTGAACAGCTTTCTCAAGTCATCAGATTTGTGGATGTGAATTTTCAAATTAAAAAAGTAACCATCAAAGAATCATTTTTGAGTTTTATCCAGATACATTCCTAAGACGCAGCAAACCTGCTTGAAAGAGTTATCGTAAAAAACCGGAATCCAATAGCATACCACTAACCGACTGTCGGTCGCAATGTTATGACAACGCTGATGTAATGACTGGGCATATATCCGGCCTTCAACAGCGACTATTTGCCTGAAATCACAGAGCATTGTGCATCAACTGTGACAACTACAGCTTAAACTTAGCAACAGTACACTCAGCTAAATAGGATCCAGTTACTATCACGTTTTTTTGGAACAGTTGAAAGTATAAATTTTTGTTTTCTCTCGTTCAACAACTCGTTGAGAAGAATTAAAAAGAGTTGTGCCCATCACAATGAAGAGCGAGTCTGAAACACGTTGGAGTGCACAATTAGAAGCTGTTAAAGCTATTTATGAGGACTAGATGAACTGGTAGGGCTGTTGGAAAAATTATTAGAACATACAAATATGACGCCTGACACTAGATGTGATGCAGAAGCTTTGCTGGTAGGTATATTAAACTTTAACTTCCTATTTTTGTTACATTTCTGGTACATCATACTTGGGAAAATTGATTGTTTCCAGAAACGGTTTCAGAATCCTACTGTGAATTTCAAGGAAGCAGCATCTGATCTTGAATCACTTGAGTCAGAAATTGTCAACATTAGTGATAATTTGAGCCAGGTTGCAGTAGACAATGGAAAAGAAGATACACAACTTTGGGAATCGAGGTTGACAGAAGGATTAAACGACATTGGAGGATTACGAGAGATGCAGGACTTTCTGCAGAAGAAGAAATTTCAGGTGATATGAACAGCGTAATTGATAGACTCCAAAAAGAGATATCTATACGGTTTTTATGTCTAAAAAACCTAAACAACAAATTTGGATTTTTACTAGACGTAAAAACTCTTTTTGCTGAGACAAAAGTCGATACACTTCGTTAAAATTGCTTAGATTTTCCTAATTTCTACGACAATGACGTCAATGGTCACGAATTGTGCACAGAAACCGGAGACTGAAAAATGCTGCTCAGTAACTGGGCTGGGGTTCTACCGGAAACTCCTTTGGATCTTCTTGGTTTTATTGTTTCATATGGAGATGACGTATTTCCGAATTTGCGCATTTCACTTCAAATACTTCTAACAATTGCTGTTTCAACTGAAACTGTGAGCGGTCCTTCAGCAAACTGAAGCTTATTTTGTCTTATTTACGTGCTTCAATGGGACAAGATCGTATGAGTGATCTTGCACTCCTTTGCATCGCAAGAGAAACACTTGACAATATTAATTTTGACAACGTGATTAACGAGTTTGCGCCATTCAAATCAAGGAGGATCAATTTTTTGTAGACTATTTCTTTTCGAGTCATGCATAATTAATAGAGTATTTTTTTTTCAAATAAATTATTTACAACCATAAAGAGAAATATTAGTCTGTATTCTATTTCATTAAAATACCAAATGCTTCGAAAATGAACCATAATATAAACAGTAAAATTTCAATTTTATTATATTTTTTTTTGGAGGGGGGTGGAAGCCCCCAGAATCTTTCGGTCCGACAAGGGCCGCAGATTTTGTTTCATGTCCCCGGGCGCACATGACCCTAGCTACGCCACTACCGACCAGCTGGTGTTATTATTTAATCTAAGCCCCCCACCCCCTCTGACCCGCCAGCAGCACGCGGTGATGACAAATGGCTATGACCGTTTGTACCAACACCATCCCCCCCCCCACCAACAGATTCATTTACCCAGGGACCAGGGACTGTTTGTTTGCTGACTTACAAAACTTAATTAGTGCTCTCTTAAAGGTTATTTACCAAACAAGGCAGACCTAATCTAACCTAACTCATACCGGTCCAAAGCTGACATAACTCATACTGGTCCAAATCTGACTTAACTCATACTCAGAAGCGTAACTGTGTTTTCCACGCCCTTGGCTAATTCATTTTTGGCGCCCTTGAGAAATAGGGGAAATACTAAATAATAAAGAATAAATTAATTATTGAAGGATTAGCCCTCGGCGCCCTTGGCAACTGCCCCGATGCCAAGTCGTTGTTACGCCTCTGCAGTCATACTGGTCCAAATCTGACTTAACTCATACTGGTCCAAATCTGACTTAACTCATACTGGACTAAATCTGACATAACTCATACTGGACTAAATCTGACTTAACTCATACTAGACCAAATCTGAACTAATACTCCCTATACCTCAGCTAACCTAACTTATACTAGACCACACCTGACCTAACTCATACTAGACCAGGTCTAATGTTTTGGTATGTCCTCGTAACTTTGGCTAAGCTTCTGAAGGCAATCTTATTATCCTCAGCCTAATGTTCCCAAAGAACGAGGTCAACCCAGCCCCCCCTTTTCCCAAATCACCAGTCACATTAAACTTCACCTGAGAAGAACAGGACCATGTCAACAGGGTGTCTGTGTCACCATGTCAGCAGGGTGTCTGTGTCACCATGTCAGCAGGGTGTCTGTGTCAGCATGTCAGCAGGGTGTCTGTGTCACCATGTCAGCAGGGTGCCTGTGTCACCATGTCAGCAGGGTATCTGTGTCACCATGTCAGCAGGGTGTCTGTGTCACCATGTCAGCAGGGCGCCTGTGTCAATACAGTTGAATAGTTCACAATTCACACACAGCCCAGGGATGGAAAAGGGGCGAGGGGGCAGGGTCAGGTGTCGTGAATACATCCAAACTTTGGCGGTGTTTGGTTTAGAGTTTAGAGAATGTTGCCGCACTGACAGTTTCATGTACACTACTTTACACGACCTTGCACTGTATAAACAAAAGATGAACGTTTTCAAAAATACCTCCTTACAAAGTCGCATTATAAAGTATTAATCTTATAAAGTAGAAAATGATTCAAATCTTGCGTTAGAACTTACATCAGTGCACAAGTTTGTCAAGAACATGTTTACATGAATGAGTCTGTTGGGTAAATAAGATTCGACTGGACCACGGTACGACTGGACCACGGTACGACTGGACCACGGTACGACTGGACCACGGTACGACTGGACTACGACTGGACCACGGTACGACTGGACCACGGTACAACTGGACCACGGTACGACTGGACCACGGTACGACTGGACTACGACTGGACCACGGTACGGCTGGACCACGGTACGCCTGGACCACTGGACCACGGTACGGCTTGACTACGGTACGACTGGACCACGGTACGACTGGACCACTGTACGACTGGACCACGGTACGACTGGACCACGGTACGACTGGACCATGGTACGACTGGACCACGGTACGACTGGACCACTGGACCACGGTACGACTGGACCACGGTACGACTGGACCATGGTACGACTGGACCACTGGAAAACGGTACGACTGGACCACTTGACCACGGTACGACTGGACCACAGTACGACTGGACCACGGTACGACTGGACCACAGTATGACTGGATCCCGGTACGACTGGATCACTGGACCACGGTACGACTGGACCACGGTACGACTGGACCACAGTACGACTGGACCATGGTACGATTTTCGGTGATACCCTTACGGTTTAAAACGGAGCTCAGCGTCAATGATATGATGAAACAAAGGCGGTTTAGCAAGATCTATGGTACCAGTTATGTGTAAATGAATGTTGAAGGTCCAATATCTAAATGAATGTTGAAGGTCCAATATCTAAATGAATGTTGAAGGTCCAATATCTAAATGAATGCTGAAGGTCCAATATCTAAATGAATGTTGAAGGTCCAATATCTAAATGAATGTTGAAGGTCCAAGTTCTGAAGTTTGAGAGGTGATCCATAAAGTCAGGACGGGTGTATGGTTGAGCACAGGTATTTCCTGTAGGTGGTGTGGGTCCAAGAGTGCAAGGGGTGGAGGGGTCCATGTGGTGCGGGTGGAGGGGTCCCTGTGGTGGGGTTTGGAAAAGGATGGACACTGACCATCACCGGTCAAAGTGTCGCATAAAACGAGAACCAGGCTCGCGACCATGACGGAGACAGGTGACAGTAGAAAATAGACTATAGAACGCGGTGGTCGAGTGGCAGCGCGCTCGACTGGCGTACCGATGGTCACTGGTTCAAATCCATGTGAAGACAAGGATTTGTTCCCGGGGCCTAGTGCGTCCCTGAGTCACCCAGTTCTGAATGGGTACCTAACACTTGTTAGGCAGCTGGGTAATGCGTGGAACCCACAAAGCCGTGGCCTGTGAACGCTGCTTCACTTGCCAACATATCATCTGTCATGGTCTGTGGACGCAATTATCTTCTGCATAGAAGGAGCGTCTGTATAGATAAGATAAGACCGTAGACAGTAGACAGTGGACAGTAGAAAATATGGCCTACAAGGAAAAGCCCACACCTGACAGGCTGCAACGGTGGGTTGAGCATTATCTGGTACTGTATTCAACAGTTACCACAGTCTCCAGCCCGCTCTAGATGACATCCCCGATATGCCATTCATGGAAGAACTTGATGTCACGCCCACACAGGAAGAGCTGAGCAAAGCAATTGACAGCCAACCTTGTGGAAAAGTCCCTGGGAATGATGGCATACTACCAGAAGATCTAAAGAGTGCAAGACAGCTTTACTTCAACCATTGCACGAGCTTCTGTCCCTCTGCTGGGAACAGGGCTACATCACCCAAGACCTCAAGGATGCAAATATAGTTACACTATATAAAACAAGGGGGATAAAGTGACTGCAATAACTATACTCCTTAGTATTTTAGGAAAGGCCTTTGCCCGTGTCATACTAACACGTTTACAGAGTCTAGCATCCCGTGTTTATCCAGAATCTTAGTGCGGTTTCCAGGCTGGTCGGTCTACCATAGACATGGTGTTCTTCATACGGCAGCTCCAGGAAAAATGCAGAGAGCAGCAGATGCCACTGTACATTGCCTTTGTGGACTTTACGAAAGCCTTTGATTTCGTCAGTCACAACGGGCCATTCCAAATCCTGGTAAAAATCGGCTGTCCTCCACACCTACTTGCCATCATCAGACAGTTCCATGAAAATATGCAGGGCACAGTACAGTTCGATGGAGCTATTTCAGAAGCCTTTCCAGTCAGCAGCGGAGTTAAACAAGGTTGTGTACTGGCAACAACACTGTTCGCAATATTCTTCACTGTACTGCTTCGATACGCATTCAAGGATAGCAGTGATGGAATCTGGTTACACACCAGAGCTGATGGAGGACTTTTCAACACT
This sequence comes from Ampullaceana balthica, assembly GCA_944989445.1. NCBI lineage: Eukaryota > Metazoa > Mollusca > Gastropoda > Lymnaeidae > Ampullaceana > Ampullaceana balthica. Next base: position 190,849 of record CALYLW010000977.1, read on the forward strand.
GCCCGCCTCCGAGCCAAGACCAAAACGACAAATATCCTAATTCGTGAGCAACTCATTGCGGATGATGCGGCATCAACAGCACACACAAAAACTGGTTTGCAACAACTCGTGTCAAGCTTCTCCAATGTCTGCAAACAATTTGGGCTGCAAATCAGCCTGAAAAAGACAAACATCATGGCCCAAGACACAACACATCCTCCTACCACCAATATTGACAATGAAAACTTGGAGGTTGTGGACAGCTTCACCTACTTGGGTTCCAAGGTCTCCAATACACTGTCCAATGAAAAGGAAATAAACAGTAGAATTCGCAAGGCAGCTGCCACAATGGCTAAATTAAATAAACTGGTCTGGCAAAACACCAAGTTAACAGAGAAAACCAAACTGTTTGTCGATAGAGACTGCGTCATTAGTATACTGCAATACGGGAGCGAGACATGGATCACTTATACATCCCAAGAGCGCAAGCTTAATAGCTTCCACTTGAGATGCCTGCGTCGCATCCTTGGCATTAAATGGCAAGACAAAGTGCCTAATAATGAGGTCCTAATGCGTGCCAATGCACAAAACATTTTCTAAATCTTTAGTGAAAGACGCCTGAGATGGCTAGGACATGTTAAAAGGCATGGGGAAAGAGGAAGACAGGTCGCCCACGTCTGCGATTTAAAGATGTCTGCCAAAGGGACATGAAAGCAGCCAGAATACGCACAAGTGACTGGGAGTGTAAGGCAGAAGACCGATCTACGTGGCGCACAGTTGTCAAAGAGGGCGTCACAGCAGCCGAGGAGTAAAGGATGGAGGAGGCTACAGACAGAAGAGCTAGGAGAAAGGTCAAAACATTTGGAAGCACAGAACTCGTGTGCAAAAATTGTTGTAAAGACTGTCACTCAAGGTAGGACTGCAACGCCACTCGAGGAAATGCAACCCAACTCAACGGTGATGCACCATCGTCTCTCGAGACGGAAGGATGTCGATTATTATAGTAGAAAATAGACCGTAGACAACATACAGTAGACAGTGGACAGTAGAAAATAGACCGTAGACAATAGACAGTGAACAGTAGAAAATAGACCGTAGACAGTGGACAGTAGAAAATAGCCCGTTGACAACAGACAGTAGACGGAATGCAAGCACTGACTGTGGATTGTATAGTGAAAAATGTGCATGGAAACTGGCGGCTGGCGGCTTGATGCACGTTGGTGTTAGCAACTGTTGTTTGTGACCTGGTCTATCTGATTAGCTCATGACTTGAACATTAGTTACCATTCAGCTGAGCGAGTCTATGAGACACGGTCAGGTAGATAGGTGGAGATAATCACATCCCCACAGCAGAGTAGCAGTCCTTAGCAGAGATGGCAGAAATAGGACTGGGAATGAATGTCTAGAGACTGGATATAATATATAACATTTTTTAAATGACAACGTTTTAAGTTTTATTGTAATTATAGTAAATTAAATGCTCATGAAAAACTTTTCCCCCCGGTCATATGAGTCAACACCTCAGCAGCAGAGGCGTAGCGAGAGGAAGGCTGGTGTCCTCTTGCGCCAAGGTACAGGGGCGCGAAAATTAGGTTTACAACGTTACAATATAATAAGTGAACGAGGGTAAAATTAATTGAACGTTTGAAGTGAGGGAGACAATTTTATAGTTTCTCCAGGGGCGCAAAATATCCTGGCTACACCTGTGCCCAGCAGTCATGCGCCCCAGGATTCCACCGCCCCAGTTACTGATGGTGCACACATCTCTGAAACTGTTAGCTATAATTTTTTCGGTTTCTCTTATTGCTCGATTAAATATAGTTTTAACAACCATAAACAGATTGTGATGATGATCAGATGGAGACCGACCAACTGACCCAAATACGATGTTATCTGTTGGAAGATATCGCACTCTCGAACCACCAACTTACGAGAGTTGTCTAATTGGAGATCTTCTGACGGATGGCTTACAACGAGCTAGACTGTGACTCCCAACCATATTGCTCTTACTGTAGTGAGACTTCACATCCAGTTAGATCCGTTGAGCTCTAGTTGGCCAGTGGTGTGACGGCTGGCCACAACTAGGTGAAGGAGAGCGCGCGTTTTCTGACCGCGTGTTGTCGTCTGCTAGGGTACAGAGATAACAGGACCCAAACATTGTTGACATAGACACCACAATAACACCAGGATAACACAATGACCTTGAACTTTTTGATTGGAGCTAGCACCTAGCGACTCCAGTCTCGACCTGATGATGACTTAATCTTAATGATTTTAGAGATGAAATTTAATCTCTAATATCTGTAAAAATCGAATGTTTGAACAAAAGGAAATAAAACAAACCCGTAAAAACAAAGTTTTTTACTATAAATCCCTTATATATGAGACATAACTAACAGTATTGATTATTTTCAAACACGACAAACATACAGACTGAATCTGTCTTAACTCAACTTTGCTTCATAACCCTGGGGGGGGGAGGGGAAAAGTCTGGTCACCGATTTGCTTGACCGAGCTCAGCGCGACACGTAAAATGTAAACAAAAGCACCCCGGATCTTCGATGGGTCGCCTCAAAGCGTCAACTCAAACTTTCACGTGGGAAAAAAACAATAACAAACCGTGAATTTGAATTACATACGTTATATAAGGAAAAACTAAAAATGCATTAATTTAATTACGGTACAATCGATCGATCTGAAATTTTAATACGATGCATTGTTAGGTGATGCGGGTCCGTGTGCCAAATTTCAGCTCGATCGGATCACTGGAAGTGGGTCATTTTCGACTTTTGTTTTTCCGCCAGCCCATCCAATGAGACGGCCGCGAAGTTAATATAAGGGATTTAAAAACAAAAACAGGAACATTTTGTACTGGACATGACTGGAGGGTGAAGATGTAAAGCTTTTCTTCATTTTGTCACTCAAGTAGGATGACGACACACAGACTGGATGACGACACATACATTATGACGACACGCATATGAGACGACGACACATGTTTTGATGACGACACATATACCGGAAGACGACACAGGTAGAATGACAAGCTCCACAACTATAATGACGGCTTACAATACGCTTCACGTCATTTACTTATCAGATGAGATATTGTGCAAGTAAATGGAGCTGCCTGGAACCCTTCTATTGGCATATAAGCATAGCGTAGATGCATATGTTATTATGGGCCACTCTTATAGCTAGCTATAGCTACACGATGAACACTTTTGATAGTGCTACGATCAGGGTAGACTACACTCGAGGAATCTTAAGTGATTATATCAGTGCTGCAGTTTGGGCTTAAGTTGGAATTGTATCATCTACCCCAAAACATAACTTTTTATGTTGACGTTACCCACAAAGAAACGGATTCTAGCGGATTATATATGTGTATATTTATACATATATTGGCCACATATATGCTCCCAACGAGTCTGCATTATACCCAAGAGTCCCCTTTGTACCACAAATGGGGTAATGTACCCATGTTCGCCGACCCCTGATCTTGTCTAATCACGATGAATCCATCCTTGCCTGCAATAATTGCACTTCCGGGTACTACATCCTTGCCTGCAATAATTGCACTTCCCGGTACTACATCCTTGCCTGCAATAATTGCACTTTTCCGGACTACATCTTTGCCTGCAATAATTGCACTTTCCGGCACTACATCTTTGCCTGCAATAATTGCACTTCCCGGCACTACATCCTTGCCTGCAATAATTGCACTTCCCGGCACTACAATAACTAAATTTACCAAAAACCGATGACTTTGTTTTCTGAGGTAGAACAGACATAGAAATCGTGACTCTGATTATAACTGAATTGATTGTCCGACTGATTGAATTGATTGTCCGACTGATATCTGCACTCATTCCAAATATCAATCGGTGATCTCTCGTGGTTAGGTGATTGTCATCAGCGAATCTGATTGCTTGAAAGCGAAACAATAGACCAGTGAAACTGAGGCTTTGTTTACTGCAACCCACCGACTTGACCTGTCCGATATGACGTCAGACTTTGTCTAGACAAGAGGTTCCCAAGTTATTGATTGATCGAGGGCCATGTCCAGTCTCAGTTGGAAAGACCTCGACAAACAGCTGCCACTTGGAAGCAAGGGACGATACTGTGGAATAGCTGACATAATATCTGAAATATTAATAACAATGAGTTGCGAAACGAGCAGAATATGTTACTTTTATGACATTTGTCTTACATTTTACATATTATGTTTCCATCAAATTTACTGTCGATCTAAACTCCGAAACTTCTATAGAAGACCTTCCAACAAATATATTCCATTGAAGACCTTCCAACAAATATATTCCATTGAAGAGCTTCCAACAAACATATTCCATTGAAGACCTTCCAACAAATATATTCCATTGAAGACCTTCCAACAAATATATTCCTTTGAAGACCTTCCCACAAATATATTCCACTGAAGACCTTCCAACAAATATATTCCATTGAAGAGCTTCCAACAAACATATTCCATTGAAGACCTTCCAACAAATATATTCCTTTGAAGACCTTACAACAAATATATTCCATTGAAGACCTTCCAACAAAGAAATTCCATTGAAGACCTTCCAACAAAGATATTCCATTGAAGACCTTCCAACAAATATAATCCATTGAAGACCTTCCAACAAATACCTTCAATCGAAGACCTTCCATGTAATTTCCTAATCCCAGATCAACAATACAACAAATCATTGTTATACCTTTAAAAAAATATTTAAATAAAACTTAATGCTTTTTGTCAGAGCTGTTTGTATGTAATTACAAAGCGTCGGTCACTGATGAAATATAAACACGTCAAATGTCATTGGTGAACTTATACCATAGAGCAAGGGTGGGCGAACATTACAGGGCGTGGGCCGCATCAGTGCGTCATGAGCTGTCAAAGGGCCGCAATTAAAACTAAGCCTTAGGTCAAGCACAAACATGTGAACATTAAAATGAATACAAGGATTTTTAGCCAAAATCTGCTGCAGACCGCATGTGGTCCGCGAGCCGCAGTTTGCTAGCCCCTGTTTTAGAGAAAGTTTGTTTCTCATCGAGTATTGTCGTAAGCAAAAATGTATCAGTGTTAAGCCATTGTACTGTCATTTTAAGATCATGGGGTATCAGCTAAAGATCACACAAAAATCATGTAATATCAGCTAAAGATCACACAAAAATCATGTAATATCAGCTAATAAATCACACAAAAATCATGTAATATCAGCTAAAGATCACACAAAAATCATGTAATATCAGCTAAAGATCACACAAAAACCATGTAATATCAGCTAAAGATCACACAAAAATAATGTAATATCAGCTAAAGATCACACAAAAATAATGTAATATGAGCTAAAGATCACAAAAAAATGTAATATCAGCTAAAGATCACACAAAAATAATGTAATATCAGCTAAAGATCACACAAAAATAATGTAATATCAGCTAAAGATCACACAAAAATCATGTAATATCAGCTAAAGATCACACAAAAATCATGTAATATCAGCTAAAGATCACACAAAAATAATGTAATATCAGCTAAAGATCACACAAAAATAATGTAATATCAGCTAAAGATCACACAAAAATCATGTAATATCAGCAAATGATTACACAAAGCTCATGATCTGTTATATCATTACGGACCATCGGACATTTGGAAGTGATGTCAAAACTAAGAGGCTCGATAGAGGTCACATGAGGGCAAGTAGAGGTCACAGGTGACCTATTCAGCTTGAACTTTGTTATAGTCATGGGAAGTAGGTTAGTGGGTCAGACTAATAGGTCCACAGTAACCGGTCCACAGTAACGGGTCCACAGTAACAGGTCCACAGTAACCGGTCCACAGTAACAGGTCCACTGTAACAGGTCCACAGTAACAGGTCCACAGTAACAGGTCCACAGTAACAGGTCCACAGTAACCGGTCCACAGTAACCGGTCCACAGTAACAGGTCCACAGTAACAGGTCCGCAGTAACAGGTCCGCAGTAACAGGTCCGCAGTAACAGGTCCACAGTAACAGGTCCACAGTAACAGGTCCACAGTAACAGGTCCACACTAACAGGTCCACAGTAACAGGTCCACAGTAACAGGTCCACAGTAACAGGTCCACACTAACAGGTCCACAGTAACAGGTCCACAGTAACAGGTCCACAGTAACAGGTCCACAGTAACAGGTCCACAGTAACAGGTCCACAGTAACAGGTCCACAGTAACAGGTCCACAGTAACAGGTCCAAGTGTGAACAGTCAAGGATTATTTAATAGGGTATGAGTGAGCATGAAAAGTGCGCCACAAAATTACGAACGTATCGGCAAAAAGCAGTCCTCAATGAACAAACATAAATAAAAAGAAATACGAAAATAAATTCCAACTTATCGGAAGTGTGTAGTCCCAGACGACATCCACAACACATTTAAATATTGAGGAATGTTTCCCTACAACAAACTAAACTAGTTAAAAGCTCATCATTTAAAACTTCAAATACAAATTTGACCGATGCCCACACATCAAACGCTGACGGCATACAATATTCAGACTCAGAAGACCGCGTACAAATCTAAGTCAGGGAATATTTCAACACGGGACCTGTGTTTGTACAGATAAAACTGAAAATAAAAAACACTTGCGATATTGGAGCGAACTGTAGAGTGTTTTAGACACAAATCTCAAAGATTAGACACAGAAATATTGTCAAAGTCTCGCGTCTTGCAACGGTGTCAAAGATTGTACACAACAAAATGACATGAGAGCAGATACGTCGTTGTGCGGTTAAGAAATAATCTTGCTTGTGAATCTTGTCTCTGTCTGAGTAGAAATAATCTTGGTTGTGAATATTGTCTCTGTCTGAGTAGAAAGAATCTCTGACAGGTGAATGTTGTCCCTGTCTCAGTAGAAAGAATCTCTGACAGGTGAATGTTGTCCCTGTCTGAGTGGAAAGAATCTCTGACAGGTGAATCTTGTCCCTGTGTGAGTAGAAAGAATCTCTGACAGGTGAATCTTGTCCCTGTCTGAGTAGAAAGAATCTCTGACAGGTGAATCTTGTCCCTGTGTGAGTAGAAAGAATCTCTGACAGGTGAATGTTGTCCCTGTCTGAGCAGAAAGAATCTCTGACAGGTGAATGTTGTCCCTGTCTGAGTAGAAAAGTTCTCTGACAGGTGAATCTTGTCCCTGTGTGAGTAGAAAGAATCTCTGACAGGTGAATCTTGTCCCTGTCTGAGTAGAAAGAATCTCTGACAGTTGAATGTTGTCCCTGTCTGAGTAGAAAGAATCTCTGACAGGTGATTGTTGTCTCTGTCTGAGTAGAAAGAATCTCTGACAGGTGAATGTTGTCCCTGTCTGAGTAGAAAAGTTCTCTGACAGGTGAATCTTGTCCCTGTGTGAGTAGAAAGAATCTCTGACAGGTGAATCTTGTCCCTGTCTGAGTAGAAAGAATCTCTGACAGTTGAATCTTGTCCCTGTGTGAGTAGAAAGAATCTCTGACATGTGAATGTTGTCCCTGTGTGAGTAGAAAGAATCTCTGACAGGTGAATCTTGTCCCTGTGTGAGTAGAAAGAATCTCTGACAGGTGAATCTTGTCCCTGTCTGAGTAGAAAGAATCTCTGACAGGTGAATCTTGTCCCTGTGTGAGTAGAAAGAATATCTGACAGGTGAATGTTGTCCCTGTCTGAGTAGAAAGAATCTCTGACAGGTGAATGTTGTCCCTGTCTGAGTGGAAAGAATCTCTGACAGGTGAATCTTGTCCCTGTGTGAGTAGAAAGAATCTCTGACCGGTGAATCTTGTCCCTGTGTGAGTAGAAAGAATCTCTGACAGGTGAATCTTGTCCCTGTCTGAGTAGAAAGAATCTCTGACAGGTGAATGTTGTCCCTGTCTGAGTAGAAAGAATCTCTGACAGGTGAATCTTGTCCCTGTGTGAGTAGAAAGAATCTCTGACAGGTGAATGTTGTCCCTGTGTGAGTAGAAAGAATCTCTGACAGGTGAATCTTGTCCCTGTGTGAGTAGAAAGAATCTCTGACAGGTGAATGTTGTCCCTGTGTGAGTAGAAAGAATCTCTGACAGGTGAATGTTGTCCCTGTCTGAGTAGAAAGAATCTCTGACAGGTGAATGTTGTCCCTGTCTGAGTAGAAAGAATCTCTGACAGGTGAATGTTGTCCCTGTCTGAGTAGAAAGAATCTCTGACAGGTGAATGTTGTCCCTGTCTGAGTAGAAAGAATCTCTGACAGGTGAATCTTGTCCCTGTCTGAGTAAAAAAAATCTTGGTTGTGAATCTTGTCATTGTCTGAGTAGAAGCCTCGTGAATAATTTCTTGTAATTTCTGTAGCCTATGAGTTAACACATACGAAGCAATTCTCAAAAGCGCTAAAAAAAATTAAACAAAAAAGAATTGAACAAATAATTCTATTAAGTGACCAAAGATCTCAAACTTTGCTCATTTATTAATATTGTGATGTAGGGTAGATAATTGTGTTAAAATATGAAATTTAAGTCAAGTATAGTTACCTCCCTGACATAACTGTGCTCCACTGTCTCTTTATTATGGTTCCTATTATTAGTTCACAATTAAAACAATGTCTGTTGTGATATCTGTGCAGATGACGTAGACAGCATTCATGTTTACTAGCATTTTATGTGTTTGTGTCCCATAGGCTCGTGGTCGTAGACCCATGTTTATGCCCCTGAGCGACAAGGGCGCCACTCCTTCAACAAGCTGCCCTCTCCGACACCCGTCTACGCCGTGGAGGCAATCCTTGACGTTGCAGATCTCAATCATGACAAGTTTAAAAAAGTCTATTAAAAATAATACGATTATGAAGTGTTCATAAAATGTTGTTCTGTGAATACACTCTTACTTTGCTGTTATGGCAAGGCCAAGTGTGAATACACTCTTACTTTGCTGTTATGGCAAGGCCAAGTGTGAATACACTCTTACTTAGCTGTTATGGCGAGGCCAAGTGTGAATACATTCTTACTTTGCTGTTATGGCAAGGCCAAGTGTGAATACACGCTTACTTTGCACTCCTATGGATTGTTGAGGTAAATTTGATCGAAGAATGGAAGTTACCGACGAAGTCAATAAAACTTTGCAATTGTTGCATGTTCATTTTTGTAATTCCAATGCAATCGTCAATGTATCTCCTGTAGTTCTCTGGAGAGATATCTTTGTAGTTTATGCAATCCTTTGCAAGAGGTGTAATAAAATTTACGTGGGTGAGACTGGTCGTCGTCTTGGAGATCGGTTTAGAGAACACCTGTATAATATAAATAAACAGGCTCAATGTCCTGTGTCTAAACATTTTAACAATGTTGACCATAACGGGATATCAGATATTGCAGTAACTGGTATTTTATATTCAAGCAATACCCATGATAGCATCCACATGGAAAATAGACTCATAAAAAGATTTGGTACGTTGGCTCCATATGGAATTAACCAAATTCATAATTTTACTTAACTGCAGAATCTTGTTCCCGTTGTGGTTTTTACTGTAACTTTGGATACTTCCCCCTTTTTCCTATGTTTGTTTTTGTTTTTCCTTTCTTTTTATTTAACATAATTATTTTAAAATACAATATTTTTTTAGAATGTTATTATTACTTATGTAAGTATTGTAAGAATGTATTTTATGTTGTACTGATGAAGGCATTAGCCGAAACGTTTACTGTCGTATCAGTCTAAAAATAAAGCTCAAATTTATTGTTTTCATTGCACAACTTGTTTGTGTATTTAGTATTTTAAAAAATGTGGTAAACATTTTTATATTAACTATTTAAATTTAAAAGCGAATGTTTAAAAGACAGAAATCAATGACATCAATGACATCAATGACGTCAATGACATAAATAATACCAAAGAAATAATAATTCAATCTTCCTTAAATAAAATTAAATTTCACGAAACTATGCGGTAGGCCAAATAAGCTTATTGTCAATGGTTTTACTTATTAATATGTAACTCTCTTGTAGGCGTTCTCTCAATACATAACCATGTACACAATAATCCTCTGAAGAACTTGTTTCAATAAAACAACTTTAATATGTATACTATGTACATGACATATAATTTGAGGTTATACAACGTGGAATATTCAGGCACACATATCTCGTCCTTCTCTGACAACTCCTCTCCCCAACCTCTTTAGCCAATGGGAACGACTCTTTCTTCCCGCGCTTTTGCTTACGTGACCTCTCCGTCATGCAATCACACAAAACACTCATGATACACTGGTGATTCACTCATGATTCACATGTGACACTTATGTGTACCGTAATGTCATTATATGTCGTAGCTAGGATATGAATGTTTTACATTAAATGCATTCAGGGCCGGTCCTAGAGTACGCGGGGCCCAAGGCAGCAAACTATGAGCGGGGACCTGGGCACTAGGCAGCAGACGAGGAGCGAGACCAATACAAAAATTTGCATTTCTACAAGTATTAAAATTATTGTAGGAAAATAATTTACTTAATGTTTTATTCTATAACAGCATTGGCACATCAGTAATTAGTTTTATTCTATAACAGCATTGGCACATCAGTAATCAGTTTTATTCTATAACAGCATTGGCACATCAGTAATTAGTTTTATTCTATAACAGCATTGACACATCAGTAATTAGTTTTATTCTATAACAGCATTGGCACATCAGTAATTAGTTTTATTCTATAACAACATTGGCACATCAGTAATTAGTTTTATTCTATAACAGCATTGGCACATCAGTAATTAGTTTTATTCTATAACAGCATTGGCACATCAGTAATTAGTTTTATTCTATAACAGCATTGGCACATCAGTAATTAGTTTTATTCTATAACAGCATTGGCACATCAGTAATTAGTTTTATTCTATAACAGCATTGGCACATCAGTAATTAGTTTTATTCTATAACAGCATTGACACATCAGTAATTAGTTTATTCTATAACAGCATTGGCACATCAGTAATTAGTTTTATTCTATAACAGCATTGGCACATCAGTAATTAGTTTTATTCTATAACAGCATTGGCACATCAGTAATTAGTTTTATTCTATAACAGCATTGGCACATCAGTAATTAGTTAATTCTATAACAGCATTGGCACATCAGTAATTAGTTTTATTCTATAACAGCATTGGCACATCAGTAATTAGTTTTATTCTATAACAGCATTGGCACATCAGTAATTAGTTTTATTCATTTAATTGAAGATCCTATAACTCAAAAAGGATGTTAATAATTAAAATGTTCTGTTTTGCTAATTCGCAGTTTATAAATACATGTATATAACTTAACATTACAAACTATATACACTAGCGTTAGTTTGCTTGTATCTTATACTTCCACCTTGTTTTTACAGCTTCCAAGCAAATCATGCGAGCTTGGGCGGCTGAAAAATCTGAAATAAGTTCATTATGGTCAATATCCTAAGCAAAATCATTCTCAATTGACAAAATATCTGTTACTGAGCCTATCTTGAATCATTGTTGATCGCATATAGGTTTCAATCTGAGCATATCTTGAATCATTGTTGATCGCATATAGGTTTCAATCTGAGCCTATCTTGAATCATTGTTGATCGCATATAGGTTTCAATCTGAGCCTATCTTGAATCATTGTTGATCGCATATAGGTTTCAATCTGAGCCTATCTTGAATCATTGTTGATCGCATTTAGTTTTCAATCTGAGCCTATCTTGAATCATTGTTGATCGCATTTAGGTTTCAATCTGAGCCTATCTTGAATCATTGTTGATCGCATAAAGGTTTCAATCTGAGCCTATCTTGAATCATTGTTGATCGCATATAGGTTTCAATCTGAGCCTATCTTGAATCATTGTTGATCGCATTTAGGTTTCAATCTGAGCCTATCTTGAATCATTGTTGATCGCATAAAGGTTTCAATAAGTTTTTAGTTCGAAACGCTTCTTTCTCCGGAAGGAAATGTGACTGGAATGGTTAAATGTATTTTAAGTGCAATGAGTGCACTAGTAAAGTCACTATAACGCTTGTTTACTGAAAGACACTGCAAAATCTTAACTGGATCGATGTAGGTCTGTAGGTGACTGCAAGAATTATGGAACTCAAAGATTGCAACTTTTCAGCAAGCATAAAACCAACAAGATCCTTACACTTGCAGGCTGTCAGCTTTTTCTCCAGATTCATACTGCAATTCAGTAGATCTTTTTTTTTAAAAATTAAAATATTTTTTATGGTAATTGCTGAAATTTATAAAGAAATCCAAACGAGTCATGATGCCTTTGTAGTTGTTCTAAGCGAATGTCTATCGACATGACTGCCTTATAAACAATCTGGTTAAATAAATATGTGCGAAATTGTTCTTGTGCATCTACAAATGTTTGATCTTCTCCTTCATGTGTAAATTATTTGTTTTTCGTTGTCGCACAATCGTCTCTTTGAAAATGGGTTCAAATTCTAATTCAGAGGCAATTTCTTTGAAATTGCTGTTTAAAACCGCCATTTCTGTAAGATTTCAACCATTTGCAAATATGTTCCATGCTGTCAACTGCAGTTGCTATGGCTATATCAACAGAAATATGACGTAATTCTTTGCTAATTAATTTGGAACATTATTTCGTACCAAATTGCAATTGAAAAAATGAAATTGAAGTTCTTAAATTGTTTGCACAATGACCGAGCGATGGAATCACTACTTTCCTCTGCAACTTCGAAAAGGGCATCATAAATTTCGCCTGCTAGTTAACGCACTGCCTTTACACTTTTTACATGGCTTTTTTCATCTTATTTTACAAAGTGGTTTCAAAAAAATATTTCGAAAATGCTTGGAAAGGATATCCCCTTGCTTTGTTGAAGCAGAACAGAAAAGATTTGTAAAAATATACCAAAAATATACCCAAAATATACCAAAAATATACAAAAAATACGCAGACCTCAGAAACACGTGAGCTTAATTTTTGTCAGTTCAAATAGTAAGACATCGAGCAGGTGTTGTCGTGTACATTACATCGAGCAGGTGTTGTCATGTACAGACATCGAGCAGGGGTTGTCATGTACAGACATCGAGCAGGTGTTGTCATGTACAGACATCGAGCAGGTGTTATCCTGTACAGACATCGAGCAGGTGCAGACATCGAGTTGCATAGCGAATTGTCAGTGACATCTGTTCTTGGTGACTTTGGTTCGATGCGCAATCAAGTATTCCCGAAAAGTATTTAGCTGATTTTACTCTTCCTACATTAATTTTTCTTTACCTTATTTCCCATCAATGAAACAATCACGTTTTGAATTCGCTTTCCCGAGTAGTGATCATGGATTTCATCATTTCTTATTCTTCGTATATGTTCCAGCAAAACCGGATCAAATGTGGCCAGCAATTCAACAAGACCCAAAAAGATTTCATTGTGTGCCTGATGCAGTTTATCAAATAAACCAAGCATTTTGTTATTAGATATTGACTATTAAAGCCATATTTGGTTTACAACTCCTCCATTTTCAATAAGTCGTTTGTGAACTTTTAAATAGTAGTAAACATGTTTAGTCAAAAGCGCGGGACCCTGAAAAGCGCGGGGCCCAAGGCGGTTGCCTCGCTCGCCTTGCCTTAAGGCCGGCCCTGATTTATGCATTGATAATTATATGTGGTTACTATTTTTCTGTGAAGCTGCGAGCCAAGTTGCTTGCTAGGGCAATGGTTCTCAACCTGTGGTCCGAAGCGCTGTGAGCCAAGTTGCTTGCTAGGGCAATGGTTCTCAACCTGTGGTCCGAAGCGCTGCGAGCCAAGTTGCTTGCTAGGGCAATGGTTCTCAACCTGTGGTCCGAAGCGCTGCGAGCCAAGTTGTTTGCTAGGGCAATGGTTCTCAACCTGTGGTCCGAAGCGCTGTGAGCCAAGTTGCTTGCTAGAGCAATGGTTCTCAACCTGTGGTCCGAAGCGCTGCGAGCCAAGTTGCTTGCTAGGGCAATGGTTCTCAACCTGTGGTCCGAAGCGCTGCGAGCCAAGTTGTTTGCTAGGGCAATGGTTCTCAACCTGTGGTCCGAAGCGCTGCGAGCCAAGTTGTTTGCTAGGGCAATGGTTCTCAACCTGTGGTCCGAAGCGCTGCGAGCCAAGTTGCTTGCTAGGGCAATGGTTCTCAACCTGTGGTCCGAAGCGCTGCGAGCCAAGTTGATTGCTAGGGCATTGGTTCTCAACCTGTGGTCCGAAGCGCTGCGAGCCAAGTTGTTTGCTAGGGCAATGGTTCTCAACCTGTGGTCCGAAGCGCTGCGAGCCAAGTTGTTTGCTAGGGCAATGGTTCTCAACCTGTGGTCCGAAGCGCTGCGAGCCAAGTTGTTTGCTAGGGCAATGGTTCTCAAACTGTGGTCCGAAGCGCTGCGAGCCAAGTTGCTTGCTAGGGCAATGGTTCTCAACCTGTGGTCCGAAGCGCTGCGAGCCAAGTTGTTTGCTAGGGCAATGGTTCTCAACCTGTTTTCCGCGGAGATGTACCTGGTGGTCCGCGAGCAATGCATGACATTTTTATTTTTTAAAACTAAGAACACGAAAAGGTAAACATTAATTTTAATTACTGGATGGCGAAAGCATAGCGCCGATAATAATTTCGTTTATGTCTTTTTTAAAAATAACTTTTATCTATACCAGAAATTGTGATTGTTATATTAACATTATTTTTTTTTAACGATTATTAAAGTAGTAATATATTTATATTACAATTATTAAAGTAATCAATAATTAAATTGATTGAACAAATGGATACATTTCTAATTAAGAAAACAACCAAACAAAGAGTAGGACAACAATGATTGGTCCTCATACTCATGTCATGTCACCAATGTTTTTTGGAATAGCAATTGATTGGGCCATGCGAAAATGCACAGATGTCGGATTAGGCATCAAATGGATCGAAAACAATACATTGGAAGACCTCGACTTTGCAGATGACCTGGCTCTTGTAAGCTCAACGGCAAAATCCGAGAGGAAATAACTAACTAACTAACTAACTAATCCTCACAATATGTGTGTTAATAAGTGTAGTTGCAGAGAGAAAAAAATCCGAATTGCCATACGACGGTATGATGAAGAGTATTTGCGCTTGGGGTTTATATGAGTCATAATAGATGACCAACCCAGACCACGGTGTGTCATATGCTCGCAAACAATTCAAAAAAAAAGGCGTAAAGCGATGAAACCTGCAAATCTCAGAAGACATCTGACAATTAATCGTAATGTCTGCTCGGAGCAACCTTAGTCAATGAAAAGCCTTTAAGTGCATCATTTTTGGTGGCTTTACAGCCCCCCCCCCAAAAAAAAACACCCACCTGATTATCAAGGTGGGAGAAGTGTTTAAAAAAATTTTAGAATTATGTGAGTTTATTGGAGAAAAAATCAAAGCTTGTGAGTATTTGAACGATAGCTTAAGGGCCCGTCCATAAATGACGTCATTTATGGACGGCCCTAAGGGTTGCTGTCTTAGCTTAGTTGGCCAACATTTTTGAAGAAATTAATAAACTATATTCATCTCTACAAGGAAAGCAGACACGCTTAATTACTCTCAGAGATAAAGTGTCTGCTTTAAAGAACGAGTGGTCGAGTGGCAGCGCACTGGACTGTCGTAACGATGGTCACGGGTTCGAATCCGTGTGAAGGCAAGGGTTTGTTCCCGGGGCCTAGGGCGTCCCTGAGTCACCCCGCTCCGAATGGGTACCTAACACTACATGTAGTTAGTCGGCTGGGTAATGCGTGGAACCCACAAAGCCGTGGCCTGTGAATGCTGCATCACTTGCCAACAGATCATCTGTCATGGTCTGTGGACGCAACTATATTCTGCATAGAAGGAGCGTCTGTATAGATAAGATAAGATAAGATAAAAAACTTGATATTTAGTTATAATATTGCAGCCTTAATAATACTAACTACTGTTTATGACTTAACGTTTTTTAATAGTAAGCAATACACATTTAATAAGACTATATGTATAAGACTATACGTATACGACTAGTAAATATTTCTTCATTTCCATTCAATATTTTTGGGAGCACGCAAATCGTAGCTTATTAGTATAGTTTGACTTACTAACCCAACACGTATACTAGTAACTAGTTATATACACACTATAATTATGTAAAAATTTCCAGCTGGGCAGTAGCACAATTTTCAGTAGTGGTCCATGAACCTCCAAAGGTTGAGAACCACTGTTCTAGGGTACAGAGCTATAAAAAGTAACAAATTATTTTTATTGGTATTATTTTAAAATAACTTAAAGCTAAATCTGAAAGGTAAATTTTATCCCGAACCTTTCGATTCACCGTGTGTCTTTAAACAAATCAACCCTATTTTACCACCTCTCCTAGGCATCACTTCCCACATGAATATTATCTGGCTGAATATCAAAATACCTTATTGATCCTTAACTCAGGTCACACTTGGACTGGAAATAGAAAGGATGTTGTGGAGAGCGTGTGTCTTGAACAAAACGAATCATATGTAAATGGCAGACGAATAATAAAACTTACATTTTAAAAGGTATAATGGTTGATGTGTTGCACTCAATGGTAGTGTTTGAAACTGTATAACCTTTCTTGTAAATAGTAACTGTATAACCTTTCTTGTAAATAGTAACTGTATAACCTTTCTTGTAAATAGTAACTGTATAACCTTTCTTGTAAATAGTAACTGTATAACCTTTCTGTAAAATACTGTATAACCTTTCTTGTAAATAGTAACTGTATAACCTTTCTTGTAAATAGTAACTGTATAACCTTTCTTGTAAATAGTAACTGTATAACCTTTCTTGTAAATAGTAACTGTATAACCTTTCTTGTAAATAGTAACTGTATAACCTTTCTTGTAAATAGTAACTGCATAACCTTTCTTGTAAATAGTAACTGTATAACCTTTCTTGTAAATAGTAACTGCATAACCTTTCTTGTAAATAGTAACTGCATAACCTTTCTTGTAAATAGTAACTGTATAACCTTTCTTGTAAATAGTAACGGTATAACCTTTCTTGTAAATAGTAACTGTATAACCTTTCTTGTAAATAGTAACTGCATAACCTTTCTTGTAAATATTAACTGTATAACCTTTCTTGTAAATAGTAACTGTATAACCTTTCTTGTAAATAGTAACTGCATAACCTTTCTTGTAAATAGTAACTGTATAACCTTTCTTGTAAATAGTAACTGCATAACCTTTCTTGTAAATAGTAACTGCATAACCTTTCTTGTAAATAGTAACTGTATAACCTTTCTTTTAAATAGTAACTGTATAACCTTTCTTGTAAATAGTAACTACTCTCATCTTGGTTTGAAATCAAACGCCTGAATAGCTCATGCTATATATTAAGTCTTTGCAAAAAATGACATTTTAAAGCTCAAAATAGCTACAATTAAGAATTTCAAGATTCATTATGAGTACAAAGAAAAAATAATCCGTTAATTTTAATTCCATAAATATCTGCTAATTAAAAGTTGTGGTTTGTCTAGAAAGAAAGATCCCGTGGCGTCATTAATTTCACGTAATAATTTTAAACGAGAGAATGAATATCTCATCTCTATCCCCTCCCCCTTTTTTCCCCTTTAAATAAAAATAAGAAAAACCCGTAAAAAACAAGTTTTTGACTATAAATCCTTTATGTACGAGAAGTAATTAAAAGAATGTTCATTATAATACGCAGCGCCAGACCATCCAGAAATACAAAATTGCAGTTGTGTCGTAAAACATGTTGAATATAATGCGCACCGATCAGGAATATGTTTATAAAAAGAGCTGTCAATAAAATACGCACCTTATTGCGCGCAACAGAAAGGTTGTTCAATATAATACGCACCGCGACGCTCTATCTCAAAAAATAGCATGATACATAGGAATAAATAAAATAATCTAAAAAATCAATAATTTAATTACGGTACATGCGATCGATCTGAAATTTTGATACATTGTTTTTATCATCGGTACGAAACTGTCTGCAAAATTTCAGCTCGCTATCTTGCGAGCAAGTGGGTTAAAAATCGATCAAAAGTTTTGGCGACAAGGTCGGTCGGTCGGTCGGCCGCAGACACCACGAGTTAATATAAAGGATTTAAAAAAACAACCCGTAAAAAACCAAGTTTTTGACTATAAATCCTTTACGTATGAGACGAAACTAAAAGAATGTTCATTATAACACGCAGCGCAAGACCATCCAAAAATACAAAATTGCAGTTGTGTCGTAAAACGTGTTTAATATAATGCGCACCGATCAGGAATAGGTTTATAAAAAGAGCTGTCAGTAAAATACGCACCTTATTGCGCGACAGAAAGGTTGTTCAATATAATACGCACCGCGACGCTCTATCTCAAAAAATAGCATGATACATAGGAATAAATAAAATAATCTAAAAAATCAATAATTTAATTACGGTACTTGCGATCGATCTGAAATTTTGATACATTGTTTTTATCATCAGTACGAAACTGCCTGCAAAATTTCAGCTCGCTATCTTGCGAGCAAGTGGGTTAAAAATCGATCAAAAGTTTTGGCGACAAGGTCGGTCGGTCGGCCGCAGACACCACGAGTTAATATAAAGGATTTAAAAAGATATTGTTGTCAGTTATGATTCATGTGAAAAGAAAATGAGCCCTTGAACTTTAGAGCTTCGAAACTGTAACAGACCTCTGTTATTCAAGAACAGCAGTCAGAGAAAATTAATTTGATTAAAGCAGCAACACCAAAACTGATGAGCATCATTAAAGTTCATCATACTTTCTATTGTCTGTACTCCCCGTATGCTGCCAAAGTCGTTATTTTATTAAGAATGGGGCTGTTGTTTATACATAATAGGGTTGTTGTTTATACAGAATAGGGTTGTTGTTTATACAGAATAGGGTTGTTGTTTATACAGAATAGGGTTGTTGTTTATTACATATAGGGTTGTTGTTTATACAGAATAGGGTTGTTGTTTATTACATATAGGGTTGTTGTTTATACAGAATAGGGTTGTTGTTTATAAAAAGAAATAAATACATCTCTTGATGTGCCAATTATTTTTCTTTAAAAATGCAAATAAGGAATGTAACCCATATTTTAAAAAAAAGGTTGTATTAATTTGGTAATGTCCCTTACCTTGAAGAGCTATGTATCTATTGTAAAGTATTAAAAGCTAACCCTAACCCGGACACTGCAGGTGGTCACAGTGGTGCAGCATGAGTTGACAGCGCCCGGGGCGAGGTGAGTTTACTTCGGGGGTTAACAGCGCCCGAGGCGAGGTGAGTTTACTTCGGGGGTTGACAGCGCCCGGGGCGAGGTGAGTTTACTTCGTCCCAACTTGTGGCGTGTCATTTTGGTGATTTTGGCGGACGTCGGTTTTTGAAATTTTCTAAGAAATTTTGCACCTCAAGATTTCTGCAACTGGGGCAACCGCACCTAGAACCCCACCCAGGCTACACCCCTGGTTGCTCAAATATACACTAGGCCACTGGTTGCTCAAATATACACTAGGCAACTGGTTGCTCAAATATACACTAGGCCACTGGTGGCTCAAATATACACTAGGCCACTGATTGCTCAAATATACACTAGGCCACTGGTTGCTCAAATATACACTAGGCCACTGGTTGCTCAAATATACACTAGGCCACTGACTGCTCACTACAACCGCTGGGTCTCAAATTTTATTACAAGAGAAAACCAACTAAAGAAAATTGTGTAACATTCTCAATACCACTTGGAAGCCGCAGGAACTGATAGCGAATATTTTGTCATTGGACGATTCTATACAAATATGATTGTTGACACTAGTATTTTGTCAATAGATATATTTTATCAAAACTTGTATGTATTGGCCTGACAAGACTTCTGTGACGTCTATAATACCATGTTTTGATAACAAACATGTATTTATCTAAAAGCCTTATTGCAGTCTCACCCTTACACCTTTTACTATTTATTTTTATGGTAACATACAAGATTAATGCGGCACTGAGTGGTTGCCGGGACCAAGTGGTTGCCGGGACCAAGTGGTTGCCGGGACCAAGTGGTTGCCGGGACCAAGTGGTTGCCGGGACCAAGTGGTTGCCGGGACCAAGTGGTTGCCGGGACCAAGTGGTTGCCGGCACCAAGTGGTTGCCGGGACCAAGTGGTTGCCGGGACCAAGTGGTTGCCAGGACCAAGTGGTTGCCGGGACCAAGTGGTTGCCGGGACCAAGTGGTCTAGAAAATTTGATTTTTTAATTGTTATATTACTTTGCTCAGTGCACGTACACTAAAATGTGATGGTGCGTGGAATGGGTATGTATAGGATGTATGTGTGCAATTGGAGGGTAAATATGTGACATGTACATGAATGGACACAAAACATTTTAAAAGCACTGCTCTACAAGTGGGTGAGCTTATGTTGCATGAGAGTGTAAACAAAGGTTCAAAGTTGATCTAGTGCTCTACATATCTATGACAGAAGCCATGAAATGTCAGATAGAATCCACTGTGTTATGTACTAGTACCTGGCCATATTTATTGTGTTATGTACTGGTACCTGGCCATATTTATTGTGTTGTGTACTAGTACCTGGCCATATCTATTGTGTTGTGTACTAGTACCTGGCCATATTTATTGTGTTGTGTACTAGTACCTGGCCATATTTATTGTTAGGGATCAGCCGTTAATGGTTTTTTACCATTTGCCGAATCCGGATTCTGGATCCGGATATCTCCACATTTAAGTGTAAGAGCTAATAGGGTGTACTTTACTACTTTATATCAAGTATTTTATACTATTTATTAAAATATTTATTATCCTATTTATTATCCTACAAATGAAGAGTATGTGCTATCCAAATAAATTAATTACTAGGTGTAGAATTCATATTTAGATTTAATTGAACTTAATCAAATTAGAACAATTAAACACACTTTAACAAAATTATACATAACTTATAGTATCATAATAATAATAGTAATTAGTAATAGTAATAGTCTTAAGTCTTAAACTTAAGCCTTAAAATTAAACCTAGTCTAACACTAACCCGAAAATGAGAATTTTCATCTTAGTCTTAGTAATAAACACACTACTTTTAAGGACATTAACGTCAACCAACAAACATCCTAAAAATCAGAGTAATATATCAATAATTATAAACCACCACAACACAAAGCACACTGACTACACCTCTATCTTAAGCACAATAAAGGAAATCTCCTTCAAACAATGGAAACATAAAATATGTAGATATAAGCAAAAACACTTAATCTTAATTTTGCTCCTCTCAGGCGACATAGAACTTAACCCAGGCCCAGTATCATCTAAATGTCAAATTTGTATTAAGGCCTGCACTACCAAACAAGGAACCATTCAGTGTGACACCTGCAATGAATGGTACCACATTGCATGCCTGCATTCTAACACACCAAAGCACAAAGCAATAGGCCTAAGAAATAAATATGCATCTTGGCACTGCATACATTGTGGGTTGCCCCAAATCAGTTCAGATTTATTTAACTATAAGGACCTTATCACCACAAACTCTTACAGTGTTTTGGCTAATCCTTTTATAAATAAACCACTAGATAAAATGAAACCTACCACACAAACCCATAAAATTACCCATAAAAAAATCTAATAATAATAATAATCAAAACATTCTCAAAACACTAATAGTTAATTTCCAAAGCTTGGTTGAACCCCAACATATATAAATCTGAGATTTTAAACACCAATTATAATATTTTTAGGAAAGACAGATCAGACAATTATGGAGGAGTGCTACTTGCAATTAAATCAAATATCATAGCTGAAGAAATTACTACACAGCCAAATTTTAATATAGAGTCTATTTATTGTAAAATAATTACACCAAACTCATCCCCACTTATTGTAGGCAGTATATATAGACCTCCGAATACAAACCTAGAATACATGAACAATCTTTGTAGTCAATTAACTTTCATAAAAGAGAATAATAAAAATGCAGTTCTATGGATTATGGGGGACTTTAATCTTCCAGATATAAATTGGAAAAATTATACAATTGATAACCATCAAACTAACAAAGAAATTAATGAACACTTTTTAGACACTATAAACAACATAAACCTAGAACAGATAGTAAAAAGAGCAACAAGGAAAAATAAAACACTAGATTTATTCCTAACAAATAGACCAGGACTAGTGTTAGACTATAAAATAATTCCAGGACTGTCCGACCATGATATTGTTAGGGTCACCAATACAATAAAAACTAAAATTAATAAGATACCTAGAAGAATAATCTATCTTTGGAATAAATGTAATTCAATAAAACTACACCAATCAGCGGCTAACTTCCAACAAACTTTCCTAAGTAAATTTAACACAAATAGCCCAGTAGAAGAAATTTGGAAAGATATAAAAACAAATCTAAAAACTATAATGGATGAGAATGTTCCAACAAAACTAACATCAAATAAAATTAACAAATGCTGGTTCAATTCTAGATTGAAAAAGCTATGCAAACTAAAAGAGAACTTATTTAAGAAATATAAAGCTACCTATTCATATAGGATACACAAAAAATACTTAAAGATTAAACACTTGACACAAAAACTTAGTCGAAACCTCCAAAATGAATATATAAACAATGTAATTACCAAAGATAACAATAAAAACTTATGGTCCTTTATCAAATCTAAAAAAATGGAACCTTCAGGAATAGCCACACTAAAAGGCTCAAATAATAAAACCTATAATGATAATGAAACTAAAGCTAATATCCTTAACACATATTTTGCATCATCTTTTTCTGCCTCAGGCGACAAGGAAGTTTTAATAAATTTAAATAAAATGGAGGAAATAGGTAACATAACTGTAGATGAGATAGGTATACATTCACTCCTAAATAACTTAAAAATAAACAAAGCTACTGGCCCAGATGATTTGCCTGCAAGATTATTAAAAGAACTAAGCAATGAACTGTCCCCAATCCTTGTAGTTCTCTTTCAAGCCTCTCTAAACCAGGGTAAAGTGCCCCAGGATTGGAAATTAGCTAACGTAACTCCACTCTTTAAGAAAGGGGATAAATCAGACCCTGGTAATTACAGGCCTGTATCACTTACTAGTATCACCTGTAAATTACTAGAACACATAATATATAGTAGAATAGTTAACCGCCTTGACAAATATAATGCCTTATGCCCACATCAACACGGCTTTAGAAAAAACAGATCATGTGAAACACAATTAATAGGTTTAATAGATGAGCTATCAAAAGGCTTGGACAAAAATGATCAAATAGATACAATATTACTAGACTTCTCAAAAGCATTTGACAAAGTTCACTACCTTAGTTTACTTAAAAAACTTAACTACTTTGGAATCTCAGGTTCCTTACATCACTGGATCCAAGACTTCCTTTTGGGCAGGGAGCAAACTGTAATAATTAATGGATCTAAATCTGCACCAATAAAGGTTAACTCAGGAGTTCCACAAGGAACTGTGCTAGGTCCCTTACTATTTTTAATTTATATAAATGATTTACCCAACAACATCTCAACAGGTACAAAAGTTAGGTTATTTGCTGATGATTGTATAATCTATAGAACAATTAAATCAGAACAAGATAGCAAAATTTTACAAAAAGACTTAGATGAATTGATAAAATGGGAAACTAACTGGAGTATGTCTTTCCACCAAGAAAAGTGTCAACTGTTAAGAGTAACAAAGAAAAAGAAACAAATAAATTCAAAATATTACATTCATGGAAAAGAACTGACCCAAACTAAAGATGCAAAATACTTAGGAGTCTTAATAAATGAGAAACTATCATGGAATCCCCATGTCAATGAAGTTATTAAAAAATCAAACAAAACCTTAGGCTTTATAAAAAGGAACTTCAACAAATGTAATAGAGATATAAAACTAAAATGCTACCTCACTTTGGTGAGACCTGTACTAGAATATGCATCTTCTGTATGGGACCCATCCACCAAAGAAAACATTGATAAACTAGAACAAATTCAAAAAAGAGCTGCCAGATTCATAACAGGAGAATATTCGAAACTGACAAGAATAACACCATTAGTTAAATCATTAAACCTTGAAACACTAGAGGATAGAAGAACCAAGAGCAAAGTAGTAATCATACATAAAGCAATTAATTCTAATTTAGAAATACAACACAAAGATAACTTAATACAACCCTCAGATAGACATAAGGATAAAAACACCTTTCTTATTCCGTATGCAAGAACAAACACATACAAGTTTTCCTTCTTCCCGTCCGGAATTCGGGCGTGGAATGGGTTGCCTGAAGAATCCAGGAAAACCAACACTTTATCAACATTTAAATCTCTAATAAAAATGCAGGACTAAACACAAACCATAGATAAGCGTAGGACGCAATAATCTTCTGTATAGAAGGAGCGTCTGTAACAGATAAGATAAGATCGACGTTGTTACATTGTCAAAGTCAACGATGAACATTTTACAAATAATTGAATGAACGAACTTGAACGAAGTTCAACGAACTGTGTAGAGTGTACCAAGCGAACAATGTTGTACTGAGTGTGTAGTGGTATGTGCAAGAAGTCGCAACCTAGAACCGTAATAAAACTGTTATTTTATTCAGACAATTTAAGTTTAATATGCTGTTAGTTAACTTAGTTTGTTATCTTATGTAGTAAAGTAATATCTATACTTGTAACTTTTTAACTTAATATATTTTTCTCGTATTGAAATTGATTCTTTTACTATATTTTGCATAGATTTGATGGATTTAAATGGATCAACGCTTGTTAATTTTATTTATTTTGTTATATATTAATAATTTAATGTATAACTTAATTTGTTAATTAACTTATTTTGTATCATTATTATATTCACAATAGACTAGAGTTTTAAAATTATAAGACTGAATAAGATATAACACGTGAGACAAGCAACATTTTTATTTTTAAGTTCGCAAATCAAATCACAATTGCAACTACCATTTAAAGTTCAACGGAAAAAAACAACAATGAATATAATAAAATTATTATAACGATATAACTTATATCATATAAGTAAAATGTTTAAATTTGAATACTGACTTGAAAGTATTGAAAGATTGACTACTGTCAACGTACTAGTCAATGACAAAGAAATTAAAAACGAAAGCCAACTCTCAGCCTGTCCCAGTTACCAAGGCTCCTGTTTAACTATATAGTTTATAGTATAAACGAATACTTGCAAATTAACTTAAAATGATTATTTTTTAAAATAAAATAAATATATCAGCTATAACAATGAAAATAATTTAATGACATGAGTAAATAAAATAGTTACTAGTTCGTAAATTCCAATTAAACTTTGTGTTGTTGAAGAAAATTCTTGTTAAATGTACTGATTTCTGGTTATTGTTTTTTTTAGCTTTTAATATTTTTTATGTAATTGTTTAAAAACTAATTTATATAAATTTAATTTAATTAAAAAATTTCTTTACTAAATTGATATCCGGATACTATTCGGATCTGCCATAGGTATTTGCCGAATCCGGATAGTGGCGACACTCCCGATATTTGGTCCAGATATCCGGCATTCCGGATATTCGGCTGTCCCCTATTTATTGTGTTATGTACTAGAACCTGGCCATATTTATTGTGTTGCATACTAGTACCTGGCCATATTTATTGTGTTGCGTGCTAGTACCTGGCCATAATGTACTAGTACCTGGCCATATTTATTGTGTTGTGTACTAGTACCTGGCATATTTATTGTGTTGTGTACTAGTACCTGGCCATAGTGTACTAGTACTTGGCCATATTTATTGTGTTGTGTTCTAGTATCTGGCCATATTTATTGTGTTGCGTACTAGTACCTCGCAATATTTATTGTGTTATGTACTAGTACCTGGCCATATTTATTATGGTGTGAACTATGACTTAGATCCTAGCTATGACTTAGATCCTAGCTATGACTTAGATCCTAACTATGACTTAGATCCTAACTATGACTTAGATCCTAACTATGACTTAGATCCTAACTATGACTTAGATCCTAGATATGACTTAGATCCTAGCTATGACTTAAATCCTAGCTATGACTTAGATCCTAGCTATGACTTAGATCCTAACTATGACTTAGATCCTAACTATGACTTAGATCCTAACTATGACTTAGATCCTAACTATGACTTAGATCCTAACTATGACTTAGATCCTAACTATGACTTAGATCCTAACTATGACTTAGATCCTAACTATGACTTAGATCCTAACTATGACTTAGATCCTAACTATGACTTAGATCCTAGCTATGACTTAGATCCTAACTATGACTTAGATCCTAACTATGACTTAGATCCTAACTATGACTTAGATCCTAACTATGACTTAGATCCTAACTATGACTTAGATCCTAACTAAGACTTAGATCCTAACTATGACTTAGATCCTAGCTATGACTTAGATCCTAGCTATGACTTAGATCCTAGCTATGACTTAGATCCTAACTATGACTTAGATCCTAACTATGACTTAGATCCTAACTATGTTTTAAGTCACACACCCACTACGTCATGTCACATATCATCCCTTATGTGGACCCCAATGTGGACCCCCTAGGGGTCATTTGTCAGTTTTACCATACAACCCTCGCTGAATTTTACTTGACAATGTTTGCTTCCTCAGGTGCCTTATAAAAATGATATACTTATTGCTAAATTCTGAAGAACAACAATCATTATTCCATCAATTGTTGAATTTAGCATTATGTTGGACAGCCGCGTGGGCTAAAAGAGACACTTCAAAAATTTCTTTTTTCCCCTCTTTTATTTTATATGTCAAGATGACCTTGATATAATATCGAGGCGCATTTTCCGGTAATATCATCAAGAACCACAACCTACCATCCACCATTCAAATTACCTTTCCAACATACAAACACTGACAGGTGGTGATGTCTTAGAGAAGCCCAGGAGCGGGGGTCGGGAGGGTGCTGAACAGCCCCCCCACCCTCCTCCCCAGCCCCTTTGTTGTTTACGAATCCCTGAGCCGCGCGGTGTGGTGCTGTGCACAAGACGCTTGTCCAAGAAGAATGTAAAATTGAAACATTTATTTTAAACATGGACTTAAAAATACATTGATCGGTCTATTCTCGGCAGCCCGCTGTGTACCGAGCCAGGGTTCAAGAATTCGTTCGGATTGTGTTTACACATGGAGAAGTAGGAGGGGGGGGGGTAAAGGAATGCCTCGGTCGCCACACGTAACCTGAATGAGGTTGAGCTTGAGAAAAGACTTTGGCAACCTCGGGGTTGCACGTCACACACACTACGTGTTCCGTCACATTGACGTCCTCGGGCCGAGGGCAGAGATGCTCGAGCTGGGTGGCGTCACGTGACTGAACGAGTACTTCCGCAAACGTAGGTTACTAAGACAACTTTACAAGCCGAGAAGTAACAGAGATAGGGGGACAGATTTCCTTGCAAACACGTTATAATAGCTGGGACACAACCAAATGTGTTATAATAGCTGGGACACAACCAAATGTGTTATAATAGCTAGGGACACAACCAAATGTGTTATAATAGCAGGGACACAACCAAATGTGTTATAATAGCAGGGACACAACCAAATGTGTTATAATAGCAGGGACACAACCAAATGTGTTATAATAGCAGGGACACAACCAAATGTGTTATAATAGCTGGGACACAACCAAATGTGTTATAATAGCAGGGACACAACCATATGTGTTATAATAGCTGGGACACAACCATATGTGTTATAATAGCAGGGACACAACCATATGTGTTATAATAGCTGGGACACAACCAAATGTGTTATAATAGCGGGACACAACCATATGTGTTATAATAGCAGGGACACAACCATATGTGTTATAATAGCAGGGACACAACCAAATGTGTTATAATAGCTGGGACACAACCAAATGTGTTATAATAGCAGGGACACAACCAAATGTGTTATAATAGCAGGGACACAACCAAATGTGTTATAATAGCAGGGACACAACCAAATGTGTTATAATAGCTGGGACATAACCAAATGTGTTATAATAGCAGGGACACAACCAAATGTGTTATAATAGCTAGGGACACAACCACATGTGTTATAATAGCTAGGACACAACCATATGTGTTATAATAGCAGGGACACAACCATATGTGTTATAATAGCTGGGACACAACCATATGTGTTATAATAGCTAGGACACAACCATATGTGTTATAAAAGCTAGGACACAACCATATGTGTTATAATAGCTAGGACACAACCATATGTGTTATAATAGCTGGGACACAACCAATGTGTTATAATAACAGGGACACAACCATATGTGTTATAATAACAGGGACACAACCAAATGTGTTATAATAGCTGGGACACAACCAAATGTGTTATAATAGCAGGGACACAACCAAATGTGTTATAATAGCTAGGACACAACCAATGTGTTATGATAGCTGGGACACAACCAATGTGTTATAATAGCTGGGACACAACCATATGTGTTATAATAGCTAGGACACAACCATATGTGTTATAATAGCTGGGACACAACCAATGTGTTATAATAGCTAGGACACAACCATATGTATTATAATAGCTAGGACACAACCATATGTGATATAATAGCTAGGACACAACCAAATGTGTTATAATAGCTGGGACACAACCATATGTGTTATAATAGCTAGGACACAACCAAATGTGTTATAATAGCTGGGACACAACCATATGTGTTATAATAGCTAGGACACAACCAAATGTGTTATAATAGCAGGGACACAACCATATGTGTTATAATAGCTGGGACACAACCATATGTGTTATAACAGCTGTGACACAACCAAATGTGTTATAATAGCTGTGACACAACCAAATGTGTTATAAAAGCTG
This sequence comes from Ampullaceana balthica, assembly GCA_944989445.1. NCBI lineage: Eukaryota > Metazoa > Mollusca > Gastropoda > Lymnaeidae > Ampullaceana > Ampullaceana balthica. Next base: position 219,627 of record CALYLW010000977.1, read on the forward strand.
TGACACAACCAAATGTGTTATAATAGCAGGGACTCAACCAAATGTGTTATAATAGCAGGGACACAACCAAATGTGTTATAATAGCAGGGACACAACCATATGTGTTATAATAGCTGGGACACAACCATATGTTTTATAATAGCTGGGACACAACCATATGTGTTATAATAGCTGGGACACAACCATATGTGTTATAATAGCAGGGACACAACCAAATGTGTTATAATAGCTGTGACATAACCAAATGTGTTATAATAGCTGGGACACAACCATATGTGTTATAATAGCAGGGACACAACCATATGTGTTAAATAGCAGGGACGCAACCAAATGTGTTATAATAGCAGGGACACAACCAAATGTGTTATAATAACAGGGACACAACCATATGTGTTATAATAGCAGGGACACAACCAAATGTGTTATAATAACAGGGACACAACCATATGTGTTATAAGAGCAGGGACAAAATCAAATGTGTTATAATAGCTGGGACACAACCAAATGTGTTATAATAGCTAGGACACAACCAATGTGTTATAATAGCTGGGGCACAACCAATGTGTTATAATAGCTAGGACACAACAATATGTGTTATAATAGCTGGGACACAACCACATGTGTTATAATAGCAGGGACACAACCAAATGTGTTATAATAGCTGAGACACAACCATATGTGTTATAATAGCTGGGACACAACCAAATGTGTTATAATAGCTGGGACACAACCATATGTGTTATAATAACAGGGACACAACCAAATGTGTTATAATAGCTGGGACACAACCATATGTGTTATAATAGCAGGGACAAAACCAAATGTGTTATAATAGCAGGGACACAACCAAATGTGTTATAGTAGCAGGGACACAACCAAATGTGTTATAATAGCAGGGACACAACCAAATGTGTTATAATAGCAGGGACACAACCAAATGTGTTATAATAGCTGGGACACAACCAAATGTGTTATAATAGCTGGGACACAACCAAATGTGTTATAATAGCTGGGACACAACCATATGTGTTATAATAGCTGGGACACTACCAAATGTGTTATAATAGCTGGGACATAACCAAATGTGTTATAATAGCAGGGACACAACCATATGTGTTATAATAGCTGGGACACAACCATATGTGTTATAATAGCTAGGACACAACCATATATGTTATAATAGCTGGGACACAACCATATATGTTATAATAGCAGGGACACAACCATATGTGTTATAATAGCTGGGACATAACCAAATGTGTTATAATAGCAGGGACACAACCATATGTGTTATAATAGCTGGGACACAACCATATATGTTATAATAGCAGGGACACAACCATATGTGTTATAATAGCTGGGACACAACCATGTGTGTTATAATAGCAGGGACACAACCGTATGTGTTATAATAGCTGGGACACAACCATATGTGTTATAATAGCAGGGACACAACCATATGTGTTATAATAGCAGGGACACAACCATATGTGTTATAATAGCTGGGACACAACCAAATGTGTTATAATAGCTGGAACACAACCATGTGAGTTATAATAGCAAGGAACACAACCAACTGTGTTATAATAGCTGGGACATAACCAAATGTGTTATAATAGCTAGGACACAACCAAGTGTGTTATAATAGCAGGGACACAACCAAATGTGTTATAGTAGCAGGGACACAACCAAATGTGTTATAATAGCAGGGACACAACCAAATGTGTTATAATAGCTGGGACACAACCAAATGTGTTATAATAGCTGGGACACAACCATGTGTGTTATAATAGCTGGGACACAACCATGTGAGTTATAATAGCAAGGAACACAACCTAATGTGTTATAATAGCAGGGACACAACCAAATGTGTTATAATAGCTGGGCACAACCAAATGTGTTATAATAGCAGGGACACAACCATATGTGTTTTAATAGCTGGGACATAACCATATGTGTTTTAATAGCTGGGACACAACCAAATGTGTTATAATAGCTGGGACACAACCAAATGTGTTATAATAGCAGGGACACAACCCAATGTGTTATAATAGCTGGGACACAACCATGTGTGTTATAATAGCAAGGACACAACCAAATGTGTTATAATAGCTAGGACACAACCAAATGTGTTATAATAGCAGGGGCACAACCATATGTGTTATAATAGCAGGGACACAACCATATGTTTTATAATAGCTAGGACACAACTATATGTGTTATAATAGCAGTGACACAACAAAATGTGTTATAATAGCAGGGACACAACCATATGTGTTATAATAGCAGGGACACAACCAAATGTGTTATAATAGCAGGGACACAACCAAATGTGTTATAATAGCTAGGACACAACCAAATGTGTTATAATAGCAGGGACACAACCAATGTGTAATAATAGCTGGGACACAAATATATGTGTTATAATAGCAGGGATACAACCAAATGTGTTATAATAGCTAGGACACAACAGAATGTGTTATAATAGCAGGGACACAATCATATGTGTTATAATAGCAGGGACACAACCAAATGTGTTATAATAGCGAGGACACAACCAAATGTGTTAAAATACTTGGGACACAAATATATGTGTTATAATAGCAGGGATACAACCAAACGTGTTATAATAGCTAGGACACAACAGAATGTGTTATAATAGCAGGGAAACAACCATATGTGTTATAATAGCAGGGACACAACCATGTGTGTTTTAATAGCTGGGACACAACCATATGTGTTATAATAGAAGGGACTCAACCAAATATCTTATAATAGCAGGGACACAACCAAATGTGTTATAATAGCAGGGACACAACCAAATGTGTTATAATAGCAGGGACACAACCAAATGTGTTATAATAGCAGGGACACAACCATATGTGTTATAATAGCAGGGACACAACCAAATGTGTTATAATAGCTAGGACACAACCAAATGTTTTATAATAGCAGGGACACAACCATATGTGTTATAATAGCTGGGACACAACCAAATGTGTTATAATAGCAGGGACACAACCATATGTGTTATAATAGCTGGGACACAACCAAATGTGTTATAATAGCTGGGACACAACCAAATGTGTTTTAATAGCAGGGACACAACCATATGTGTTATAATAGCAGGGACACAACCAAATGTGTTATAATAGCAGGGACGCAACCAAATGTGTTATAATAGCAGCAACACAACCAAATGTGTTATAATAGCAGGGACACAACCAAATGTGTTATAATAGCTGGGACACAACCAATTGTGTTATAATAGCAGGGACCAACCAAATGTGTTATAATAGCAGGGACACAACCATATGTGTTATAATAGCAGGGACACAACCAAATGTGTTATAATAGCAGGGACACAACCAAATGTGTTATAATAGCAGGGACACAACCATATGTGTTATAATAGCAGGGACACAACCAAATGTGTTATAATAGCAGGGACGCAACCATATGTGTTATAATAGCTGGGACACAACCAATATGTGTTATAATAGCAGGGACACAACCAAATGTGTTATAATAGCAGGGACACAACCAAATGTGTTATAATAGCAGGGACACAACCAAATGTGTTATAATAGCTGGGACACAACCAAATGTGTTATAATAGCTGGGACACAACCATGTGTTATAATAGCAGGGACACAACCATATGTGTTATAATAGCAGGGACACAACCAAATGTGTTATAATAGCAGGGACACAACCAAATGTGTTATAATAGCAGGGACACAACCATATGTGTTATAATAGCAGGACACAACCAATGTGTTATAATAGCAGGGACACAACCAAATGTGTTATAATAGCAGGGACACAACCATATGTGTTATAATAGCTGGGACACAACCATATGTGTTATAATAGCTGGGACACAACCATATGTGTTATAATAGCTGGGACACAACCATATGTGTTATAATAGCTGGGACACAACCATATGTGTTATAATAGCTGGGACACAACCATATGTGTTATAATAGCTGGGACACAACCATATGTGTTATAATAGCAGGGACACAACCATATGTGTTATAATAGCAGGGACACAACCATATGTGTTATAATAGCTGGGACACAACTCATTTTGAGGCCAGGGCTCTTAATATCGTTTTTTCTTCTGTAAGCTTTTTAATAATTCATTTATTTATCTGTTTGCGATGAAACTTGGACAATTTCTTTTTTTATCTTATCTTATCTTATCTGTTTACAGACGCTCCTTCTATACAGAAGATTATTGCGTCCTACGCTTATCTATGGTTTGTGTTTAGTCCTGCATTTTTATTAGAGTTTTAAATGTTGATAAAGTGTTGGTTTTCCTGGATTCTTCAGGCAACCCATTCCACGCCCTAATTCCGGACGGGAAGAAGGAAAACTTGTATGTGTTTGTTTTTTTGAACACATCCGCGAAGGTTTCTGGCTTAATTGTTTTTAAAACATACCACTCATTAGTTTCTTTCAATGTATTCATTTTTACTGAGATCTTTGCGACGCACGACGGGTCTGCTAGTAGTTAAATCAACACTAGCACATGTACGAGTCAATGACTTGTCAAGATGTTGCTCACTAATCAATCATTCCATCAGTCGAGTCAATGACTTGTCAAGATGTTGCTCACTAATCAATCATTCCATCAGTCGAGTCAACCAGCAACAAGTCAGAGGTAATGAGATTATCATCTCTGTGCAGGGGAGGGAAGTTAAAAATGTACTCTTAACATATGCACTCACATACAGTTCCTAAAACTTGTAATCTCACCTATTTTCCCCTCCAGAGTTACGCTACTGTGCGGGGTGGGGTGGGGGACAGTTCTGCTGACAAACTGACTATGTGTTTTTAAATAGAGCTGTTATGGATTAATTTATATTTAATCGTTAACTTTTGAAAAATTATCGATTAATTAATCGA